>JAJAGP010001200.1:112931-220537 GCA_025084515.1 Ancistrus triradiatus | reverse complement strand
ATAAAGCAGAAGGTTGAAGTCTGACCTGGACATGCTCCATTATGTAAAACTCTGTACCAATGACATCTGTTTCTGAGCAGTACAGCAGAGGATGAGGAACGGGGAAACCAACAGAGTACAAGGCTTTTTGTACGGCATACTCCCTATCCACCTGTAGACAGGCAAACAGAAGAAGAAATATGACTCCAAGACCTACGACTCCAACTTACATAGTTTATGACAATTATCCTAACCGTGCTGCCAGTCATTTATGAAAATATGACACATGGCCAAAACTATGCAGACGTCACTTCCAAGTAATGGATTTGGCCATTTCAGCCACACCCATTGCTGCAGGGATACCATGAGCACATAAACCGTTCATCATAATTGACAGTGCATGAAAACAAAACCTATGATCACAACGCATGAACTCTAACATTGGTGGATTCCCAAATTTCCATTGAGTACCACAGTTTGACAGTGTCAGCAGTTTGGGGTCGGAATATTTCAAGTCTAATTAAACCCGTAACAAAGGAAGGCGCATATGGGTAGAAGGCCTTGGATGGTGCAGTGGGAATTCGCTAGCCAAACACAGCAATGACCTCGGTTTGAGACCCGGCAGTCACACAGGCACAACTGGTATCAGACCTGAAGGATAAACCCTTGATGTTGCAATAGCAACTCGTACCCTGCCCAGCTTTGGACTGCTGGCCCATTCTGGGTCCGTGTTTGCCTGTGCTATCTGAATTCCTGGATAATCATTGTACCCCCATGACCCTGGCCACAACACATGGGGGCAAAAATAGGGAAAAACAGGAAATAAATGTAAACATTAGTAGAAAGCCATTTGGGTTCGAACACGTTGTCAACATAAAACCTGATGCTGCCCCCTGGCAGGCAGTCACTGCGGTTTGTTTGTAGTGTAAATACAAAAGTCAGTACAACCTTCTTTAGCGCACTTGCATACAGGGAGCCATTTGATATATTGGCGAACATAACGATGTCGCCCTCTGGTGGTAGTTCATCGCAATTTGCCTTAGTGTAACTCCCACATCGCTTTGTAATAGATATATAGTGCACTACAAAGACTAAATAAGCCATTACATCTAATTAAGTGGACTAAGATATAATAATATAACGCGAATTGAGATACTACCCTTGTTATTCTGCAACCGTTTCACGAAATCGAAACTGAAGATGGCCGAAGATGTCGCCCTCTAACAAAGAATTATGCACTACATAGTCTAAATAATGTGTACAAGTCATTACTCCATACCCTTACTCCTCTCTATAATCTTACTTTCATAAAAATTCTGACTTAAATAGGGACTATAGAACGATTTGAGATGCATCCCATGTTTTTGTATATCGTCATGAACATTAAGCGTGACAAGCCTGTAGATGCATCTACCTGACCGCCCTCTAGCGGTCGGCCACTGAACTTTGTCTTGACATAAACGCCAAATGGCTCCCATTAGATTGAGAGTGCACTGCACAGAGTGCGTGAGTCATTAATTTCAACATTATTTAGTGCACTTAGATATAGGGACTATGAAGCTATTTAGGACACGATCCGTTGTTTGCCAACTGTGTGTCAAAGTCCACTGCAATTGGTTTTATTTGATAATGCTTTTCGTTTGACCACTGTAAAAAATATATTTTTTAATATCTTCAAATAAAATGTGATTGACACTGAATTTTTAACAAACTATTAATAGCTTTAATTTCAACAACACGCTACAGACCTTGTGTGCACCGGGGAGCAGAGATCCAGGAGGTTTCTTTCTGAGCACATAACTTTTTGTTGCAGTTTTAACGAGAAAAGTAGGGTTGGACTGTCCAGACCTGCATTAAACAGAGTCAGAGCTTAGTTTTAAAACTCAGTGACATATGCATGCATAATTCCTTAATAAGCGAATTAAATTTCACACCTGTACTGCCGTACAGAAAGTGCACTGTGTTCAGAAACACCCTGCAGCCTCCCTACTAAGTACCGTTGTAGTTTGGTAATATTAAAGCGGTGCTGCTCGCGAACTGTAGTTGTTTCATCCATAGCTGAAGCTCTATGAAGCAAGAAACGATACACAGAGGACGCGTCCCAAATCTACCCTTAATCAAGCATGTAGTGAACTAAATTCTGCCATTTTGAGGCTGCGTTAAAAGGTTCATCCGATAGAGGGCGGCATTTAGCTGATGATAGCAGCGCTGCGTGTGTTGGAGTGGGACTCCGCCAGAGCAATGTCAATAAAGTTTAAATATCACTACCTTTTTTAATTTTCTATGCTGTTACTCTGCCGTTTTCTAGTCAAGGTCACAGAGTCTCCAGCGCCCTTCGCCTAAATAAACATACACTGGACAGGACTTGAATGACTTACCTTTTACAAGCGATCTTCACCCCCTTTGTTGCTCTGTTCTTGAGAGCTATTTTTTAAACTCTGCACTCAAAATCATAGACAAACCAGGCTATTATTTGTTGGCTATTTAGTATTTTCTGTGTGAAAGGTGTCACCCTAGCACACAATCAAAAATGCACAGTCATGCTAGATTTATTCCCAAGTACCATTGAGACCTTTTCCCTGTTTTTGTTTTCATTTTCTTTTTATTTTTTGTCTTGCTTAAAAGTCCATGTCACATTAAGTACCACATACACCACATAAATACTACATAAAGCCCCTCCACCTCCCTACTAATTAGTACCCTGCTTTGCCTGACCTGTAGTTACACCCCTGCCTATAATGTGTACAAAGGATGAACAGCTACCCTACCTAAGCACCCTAGTCAGTGTTTAACAAATGAGTTTTTCAAGAAAAAACGTATCACTTATCGTTATGTAAAGCATAAGATAACATTAGATGCTGTATGTATCAGTGCTCTACTGCATTTGAACAAAAAGTTCAAATCACAAGTGTAAATCAATGAGTCACCAGGGCCCTGCAGGAACATCACTGGACATGTTGGGACATACAAACAGTTCCCACTGGTCAGTGGCAGTTCCTTGTCAGTTGCAGGCTAAAATTCAATGTGTAAACATCTCTGTGTTCTACTCTGTTGAAAAGCTGTGCTTTTGTGTATTTACGAATTATAATTCCAAAGAACTTTGTAAATAGTGGATATCCTTAACGTTTCTTCTGCTTTTCTCAAAAGTGAAGTATGGCGTGCCTCAGGGGTCAGTGCTTGGCCCGCTTTTATTCTCTCTGTACATGCTGCCACTAGGCTCAGTTATTCGTAAACATGGCATTAGTTTCCACTGCTATGCAGATGATACACAGCTGTACATATCAGCCAAAACTAATGACAGCCTTACAATCAACAAAATCGAGGACTGTGTAAAGGAAATAAAAGATTGGATGTTATTTAATTTTACATGTCAAGGGAAACTCATTTCCAGTCAGCTCAAAGTACAGCACCGCGAATTGCACTGAGACGTAACCTGAATTTTCAAAATAAAAGTCATTCGCTGTAACGTTTATTACGGTCTGTGTTGTTACGTTTGAATGCTGTAGTACACATTTCCTTTTCAATCGTCAGCTAATTGCTACAGCTCTCTTTACAACTGTACAATTCGTTTGGTCCTCAGATTTACATTATAGAAAGTGAACTTCTTGTATTTTATTTAGTTCATACGAATGAATATAATTTTCAGTTATTTTGTGGTACATTAGTGTAGCGGGAGGTATCAGAGTTTAGTCCTCACCTTTTAATGTCTGTCTAGAATGTGTCGTGTTTTTGTGGCCGAGTTTTTTCACAAACATACACTTAATGCGATTGGTTAGTCTGAATTAGCTCTAGGTGTCAACAGTTGAATATGGTATAATGGACTGTTGTACTACCCATGGGTATTCTCACTTCCACTGTGAATTTTACCACATAAAAATGACTAACAACTTATAAAAGTATAAAACTACCTGACGTATAACAGATTATTTAAAGTATTGTGCAGTTTTCAAACAGAGGAAAAGAAAATTTATACTAAATGTAGAGCATTTTTATTGTGCCCAATATTTATTTTCAGTTCAGTTTTCAGCAATATTGAGTGACATAAAGCAGCCACTACTTATCAAGGATAGTAATAGATGGTAACAGAGATATAAGATGGTAAAATAGTTTGGGTTGGCTTTCTCATGAAGATGAAGATGAACATTTGTTTCTCCCGAAGCTAAATGCAGGAGCCGTATAATTATTCTCTGGCTTGGACACTGTAAACATCTTCTGCATAGTCTACACTGTTATTGTCTCACACCGTCATTTCTCGTGCAAATGTTTCCTTTTTACAGGCCTCTTCCAATTCATTCATTCAGGCCTACTTAAACCACATCAGGGTCATGGGAAGCTGGGACCTAACAGCACAGGACGCAAAACAGGAACCAAATCTAGACTTTTACTTAAGTTTCCTAGCTGTTTTTTTCCAAACAGCCTTCAGTTATCTCATGGCTCTCATTGAATTTAACAAGAAAGACTCACATTGTGATCTGCCAACATCTTGATTCTCATGTATATCTGCTACTGGGAAAAAAGCTGACTCTTCAAAATGAACTCAAACATTTCTCTTCCATGCCAACAGTTTCTCTAGTTTTATGTGATTAATTAATTCATCCATTCACCCATTTTATCATCCACATAATCCTTGGTCAGGGTAACAGGAAAGCCGGTGACTAGTCGGCAACACAGGGCGCAAGGCAGGAACAATCCCAGACAATCCACTGTAGGGTACATTCACTCACACACTCATACACACACTAAGGGAACTTTAGAAACTCAAATGGATCTAACACACATGTCTTTGGACTGTAGGACAAAACCAGGTCACTCCACCTGGGATTGAACCAAGGACCTTCTTGCTGTGAGGCCCCCCACCAAGCCACAGTGCAACAGAGACTGTGGTGGCCTAGCGGTTAAGGTACTGGACTATGGACCAGAAGGTCCAGGGTTCAAATCCCACCTCTGCCAAGCTGCCACTGTTGGGTCCTTGAGCAAGGCCCTTAACCCACAATTGCTTGGACTGTAAGATTGTATCAATTGTAAGTCGCTCTGGATAAGGGCGTCTGCTAAATGCTGCAAATGTAAATGTAACTCGTTTTATGTGATGTTCTTTAAATGTAACTACAAATTGTCAAAAATTGACCATGCTAGCCCATTACTGTACTGTTCACATTTCAAACTTAACCGTTTACAATAAGGCATTTGGCATAGTCTTATACAGTATTAGTATTATAGACTTAACATAGTCACATACATTCAATGTTTTTTTTTCTTCGGTGTCTTCAATCATCACTGAGCAAATATAATTTTGGTGTGGGTACAAACCCTGGACACGTCTCCAGATAAACTTAGTCTTGTCTCCTATATTCTCAAATGTATTAATGTCACATTATTGTCTAATTCCATGTCTCCTAAGAGATTTTAGGTGAAACATTTGTGACAAGGCATAAATATGTAAATAAGTAAATAAATAAATAGATACATAAATGCAAATCACCATTAAGCCTCCTCAGGTATGAATGAGCAACTTCTGAGTACTAAACTATTTCTTATGGGATGGACTACACTGTAGATGAGAGGAGACGTCAAAGATGTTTTGAAACCATCAGTCATCTGATCGAGCTGTGATTCATGACTTGACATACTGCTCAATTCACTTAGCTCTGGGATGTTCTTCATGACTGCTTCCACTGTGGGTGGCATGCACACACCACCTACATAGGCAGATGCTGGAGTCTGGGTCTTGTTTTTGACTTTTTGAATTAACATTAGCAGTCTGTTCAATGTCTTACCAATCTCAGATGAGCACAGAGTATGATTTGTGAGAAAGACATGGAACGTGTTAAGAAACCCCAACAATGTACACAAACAGCACAATAACCCTGAAAGGTCACTTCGTTCCCTGTATAGATATGAGGTATTATCATTTAAATATGAATATCCAAGTCTTTACACAAAACTGATTTGATATGAACTGAAAATTTCTCAAAAAGGCAGTTTGTCGATCTGGAGATCTTAATACTGTAAATTAATATGGTAACAGATATACTAATTTAAAAACGATTATTAAAACCATTCGAATTAAAAAGTTCTAAACTGTTAATGCATTTTTTTCCCCACATGCCACGTAATAAGTGGCAGGAACACCTCCACTTCATTCTTCTGTATCCTTATAGTTGTGACCAGGTGGAGTGCATTATCTAGATCACTGTAATCATAGGGTTTAAGCTGTGATTTACTTAAACTCAGGAGAGTAAGGTTATACGTTCATACAGTTACACTTTCTAGACAGATGTGTCTGCAGTCATCCAGGTGTTATATGTAAATTAGCTTATTACACTGGACTGCACTCAGGGGCAATTCTAGGATCAGAGCTATCAACCCCCAAACCCCGTAAACAAAAAAACCCTGTACATTTTAGCTGAATTTTGGACTATCATTCAAACACTTGTGAAGGAGAGAGAAAGTTGATCATACTATTTGCAAGCCAACCGGGCAATTTTCGTTATTATGTTTTTTATTTTATACTTTCTATGGTTTTAACCTTTTAGACAACTTAGAGACAAATTGCTTACAAAAACTTTTTTACTCTTATTTAAAAAAATATTATGTTTAAACCATTTACTTTCTATTGTTTGAACATTATTTCAACTTATCAAAGACAAATTTGCTTTTAAAAACAACAACAAAAAATATCTTCAATATTATGTCTAAACCATATGTTTTCTATGGTTTTAACATTTCTTCATCTCATGGAGACAAACTTGGAGTGAATGTGATGATACAGTATAGACTAAACAAATCGGGAAACAATTGCTCGGTACTTGTCGTTTTCTGTACTCCACAAAGCCTTCTGTACCGAGTTACTGACGAGAACCGAGGTACCCATATACTTGCATTATCACCACTGGAATAGACCATTTTCTTCAACTGCATGTTTGCATGCACCAGGAAAACAGTGAACATAATACAGTCTCCCAGAACCACTGAAGTAGCCATAGCACCCACATCTAGACATCCTTATCTACACCTACTAGGAGTAACAACCAAATACTACATGCATACTTCCCTGTATTAAGGCCACACTTCAAACTAGAGTTATAAAGAAAACTCAGAGTTTCACCTCCAACTTATATGCACAGCAAGCCATTGTTACACATTGTTACCAACAACATCTCTCTAACAGTATACAGTCACTGAGCTTAAGTGTCTGTATTAATACCATGAAAGGAATTTTTAGAATTTACAGTTTTGAACTAATAACATGTTGTGTGTAAGGCAGTGAACACCATTTTCAACTAAGAAGTGTAATTATAAGCGCAAGCAGCTACATGTTTTAGAAGGCTCAATTAAAAAATGTTCTAGTTGGCTAACACAGAGTAAACCACAGGAATAAACAACTGCTAAAACAATCAAGTATTTAGAACACGAACTAACAGTAATGACTGTTTTACTGCTGAAGCAGAACTTATGTAGAACTTAACAATAAGTTTAATAAAAAGCAGTAATTAACAGTTAAGCTACAACAGTGATTCTTAACAATAACTAACAAAAAGCTAAACACATAGAGTAACTAAAGATGCAACACAAAATAAGCTAAAGATTGGAAAAAAATATTTGGACGTTAATCCCAGTTAGTAGTCAAGAAAAAACTGCTAGCATTTACATTTATGTCATTGACATTTACCAGACTCTCTTATCCAGAGTGACTTACAATTGATACATCTCCTAGCAATTGTGAATTAAGGGTCTTGCTCAAGGACCAAACAGTAGCAGCTTGGCAGTGGTGAGATTTGAACGCTGGATCTTTTGGAGGGTAAACCTCTAGGATACTACAGTTCCAAGCTAGCATGGAACTGGTAGCTAGCTTTTCACAACTACTTTGAATCTCAACTAAAAACTAAATGCACCAAGTTTTGCTATCTAGGCAGCAGGTAAAGTTTGTGAAATATAAACTTTTGGAATTACAGCAGACTGTAAATAGCCATGGGAAATCTTAGCACAATCCTGCTAGCTTAACTTACTTTGAGTACATCTGTGGTTGTCAACAAAAGCTTAACACACCAACATTAGCAGAAGAAGCAAAAGACAGGATGGTAAATGTTTGTGAAAAATAAATTGGACTGAACTGGGGGCACAGAGGTTAAGGTACTGCACTACTGACCTAAAGGTCCCAGGTTCACAATCCAGAACTGCCAAAGTGGCACTGAAACCCAGAACACTGATCGTGGTTAAATACCTCTGGTGTTTGTTGGTTTATTTGGCTTATTTAACACACTTTCAGCATCAATGGCTAATTATGACAGACAAGGTTACTTCGAAACTAGTCATATACACTCATGTCTTTGGACTGTGGGAGGAAACCAGAGCATCTGTAGTAACCCCATGTGGACATGTGATCATGTTTTATACCCTAAAGTAAAAAAAAATATCTCACAGAACGTTTTTCAATCCAACTTAACCAGTACGTCTGAAATGATTGTTTAAACAATAATAATTACTATACACTTTTTGTGTCTTTGTGAACTGGAAGTGTTTACGTGGACTGTGGTGGCTTAGCGGATAGGGTACTGGACTATGAACCAGAGGGTCCAGGGTTCAAATCCCACCACTGCCAAGCTGACACTGTTGGGTCCTTGAGCAAGGCCCTTAACCCACAATTGCTTGGATTATAAGACTGTATCAATTGTAAGTCGCTCTGGATAAGGGCGTCTGCCAAGTGACATAAATGTAAATGTTTAAAAATGCATCAATAAATAAACTACTAAAGTGGGAAATAACTAAAGTGAATTTCCTAAGAGCATTCTGCTACTATGAAGATTCATTCAGTGTCTCAAGTTTACTCCCATTTAGTTGGCAGAATAGGTTAAAAGCACATTGCATGTGAATATACTGAGGTAAGGTAGTGTTTATTTACCAAACGTTTGAGCTAATTTAGCTTTACAAATGTCAATTCCATATATTTAACTTTCAATTCAAAGTCTTTACACTGCTAAAGCAACTGAATGCAAATTCTATAGATCTACAATGTACTGGTTCAGCGAATATCAGGCAACCACACGCAAACATCTGGCATATCTGGCTTGAGCAATACGCAAAGAGTACCAATATTAAAATAAGCATGTTCTGTAAACATCTGGAACTGTTACAAAATAATTGGTCCATCAAACCATTTTACCTTAGCTAATCACACAGTGGATTCTGATTTACAATAAAATTAATCAATTAAAAGTGACTGTTGATTAAATTGTACAGATTAGCAATGACAGTGCTTGTTGTTAAAAAAGGGCTTTAATGACATTTTTAAAATGATAAGGAGTAAGAATGAATACAATACAATTAATCATAATACAGTAAGTGGTATTAATCGGACACGTTTGGATATCAGCTTTATGTAGTACATTAGAGTTCCCAATTGCATGCTTACAACTGGTTCACGCAGCGTAGAAATGCCAACGACATCAGCACCTTTAAACTATTTTTTTTTTCCATGAGTAGAAAAATAAATCCTATTTCATGTTAAATAAATGGAATAGAAGTAACACTCTGTATATGTGCACTAACCCACATCTCAGAATGTCTTGGAACACATATTTCCTTAATGTTACAGTAAGAGAAGCCCACAGACCTTGTAATTTATAAGGTACAATTTAAACCTTTGCTTCTGCGCTCAGTGTCCATTTTACCATATAGAAACACTTTGTAGCTCTGCAATTACAGACTGTAGTTTATCTATATGTATACACTCTCTGCATACTTTGTTCGTCCCCTTTACTTTGTTCTCTAATGGTCAGGACCCCCACAGGACCACCACAGATCAGGTACTATTAGGGTGGTGAATCATTCTTAGCACTGCAGTGACACTGATATGGTGGTGGTGTGTTAGTGTGTGTTGTGCTTTTATGAGTGGAGCAGACACAGCAGTGCAGCTGGAGTTTTAAACACCTCAGTGTTACTGCTGGACTGTTGATAGTCCATCAACCAAAGAGGTCCACCCACCAGCATGTGAGCACTGATGATAGCACTGTCTCTGACTTTACATCTTGAAATTTGTCTTTGGGGATGAATAAAGTAAGTAATCCATCCATCTATCCATCCATCCATCCACCCACCCATCCATCCATCCACCCACCCATCCATCCATCTATCCATCCATCCACCCATCCATCCATCCACCCACCCACCCATCCATCCACCCATCCACCCACCCACCCATCCATCTGCAAGGTGGAGGAATATGGTAGATATGTCTAATGGAGTGCCCAGTGAGTGAACACAATGTACAAAAAACTCCAGTGGCACTGCTATGTCTAATCCACTCATACCAGCACACACTAACGTACCACCAGCACATCATGGTCACCGCAGTGCTGAGAATGATCCATCACCCAAATCGTACCCGATCTGTGGGGGTCCTGACCATTAGGGAACAAAGTAAATATGAGGACTAACAAAGTATGTACAGAAACAGATGGACTAGTCTGTAACTGTAGAACTACAAAGTGCTTCTACATGGAAGTGGAACTACAATGACTGTAGCAACAAGGAGGTGTACCTAATAAAGTGATTGTTGTGTATATAAACATTAAACATATAAATTGTATAGGCCAGCATTGTATAGCAATGTGCCATCCTTCTCTTTGTTAAAAATACTCTCTCAGCTGATAATTTTTTTTTTTACCTCAAAGTGTAGCGTCAGCTCTCATCAAGGAGAAAGGCATAGAGCTTGCTCTGTTTACACGTCTTGAAACAGCCCCCACGAGCCACATAGGAATGTTACGCTTCTCTACAGACGAGGTTATTCGATGTCGAGACCAGCTGGAATCATGAATAATAAAAAGGTACATCCATAAAACCCCATTAAATCACATCCAGCATTGATTCTCCCTTCGATTCTGTGAGTACACAGTCTTTCAGTTATAACATTTAGAAAACATTAAAACATTTAGAAATATTAAAAGCCCAAATCCTTGAACAGTCAGCTGGGTCAGTTTTGTGCCAAGGCTGCGAAATAGTTTCCCAGCACTGCTGACTGTGAAAGAGAAATTTTCTCACGGGTTTCAGACAACACTACAAAGGAAGTTTGAGACCTGTGCCAGCTCTGCCAAGCTACCACTGCTGTGACTTGCATCTCTTTGAACCTAAAGAATTGTGTTTTTTTTTCAATTAAAACACTACACAGCCATAAAAGCAGACCAAACAAACTTTATAAACAAAATAACATGTATTACTTTCTGATAATTCAATAACATTATTGTCGTCACATCTTATCTTGTTTGCTGCATCACATTTCTTTGCGTCCTCTCTGACAGAGAGCTGATTAACAAAATGATACCATTTAAATTTTTACATTACGAACAGCATTTCTGAGCTGTTATCTCGTGCACCACATGACGGAACAAGCTGTTATACAGAAATGAGCAAAGTGCAAGAAATGAGGAAGTGTCCAAAATAAATTTACCACGCTCACCAACTCTGCTCCCTATAAGCTAATGATACATATATAGTATTTAAGGTAAGAGAGAATAGGATTCCATTTCAGATACAGCCCATAAATATGGGTTCCTCACAGGGTCGAGCAGCGAAAATGTGTTACAAACATTACTGGTGTTAAAATATTATCATGGCGCACATTACAAATCCACTATATAGACTTGTCTGTTTTCAGTCTTGGTTATGAAACATATTTAAAAAGTTCCACTCTGACTCACCCCAAGCCTAGTAATACTGAACAGTGATATGCTTATAAACTTGATTCTCATTGGCAGTCGTCTTTGTAAACCTTAGGTTATTGTGCAAACTTTACTGTGATGGTAAAACATTTCCATTCTATGTTCATCTAAAATGTTGAACATAATCATAACAGATTACTTAAATTAAATATAGAACTTCAGATTTTTTTATTTGAGGGTCCAGGGTTCAAGTTTTTGTTCAGGCGTATGATTTGTTGGTTGCTTAGTGAAGTTGGCTGATTGCTTCATCCATTGATCATCATCTCCGATGTCATGGACTGTGGAGACTTGGTGGCTAAGAGACTGGATGGTGGACCAAAACGTCCAGGATTCAAATCCAAGTACTGCCAAGCTGCCACTGTTGGGTCCTTGAGCAAGACCCTTAACCCACAACTGCTTGGATCGTAAGATTATATCAGTTGTAACTTCTGCTAAATCAGTAGTAAATGTTCTTATTTTCCACTTGATTGTGAAATCGGGGGTCTTGAATGTGAAATTTGAGAACTAAACCTAAGTCACAGTTGTTTAAAGGTACCTAAGCCCTTACTTATTACATAGTAATTAACCCCTGAAAGATATTTTAAAGCATATTCATCTAATTTTCAGTTGTTATTAACAATTAATGAGTCAACCGTAAACTATTATAAAAAAATATATATATATTTTTAAATACCTGCACAAATCTATTTGACCTTTTTCCTTTAAAAATACTTGTCATCAGTGATATACCGGTACTCCCAGATTTACAGTGGGGATACAGTCTGACGTATGTTAAAATCCATCTTAAATCGAGGAGTTTAATATGTACAGTATGTAGGCTACATTAAACACGTTTAAAACACAACCGCGAAGACTGCTACAGTTGGGCAAAGGCATTAACTTAAATCTTATTTTATAGTAAAGTATTTAACATGTCATGTAATTTACTGAATAATGTATTGAAAGCGAAAACCATGAAATTATTGAGAAATTATTGTGCGACCATGGCTTTCCCTCATTATATTTCCCAGCGTTCATCATGTACTGCCGAGTGTGTGTGGAAGAGTACTGCGCATACTGCATATAATATGTATCGCTTGCCTGGGACAATTCAAAATTCAGAGTACGGTTTCTGCTGGATGTGTTTTTATGTTTATTATTATATTCCCAGTTGAGATATCATTGGGCCGTTGGGCCGTTGTATTTTACCTGTATACTACTACTGTAGTAGTAAATTGTATTTACAAATTCGTTCAAATGCTTGGGCACTTGGGTGGTGGACCAGTCCTGGTGGTGACTTCTGACCAGGTCTGACAGAGGATAGGCCACTCAGGAGATCATCCCCCCTACCCAGTAGTACCCTGTACCATGGCCTCTACCCAGTCCTGTGATGGACTGGAGTCCTGATACAGGACACACTTACACCTGCACCCTGTGTTCTCTGGAGATAGGCAAGAACAACCCCAGGCCCCAGTCCTTCATAGGGCACATCCTTCATAGGGCACAGTCACACATTCATACACATGCTCACACAGTAAGGCCCACTTTAGAGACCCTAGACAGGGTGCCAATTCATTGTAGGACACATGGACACACACAAGCACACACTCTCACTCATACTGGGATAATTTAGAGACATCAGTTGACCTAATGCGTGTCTTTGGAATGTGGGAGGAAACCGGAGTACCCAGAGAAAACCCATGTGGACACGTGAAGAACATGTAAACACCACACAGTTGGAGTCTGGACCAAGAAATGAACCAGGGATCTCTAGAGGTGTGAGGCGACAAACCACTCGTCAAAGTGCTGCTCATACTGAGACAATAAATCTTAAATAATTCTGCATCACAGTTCTTCATACATAGTCCCAGGCTGTATTTAGCCCATCTCTATTAGCCATTTCCAAACACTTACAGTGAGCAGCCAGGCCTACAAGCAGCCACATGGTCTCCACATGCAGGTATCCTTATCCTTAGGTATCCACTGTTGGAGTGGTATAAAGCATCATTTGCTTTGCCTGTCACAACATAATGTGTCCCTTCACTCCAAGATGTCCGTCTCAAAGGGCACAAGGTGGTAGTAGGACAGGTTGGTGACATAAGCTTCTGTCTCATCATCGCTGAGCTCCGGTTCTGCAGAAAGGTACTCTTTGCCATCCTCTTCATACCTGTAACGGTAAAGATTTTTTAGTAATATTTGGTGAATATATTTTAGCACTGAAACACAGTCTCTAAGGTAGTGGTTCTCAAGCTTTTTTCTGCAGTGCCCCCCTTTTGTAGATAAGAATATTTGCAAGTCTCACAACAGCTGTTTCTCAATGAAGATCTCTGCTATCATGTTTTCTTTATTTTTACATCTACAATACTGTATTCTTGGTGCAATAACTCCCCATGAGTCCTAAAATTGTTAATGAATACCGCCAACTGATGTAAATGAAGGACTGAGTAGTTAGCATAGATGGGTTCATCAAGAGAGTAAGTGTTTTGCTTTTGCTTTTCAATTTGAATCCATTACTCAGTAAATTACATGATATTGTTAGACACTTTATTATAAAATAAGCTTTGTGATAATGATGTTGGCCAACTGTAAGTTAATGTATACGTGTTTTAAAAAGTAACATCGGCTCGAGTATGATGCTCCCTTCATAAATCAGGGAGCACCTGTGCAATACAACTTAATGCGTATAATGCCTTATACAGTGTGGATTTTCAGGGGTCTGGAATGGATTAACTCAGTTTACATGATTCCTTATGGGAAACATTTGCTTTGTACTCGTACCACTGTATTGTAATTCATACAAATTGCAAATGTTATTTAACAAAGCAAAATACAGTGACAAATCACCTTTACAATGGAATTAATTGCCAGTGACATGCATTATGGAATAAAAATTTTTACCGTGTAACAGCATTCATGTGCTTTGCTGCCCCTTCCAACAGCTCCATACCACCCCTAGGCGACGCACCACCCACTTTGAGAACTACTACTCTAGGGGGATCACATACCACCAATCGGGGCAAGACAGAATCTGTATTTGCTATTTTTGTGTTTTTAAAGGTACACTGGAGCGAGAGTCTGTATTTGTTTGAAGTTTCAAAACATCAAACTAAATTCTACAAAAACCTCTGACTGTTTAAGATCATTAGGTCTATATATGGTACATGTAGCTTGTGCTACCATGGACCCAGCACCCTAGACTCTAAGGATGGGGGTTGACCATCAGACATGCAGACTAAACCAGAGACCGGCATCGACTGATGAGGAGTGTGACCACTGCTATGAGATGGCGAAAGACAATGCAAAACTCAGAATCCAGCTACAGATGCGGTATTGGCAATGGGGAAATGTAAACACAGCCTGCCATTTAAAGGCAGAGCAAGTGAAGGAACTGTGTCTTTCTGATGTCCCATCAGTGTTTTATCATGACGGGGCAAAAAGGGATGGGGCATGGAAAGAAAAAGCAGACAAATGATAGCTTCCAGGTATGAAGCTTGCTTACTAGCAAGCAAGAACTGTTTAGACGCATCCACTTTATTTACCTTTTTAAAACAGTCTGAAACTTTTTTAGTTCCCGTAAGCAGCAAGTACTAATTTTCTTTATTCACAGGTCTATAGTTAGAAAATCTTCATCGTATAATCAGGGAACACGGTATCGCACAGTCTGTCATAGTATTTGGGAAGCATCTCATACAGTGTAACTTGTAATAATCTTATAAGACCGCTGAAAGTGCACAGTCTAAAATTGTCTTTAAGCTCTCAAGTTGCTAGCCCACCAGCATGGAGAATCAGTTTCGAGTCTCAGCTATGCCTTCCAGCCAGGTTCATGCAAGCAAGATTGCTCATGTCTGAATCTGAAAGGAGAGCAGAAGAGCATCATGTCGGGCACTCCAACAGGGACCTCTACCCAACCCTGTGATGGACTGGCGGACTATTCAGAATAAATGAACATGCTCCTGACCTCACCCCCAGCAATACTGAGAGGATAAGCGCTGTTGAAACGTGAATAAAACTGAAACGAATAAGCTAGCTTTTACTATGGTGCTTTCTACTTTACAATGGGGCTTTACAAAGCCATAAGTTAATTCTATTGTAAACTGGGACGTTTCATATACAGTGGTACCTCGATTCTTGAACATCCTCGGAACTCGTCGAATTCGGTTCTGGACGCATTTCGACTAGAAAAATTTCTCGACGTTTGCTCTGGACTTGGCGCACTTGCTTAAACTTATGAGTCGAGCAGCCTGACTCGTTTCAACCAAAACTCTATTCACGATTCATGATTCAGTAGACAGTGATTCAGATTCACAATATCCCTTCCTCAGTGAAGATCTCTGCTGGGTTTATCATATTTGTCTTTATTTTTACTACAGCACTATATTCTTAGTGCAAATAAGTCTCCATGGGCCCTAAAAAGCTTTATTATGAGAGCCAACCAAAAGGAAACCAAAGGGAAACACAGGCTGCAGTTAAATGTTAATAGCTACGTTAATGTTCACCAATAGAGTAAGTGTTTTGCTTTTACTTTTCACTTTAAATCCATTACTCACTAAAGGACATGAGATTTTTCAACACTTTCTTATAAAATAAGCTATGTGTTAATGATTTTGGCCAACTGTAGGTTAATATAAGTGTTTTAATCATTAACTTGCTTATCATAGGTATGATACAGAACAGACTGCTCTACCAAATGCTCGTTAAACTGGCCCAGATGGCCTGCATCTGTTCAAATATTCAAAATTCAAAGTATGGTTTCTGCTAAATGTGTATTTATGTGTATTGTCTGATTTCCCTCAGTAAAGTTGAAATATTGTAAACCAAACCATTGCAAAACGGGGAGTGCCTGTATTTACCTAAATGTGCTTTTTAGTAAACAATTTATCCTATATTTCATTAGTACAAAATATATTGCAGGGTGGGTTTGATTTCATTCCTGAATTTCTATCTCACATCCAGGAAAAGAGGCACGGGTCACAGTTATTTCCTGATTGTTGGACTTTTTGAATTCAAGGAACATTGCACTAGCATAAAACCAACTGTTGTGAAATCAATATATCTCGACAAAACTAAAAAGTATAGCTTCATATAATTTCAACATATACATCTAATACAAATAATAAGTCACATTTACCAATAGAACCACCTTAGTGCCAATAGGTTGCCCAGCTAGATAAAGCCATGTCTTTAATTGTTCAAGTAACTGAACTCAAGACCAATCGAATAAAGTAGGAACTTCAGAGAAAGACCTGAAAGCATTATTCAAAAAATATGTATTGTGGGTATTACAGTTTTTATTAAGACAAAGGTGACTCACGAGTGCTCAGCTGAATCTGTAGAAGAGGGTCTATTCTCTTGTGGAATGTTCTCATCAAAAACAATCGTCTCTGTGTTGGCCAGACAGAACCCGTTTGACCTCATAATCTCTGAAAAACAAACACAGGTGAAGAATGTAATAATTAAGTAGCTAACTAGTAGTGTATTAGTCAAAACTGCTAGAACCGAGTCCAAGTCAGACCTAGCAATCAATAAGAAGAAGAAAATTGAGAAAAACTGAATTTGTTTGTAATTCACCTTACATTCATTACCAGTCATTAAACACACACACACACACACACACACACACACACACTATTATATTTCATATATTTTTCAAAATGTAACTGAATAATATACAGCCTAAAATTATTATTATTATTCTTATCATATTATAGTCTTAGTCAAACTAAGGCAAATGTAACTTTTGAAAGCAAATGATGATGATGGTTTTCCGTCTTCTCTCAAACTCCCCATGTAAATTCAACTGAATACAGCCAACCACATCCATCCTATCCATTTTTCTTATTAAATGTGAAAACATAATAACATCATAGTTTAGACTATTATAAACTATACCAAGTAAAGCGAGCGGGTGAAAATGCCCTCTTGCTATCTTAATGTCAGACTGTTCAAAATAAAACGTGTTCATTGATTGGATACTAAAGGAAAAGAATGGTGACCTGTTTTTCCCTGTTAGCCAATCTTAGTGCAAATTTTATTTAGGCATGTAGAGAAAGGACTGATTTATTCTGTTTGAATGGATTGTTGCTATTCAATAATGATAGAAAAAAGTTCAGTTTATAATTAACGTGACCTCAGGCAGACGCACTGGACTCAGCTAGTCTCAACTAAAAAACTCTGAGTCCACCTCACCCCGAGACCGAGACAAGACAATGTCCAAATGAGCTTGAGATTGTGACGAGACCGTGCCTGTTCATTTATGGTCTCGAGAAAGGACTACTGCAACACTATTATTTAGATTCAGTTAATGATAGCACTGCTGTGAAGGGTTGTGTGGTCTTAGAGGGAACACTGCGGGTTCTATTTGAGATATTTTTATATTTGTTTTATTTCCTTAAAATGATTTTGCTTTCATCACCAGTGGTGTGTTTTCCATATAACACAAGGAAAAATCATCTCATAAGCCATCTTTCCTACCTGAAATCTTGACAGGACTTTGGAAGCATGGCTGTATCTTGTGGATGTTGTCATTTCTAAGCACCTGATCTAGTGGTGAACGTTCAAAGAAGGTTAAGACAACCTCTGACCTGGAAAACTGAAGAAAACCCCCCCCCAAAAAAGCATAACATCATTATCTGCAATCCATATTTACATTACATTTACTACATTTACAGCATTCAGCAGGTACTCTTATTCAGAGCAGCTTACATTGGAGCAGTGGATGGTCTGAGCCATGGCATCTTGATACTAGTTAACTAATAACAAATCATTGTGGCACATGATTCAGGTAAAGCAATTACCTCTTGAAGTGTGGAGAAATGGTAGGAAATGTGAACAAAAGAAGCACCAAGATGCCATCTTCACACAAAGAGCTGTCTTATAAAAGATTTTCCATCTCTGAATAAACAATAATGGGGTGCACATGGTGGGGCGCCCTCATTCTAGAATGGGCAATTTCTTACTCTAACCTCTGTTGTTGCCTGTAGCAACAAAGCGTGCACCCCTTCTCTTTGCACCAGGGTTTCTGGGGGCCAGTGATGGGTCAGTGATGGACTGGTGCTTTCCAGCAGCCTGAGTTTGGCCCTATTAGAGGCACTAGCTGGCTCCAAGTCACTTGGCCTCTCGCGTTATACAGGGTCTGGCCATAGAAGTCCACCAGCGATAAGAACCAGTCAGCAGCTACAAGTTGTATGGAGGCACTCACTGGCTGGTCTATGGCCCTCCTCCCTGGAGGTAATGATGACAAGGGGACTTGGGCGTATCTAAATTACATAGAAAAAAGGGGAAAGCTAGAGCAACCCCCAACATCTGTAAGTAAGTACTCACTTTCCAAGGCATGGTGATGGCATTCTTCAGGAGCCTCTCCACCTCGTTCAACCTGTTCTCGATGTCCTTCGCTTCTTTAATTCTCTTCAAACCTGGAGACAAAGAGAAACTCTATGTCACTGACAGTAAACAGACACTGAAAAACAACAAGAGTTTCTTGTGCTTACGAAAAACACTTCATTCAACATTGAGCACCACTGCCCATATAAAGACAGTACTCTGCTCCAGTGGCTGTGAGCTTCAGTTCCTGATCCCCATATCTGTTCCTCAAATTACACACAGTCTAGACAAATACTGCTTAGAAACCAAATGTTCCAGTTGTGGAATACCAGCCATATTTTGATTTTGGTTGTTTTACACATAGCTGCAAATGCCATCTGATCAGATGGAAAAAAACAGCTCTAACTTTTCATAGTTACAATATAAAAATGTAAAAACGATAAAGGTGGTTAATGGATTGTCTGATCTACACATTAACTGGTCTGTCTGAGGAAAATCCTGTATATACTTATGCTGGCTTACAGCCATTTACATGACACCAGTCTGATGTGTTTCTTATGGATGTGAGAACTTAGCACACAGCCCTTTAGTAGCTCAGATAGTTCTATTCATCAGTTCTATAAATAACTGTAACATTTTATAGCACCAAGTATAAACAGAACATTGCTCACAGCACATTTAGTCATACTGGAGCCTTAAAATCATTGCATTTACAGTTGTTACTGCCAATAAGGCTTTAATGGAAGTAACCGTAATGCTTTGAAATTAATATACTTACAAACAGCAGATAATGAACAATAGTATATAATATTATATACTGAAGTCTTGATTGTGAGATAGGCACTTTAATGGGCAGAGGATGAGGCAGTTCACAAAAGTCCCCAGTAGCAAGGTGGTATCAAAATCAACCAGTTGGTAAGGAGATAATCTTTTTCAGCATTTCAAGTTGTTCAAGTTTTTATGGTCAGGGGCACTCTGCTCTTCAAGCCAGTGTACAGGACTGATCAACAGTTACAGGAAACATTTAGCTACAGTTATTGTGGCACGGGGGTGAGGGTGGGGGTTCTCTTTATCTACTTTTAGGACTTGTGTGAAAATCTATTGATGTTTTAGGTCATATTTAGGCAAAAATAGAAAATTCTAAAGGGTTCACAAACTTTGAAGCGCCACTGTATATGAAAAAATAACTAAGCTTGAGGCTGTATAAAACTGTGAGAAAATTGGTTATCATAGAAGACATAAAAGTAAAGCAATGCATAAAAAATGTATGTGCCCAAGTTAAATGTGAAATGTGATTAACTACAGTAACTCTCAAGGGAGTCATATTGAGATTACTGGAGTTCTTTTGCTCAGGAGAAAAGAAACTGAGCCATTTGATCTCACTGTTGTCTATGAGAAACTATAGAGCTAATAAATATTGTGGGATTTGATGTTTCCATAGTCGAAAAATTCAGAATGTGCCAGAAACCGCAGGAAATGAGACAGACTGAAAAAAGGCTATTCATATCAGCCTCACCCACTCAGGCAAACTTCTCATGATCACGATGATGTCAGTAAGAATAACCACAGTGCTGAGTGCAGACTCAACACAACTGCTGAAGAGACCACACAGCAGCCTCCTGACAATGAGTAAAATGTGTCAGAGCACACCAGGCCCAGCTGTG
This sequence comes from Ancistrus triradiatus, assembly GCA_025084515.1. Taxonomy (NCBI): domain Eukaryota; kingdom Metazoa; phylum Chordata; class Actinopteri; order Siluriformes; family Loricariidae; genus Ancistrus; species Ancistrus triradiatus. The sequence continues at coordinate 199,881 of JAJAGP010001200.1, read as the reverse complement.
ATCTAACAACCATTCATTATTGCTGACTCAAGCTGATGTCATCAGTGCTGAGGATCAGAGAAGGATTAGCTGCTCATATGGCCGTTGGTTCTTAGGGACATTCTTAGGGACACTTTTGGCCACATGGTTTCATGCCTTTTAAAAGTTCAAGACTGCCCTCAAGAACACCATATTGTTTTTACACAAAGGTTACACAAAGGGTAATGTCCACCTGGGGTGTTTTTTCCTGGTCTCATTTCTGAGAATCTTAATCAGTGACTTTTGCCCTAGACATAATGGGGCCCTTAAACATAACAGGATTGTTACCTCATCGGAGGACTTCCAGCGAGCTCAAATGATGTTTTTCACTGCTCTGTACTATACTTGCATTGAGGCAAAAATCACTAACATAATACAGTATAGGTCTTTAATTGTACTTTTCATACATGCACAGTCAATGGAATGCCCTCCTCTAAGAGAATCTGAAAGCCACAGGAAGAGTATGCAGGAAATCCATGTTTCCAAAGGACATCCTGTCAGGAAGAGCACTAGATGGATGACTAACACAGACTGTGCAAAAACAGATGAAATACTGTCTTACATCTGTAAGATGAAGTAAATGTGTTGAATAGAGTGCACAGTGTGTAAAGTTGGGGGTGTGAACCTAAACACACTCGTTGACCAAAAAAAATTAGGCGCCCAGATAGAAATGTCAGATTGCTGCAAAACTTGGCATGCATTTACGTCACAGGCAGATATGTAAATGATCACAGGCGTGCCTTCACGGAGCCACTGCTCCCAACACCTCCTAACAGCTCGGTCAGAATGGCCTAGATGATGGGCAATTTCGTCGAAGTGACCATCCTGCTTCTCAGAGTCCAATGATGTGCTCCATCTCAAAGTCAAAGTCAACTCAAAATGTCTGAGTGCATCGTAGAGACATGTTTGACAGGCAACAATCTCTCACCAAAAGGTACACTACCCAAAAGTAGCATCTGATAACCTTTTTATAGACAGTGAGGGAAGCACTTTTCGCCCTCTTGTGGCAAGACCCAGTGTCTAATCAGACCACACCTGTAATCATTTACGTATCTGCCTGTAACGTAACTGCATGTCAAAGTTTTGCAAGTTTTCTATCTGTCAATGACTGTATTTGTTACATTTTTGCTTTGAGACAATGCTTTGCTGTATAAACGCTATTAAAAAAATCTGACCTTGACTTTGTAGGATCTTCTGATGACAAGAAATTGTTTGTTTTCTGTTTGTATACACTCACCGGCCAATTCATTAAGTACACCTGTTCAACTGCTCATTAACGCAAATATCTAATCAGCCAATCACAAAGCAGAAACTCAATGCATTTAGGCATGTGCACATGGTCAAGCTGAACTTCTGAAGTTCAAACTGAGGATTAGAATGGGAAGCGACTTTGAATGTGGCATGGCTGTTGCTGCTAGACAGGCTGGTCTGAGTATTTCCAGAAACTGCTGATCAAATTGGATTTTCATGTACAGCCATCTCTAAGTTTTACAGAGAATGGTCCAAAAAAGAGAAAATATCCAGTGAGTGTCAGTCCTCTGGGACAAAGTGCCTTGTTGATGCCAGAGGTCAGAGGAGAATGCACAGGTTCAAGTTCATAGAAAGGCAACAGTAACTCAAATGACCACTTGTTACAGAAGACCTCACCGGGTGCCATTCCTGTCAGCTAAGAACAGGCAACAGAGTATGATTTGCATGAGCTCACCAAAACTGGACAATAAAAGATTGGACAAACATTGCTTGGTCTGAGGAGTCTCGATTTCTGTTGCGACATTCAGATGGTAGGGTCAGAATTTGGCCATAAACAACATGAAAGCATGGTTCCATCCTGCCTTGTATCAACGGTTCAGGCTGCTGGTGTGGTTTAATGGTGTAGGGGATATTTTCTTCACTTATATACACCTAGGGCTTCTTAATCCAACTGAGCATCGTTTAAATGCCACAGCATACCAGTTTATCGTTGCTGACCATGTCCATTACTTCATGACCACTGTGTACCACCATCTTTGTGCCATGTAACAAAGCTCAAATCATTTCAAACTGGTTTCTTGAACACCACAGTGAGTTCACTGTACTCAAAAGCCCTCCACAGTCCCCAAATTTCAATCCAGTAGAGCACCTTTGGGGCTCTGAAATCATAAGTCAAAAGTTTATAAGTCAAGTGTGACACAGTGTTTACAAACTAAACAAACAGACTATGTGTGTGTGAGACAAGGGACCTTTATGATAGTCTGATTACGGAATTCCGATAATAGACACAAGTACACATTCAGCAGAAACCTTACTCTGAATTTTGAATTTCTATTTCTCAAGCGATATGCAGTATGATGCACTCCTGTACTTTCCCATGTTAAATGAGGAAATCGGCAGTGTGGTACGTAAGGAGTTACATGGTGGGAGTGATGAGCGCCGGGAAATTTATTGTGGAAAAGCCAAGGTCGTGACAATAATCAATTTTGTTTTTCACTTTTAATACATTATTCAATAAATTACATAAGTTATTTACCACTTCATTACAAAATTACTTTTTGTTAATGATTTTGCCAAACTGTGGGTTAATGTAAGGGTTATAAACATGTTTAAGTTAGGCTATGCTATGATATATACAGTATATATTAATGTCCTTGGTTTATGATAAATGAAATTTACAATTAATTTGTTGGAACATATCCCCATCTTAAATCGTTCAGATCATATGTGACTGGTCACAATGTTTTGGCTCATGGATGTAGTTATCCTTATCAATTTCGAACATTATAAGTTTGTCTATAAACTACAGCACCAACAATTTCCAACCACTCGTTCCAGATATTCTCCAGAAATACATTCTTGTCCTACCATAAAAATATTGCCACTAGCTAGTTGTCGCTGTTGTTGAAGATTTTTTGAAAACTACATATCCCACAACCAGTTTTCATCAGTTGCCTAGTGTCTAGTATACACACGAGGCTGAATTTAGCAACACCCTGTTAGACCTTCCCAGCAGCAATGACTTCAGTGTGCCTTTCTTGTTGCCTAGGTACCTCAAAGTAACCAAAGAATGAAAGAAGACAAGAAGCAGGAGCCAGTGAAGTAAATTTAGCTCCTCGGCACTCTAGCACCAGCTCTCATCTCACTGCCTGTTAGAGGAATTCAAACTAAATACTCTGAGCTGGACAGGAAATTAAAAGCAGAAGAGCAAACGATATCTGCAGACTTGTATAATACCGAAACAAACAGAGAACTGAACACACTATTCTTGACAAAGCACAAACCAACCTCTGAATCTAATCACATCTCTTAGTGGACACCACAGAAACAGATCATGTATGAAAAAAGGGAGAACAAAACATAACAGAAGATGAATAATGGCAGGAACGACAAAGTTATCTCTTGTGTCTTGTTTGGCATTGTTTAGGATTCAGTCTTAACGTCAGCCTAAAATTTATTTAAACCCTTCAGGGTTTATTCATTGAAGCATCAGACAGGTGCAAAAAATATCACTGTTTCTGAAATATTTTAAAATCAATTTTCGGCAATCTGTTTTTCATTTAATGTTCTTTACAACAATTTTAATGTTAATATTTAATACAAAACTATTTTAATATTACATTTTCTATTTCATAGAAACTGGATATGAAAAACAGGTTGGGGGAGTAGACGACAGGCTCCACGTGGCCTCCCCTGCGAGTAGTGAGAACAGGTTCAAGACCAGCTCACGAAACTGATGGTCTGCAAGCTTGATTCTTCGGCGACGAGTTACAAGCCAAGGTTAAGACCAAGGCAGAGAAAGTCCTCTCCAGGATGGGAAAACATCCCCACTGTCGAAAACCAAGGACTGTCAGTGCTTCAACTCAACGTTGAGGGACATACCATCGCTAGACTCGAAGTCATCAGAAACCTTGCCGAGTCCAATAAATGGTTCTCCCGGCACACTGGGTTTCTGATGACGATCTCAAGCTACCTGGGTTCCACCTTAATGGGTCCATCCACAGCAAGACGCATGGAATCGCAACCTTTGTCCGGGAAGGACTAAGCTGGTCAGCCACCAGGCAATCTCCATCGGGCTGTACCATTGAGTGGCTGGTCACCAAAATCCAAGAAACACTTGTTGTAAACATATACAAGCCCCTCCAACAGCGCAACTCTTACACCAACCCAGACCTGGTCTTCGCTGTATGCCAAGAACTACATCCCAAGTTGGTATGAGGAGTACAGCTGCCTGCTGTGTCAATGCTAGCAGGCGAGCTCCAGGGAAGAATGGAATATGACAGCAACAACCTTAATGCAGAAGCTGGACGACACCCTAAGGACTATGTGGACTTAGGTAGTGGAATCCATCAACTTCACCACTCCAGCCGGAAGGCCTGGCAAACCATCACTCTGCTCTCAGGGAGACAAACAACAGTTCGCAGGTGTCCAGTGACCACAGATGCCATTGCTTCCCAGCTCATGAGCAATGTAGATAAAAACTTCACACGACTGATCTCGAGTGATCTCGAGTGAGATATCGTCTGTCTCTCTCCAGGGCAGCCAGTGCCGAGTTACCTAAGTTACCAAGTTACCAAATCAATAATTACTAATAGTTTCAATAAACAGAAGCTAAATATAAATAACAATAAAAGCATATTTATATACTTACATTATTTACATTATTGTGTATATATATATATATATATATATATATACACGTGTATGTATATATATATATATATATATATATACACACATACACGTATATATATATATACACACACACACTGCTCAAAAAAATAAAGGGAACACTTAAACAACACAATATAACTCCAAGTAAATCAAACTTCTGTGAAATCTGCAAATGGAATAGACAACAGGTGGAAATTATTGGCAATTAGCAAGACACACTCAATAAAGGAGTGGTTCTGCAGGTGGGGACCACAGACCACTTCTCAGGACCTACCTTTCTGGGTGATGTTTTGGTCACTTTTGAATGTTGGTGGTGCTTTCACACTTGTGGTAGCATGAGACGGACTCCACAACCCACACAAGTGGCTCAGGTAGTGCAGTTCAACCATGATGGCACATCAATGCGAGCTGTGGCAAGAAGGTTTGCTGTGTCTGTCAGCGTAGTGTCCAGAGGCTGGAGCGCTTTACCAGGAGACAGGCCCAGTACACCAGGAGACATGGAGGAGGCCGTAGGGAGTGGCAAACAAACCCAGCAGCAGACCGCTACCTCCGCCTTTTGTGCAAGGAGGAGGAAACGGGAGGAGCCAGGCCCTGCAAAATGACCCTCCAGCAGGGCACAAAAAGTGCATGTGTCTGCACAAACGGTTTAGAAACCGACTCCATGAGAATGGTATGAGGGCCCCCGACGCACAGACCACACCACACCGCGCAGGGACACTTGGCATTTGCCAGAGAACACCAGGACTGGCCAATTCGCCACTGGCGCCCTGTTGCTCTTCACAGATGAAAGCACAACAAGGTTCACACTGAGCACATGTGACAAACGTGACAGAGTCTGGAGACGCTGTGGAGAGCGATCTGCTGCCTGCAACATCCTTTCAGCAGGACCGGTTTTGGCAGTGGGTCCAGTAATGGTGTGGGGTGGCATTTCTTTGGAGGGCCGCACAGCCTTCCATATGTGCTCGCCAGAGGTAGCCTGACTGCCATTAGGTACCGAGATGAGATCCCTCAGACCCCTTGTGAGGAACCATATGCTGGTTGCAGTTGGCCCTGGGTTCCTCCTAATGCAGGACAATGCTAGGACTCATGTGGCTGGAGTGTGTCAGCAGTTCCTGCAAGATGAAGGCATTGAAGCTATGGACTGGCCCGCCCGTTCCCCAGACCTGAATCCGATTGAGCCACATCTGGGACATCATGTCTCGCTCCATCCACCAACGTGACATTGCAACCCCAGACTGTCCAGGAGTTGGCGGATGCTTTAGTCCAGGTCTGGGAAGAGATCCCTCAGGAGACCATCCGCCACCTCATCAGGAGCATGCCCAGGTGGTTGTAGGGAGGTCATACAGGGCACGTGGAGGCCACAAACAATACTGAGCCTCATTTTGACTTGTTTTAAGGACATTACAATCAAAGTTGGATCAGCCTGTTGTAGTGTTTTTTCCACTTTAATTTTGTGTTTGAGTCCAAATCCAGGCCTCCATTGGTTGATTTCCATTGATGATTTTTGTGTGATTTTGTTGTCAGCACATTCAACTTTGTACAGAACAAAGTATTCAATGAGAATATTTCATTCATTCAGATCTAGGATGTGTTATTTGAGTGTTCCCTTTATTTTTTGAGCAGTGTGTGTATATGTATGTATATATGATACATACATATATGTATATATGTATGATAAATTAAACAGAATGCAATATTATGAAGACTATAATAAAATAGAGCATATAAAGCTATAGCATATAAGACGATAGAATATATAGATAAAATATTGACTAAAATAACAAAGAAAATGCGCATTGGCATTATTTATTCCAGCAAACATAGTCACTGTAGGTTCTTAACAAGAAAATTATGTTGGCATGGCAATCTCAGTCAACCAGAGGAGGGGAGGGGGAGTAACTACCGTCTGATGTGGTCTGAGTAACGGTATGAGGACTGGAACTGATGACAGAAAAACAGCTCGAGTGAAGCCAGAGCAGAAGAAGACAGTCACTGCAGGTTCCCAATACATCCGGCAGTCAAATAAGAAAAGCACTGTTATCAATGCAGCCTTGAATCCATGGGCTTCAATCTCAGGTCAGTGAAAGATGGATAACATTGTGCTGTACTGCCAACAGACTGTTTCAAAAACACAGTGTTTCTCAGAAGCCATAAACAATGAACAAAGGTAGCAGTGCAAATGTGTGCTGACTATAGAGTCATCCATCATGTCATTCATGAGTGGTGTGCCATATTTCAATCCACTGCTGATGACTTCTGTGTCTATGTGATCACCGTGTGCACAGTCATGCCAGTCGAGTCCCTCGGATGAGTTCTTAATAAAAAAACTGTAGAGGTTTTGTACAGCTTAATTACAAAATACCAAATAGGGGATGGGGAATGAAAAGCAACTTCTCCCACTCAATATCTGACAGAAATTCCTTCATTGAGCAGAAAAATGATAATTTTGTAACACTGAAGCTTCAGTAATGATCATACAGAGCCCAGAACCAGGATAAAAACATAATTAGGAAAGTGAAATAATAAATAGATGCATTTACACCCTAAGGGAATTACGTTTGAGCTCAGCAGATCAGTGTGATTTCCAGTGCTGAAGTCCCCAATGCACTGCTCAGTTTCATGAATCTATACACTAAAGATGGACTTGAAAATTAGATGCAGGAAACAGGCGTAGGAGAGAAGGAAGAAGACTACAGTGTCTACAGCACAAAGGCCTGCAGCACACAAGATGTATACCACGTAGGTCTTTTAACAACATGATAATGCAATAAGGGTAGGTAAATTGGGTTTCCTAGATGGAAACATATGGTAGAAATTACTTGTCAAAATAAATGGTTTCACAGGCTAAGAAAATATTGGCTGTAGGTGCCTCACACATACATACTTCAAAAACACCATGACACCAAAGACACCATGCAAATACAACCCAAAATCCGAAAAAGTTGGGACAGTATGGAAAATGCAAATAAAAATATGCAGTGTGTCTTACATTTACTTTGACTTATTTCACTTTGACTTAGTATAAACCCAAGATGTATCATGTCTAGTCCACTTTATTTCATTTGTTAAAAAACATCCATCGTGCATTTCAGACCTGCAACACATTTGGAATGGGGTCAATTTAGGGCTAGAAATGAAATAAAAAGTACATAATGGTGTGAAATCAAATGGGTGATGTCAACAGGTGATTTTAATCCTGATTTGGTACAAAAGCAGCATCCACGAAGTCTTTGAGGATCAATGATGAACAGAGAATCTCCAGTGTGTTAACAAATGCCTGGAAAAATAAATGAAATGTTTAAAAACAATGTTTCTCAAAGGAAGATTGGAAGGGATTTGCATATTTCCTCCTCTATAGAGCATAACATCATTAAACAATTCACGGAACCTGGAGAAATTTTGATGAATAAAGGGCAAGGGTGTAAGACTAAGCTTGAACACCCATGATCTCCGATCCCTCAGACAGCACCGCATCAAGAAATGTCATTCACCAAGAGTTGATATCACCACATAAGTAAGGAATTACTTTGGCAAATCTTTGTCAAGAGCTACAATACAGATTTACACCACGTGTTACAGTTCGCCATATAAAAACGAAATGACGAACCATGTGACAATGAAACATAAGGATTGGGACTCAAACACAGTTAGCTCCAGGTGGTAAGGGTGAACTGAAATAAAATAAAGGAATAAAATAATAATTAACTAAAATACAAATACATTTAAAATCAAAGGAAAACTGAGCTTCTGTGTGTAAGAGCAAGATCAACGAATCTGCTCACACACAGAAGATCAGGACTGCGCTGCTGAGAGAGAGAGAGAGAGAGAGAGAGAGAGAGAGAGAGAGAGAGAGAGAGAGAGAGAGGGCAGGGGGAGAATCCCCCACGCGCGCAAGCCCAGGGAAAGGGGGGCGTGGAGCCCGTGCAGCTCGTGCACAGCGCTGAGCGAGCCTGCGTAGTGGCGCGCAGGCGCAAAACGGCGCGTAGCGTCAAGCGGCGAGAGGAGGAAGCAGCCGAGAGTAATGGTTGTCAAAAACCAAAACGCAAAAGGCTTGCCCTACACTGGATCTACTTCCCTGAATGAAGGTTACCTCACGCCTCCCAGCGCTACGGGAACTGAGCCCCTTAGCGGGCCCAGTCCGTCCTCTTTCCCTCACAAAATAATAAAACAAAACGGAAGCGCTCTGTAACAGAGCTTGAGACGGGTGAGGTCTCGGGAGAGACGCGGCTGATAGCGATCGCTCTTCGCAAGCCGTAGCGGCGATCGGAGGACATGAGCGGCGTCGAGGTTGAATGGTGCAACACCCGCTAAGATTGCCAAGGATCTTAAATAGCCAGCAATAGCAGGTGTTGCGAACTAATTGCCGCAATCGTGTGGCTAGCAGACGGTCATGCACAATTGTGGCGGCTGCCAGAGATCCTACCAGGAAAACCGGACCAACGCTGCCCTCTAGCGTCGGTTGGTAGGCTCTCTGACACAACGACTCTAAAACCTTACTGTGCAAAAAAGAAGCCTTATGGTAACCATGTCCAGAGACAGCATTACATTTACATTTGCAGTGACAGCATTACATTTACATTTGCAGCATTTAGCAGACGCCCTTATCCAGGGCAACTTACAAGTTATACAGTCTTACAATCCAAGCAATTGTGGGTTAAGGGTCTTGCTCAAGGACCCAACAGTGGCAGCTTGGCAGAGGTGGGATTTGAACCCTGGACTTTCTGGTCCACAGTTCAGTACCTTACCCGCTAGGCTACCACAGTCCCAGCATAAACTTCTATGGACTCTGAGGCATCTTTCATGGACCATCACACAGTTTATTCTGCATAGACTAAATGACAAAAATACAAGTGGATTTGTTGATTTCATAATATCATGCACACAGCCATATCATTCCCATGTACAAACACTGGCAGTACTATGATTCACACTGTTTCCATCATCATAGGATGGCACAATTCCAACAGCCAAGCTCATCAAATTTGCACCTTTCTAGAGCTACCCCAAGTAAAATTCCTGGAATAAAGTGTTTGTGCAAGTGACAAGCACATTTTTAATCATTTTATTTAGGGTGCATTTCTTTCGGCCCACTTTAGCGCATGGTAGTGGAATAATAGTCTGGAGTTGCTGATGGTTTCACAACTTAGTTATATTAAACGGAAATCTAAATGTTACAGGTACAATGCCAACTGGCAAGCAGACCTCATCACTCAAAGTGCTTGACCTCAGCAATGGACTGTAAATTGTGTTCAAAATGTAGTGGAAAGCCTAGAAACTTTGAAAATGCCTAGAAATGACAGTACAATAACTTCATTCTGCCTGAATGTGCTCGCTGTTTCAAATATGATTTATTATTTCATGAGGTAGAGGTCAGCGAATTGTGTGTCTAAATGACATGAGGTTACATGATAGGTATTCATCTTGTCCCAGTGTGGTCAGCTTTGTAAATTATTAAACAAACCACTTGAACCTTGGTCCACAACAGGACAAATGGGTTGTGACATCATTGATTTTGCGAGACCAGGTTCCTGTTTAAGCTCATGGAAACAATGGGGTCTTTGGAAGGTAGAAGAGTTGTTCTCAAAACAAATTTTAAATGGATTTAGATGACTTTCCACATAAAGCTGTACCAATGATACTGTCTTTTCAATTCAAGAATGAACAGTTGCTCCACAGATTACAATGGATCGGTTTACTATATTTAAACTTTATGATGGGAATAATACACACAAATACACATTCAGCATAAAGCATATTCTGAGTGTTCCATATTTTGAACTAGGCTGAACAAATCACAGTTTTGTTAAACCTAGTTTAACAATTAATAGTTTAATAGTTATGACGCTATACACTGGATTTTACTTAACATATTATTTTATAGTTAGTTTTCCTTTCATGTATGATTCTTTCTTTTCATATACAATGAATACATTTCACTTGTCCCAGTCAGGGATGCAGGAGCTTCAGTGACCATTCCCAGAGCATACAGTGTGCAGGCATAAGCATGCTTTGGATGGCACACTAGTCTACCTGGTACCTCTCCCTTAATAGCCACCAGTTGTGCCTGCATGTGATGCTCGACCCAGCCAGAATTCTCTGCTGGGACTCAAACCTGGCCCACCATAGTGGAGAATGTAGAGAATAACAGATAATAATACATATCGGCATTATTTAATCCAGTACATAGAGTCACTGAAGGATCTTGCGTCCTCAGCCGGAAAGTTTTGTTGGCATGGCATGCTCAGTCAGCTGGAGGGAGTTACTGCCCTCTTATGTAGTCTGAGTGTAGTCTGTGACTATAGTTCATTCCACTTCTACTATTGTTAAATTATACTCTAGATATTATAATATTATGGGATTTCAGTTAACGTATTGCTTTATATATGTATTTATCATTGTTAATTTCCTTTCAAGCACTGTACTCTTAAAGTAGTTACTTAAACGTGATATATTATACTATAATTAGATTAGCCTACTCTTTCTTAATCTATGGCTAGATTAAACTACGGATGAAAACTATGTAAATGTGTTCTAGACTCTGGGCTTGTCTTTTAAGGATACAAGATACATTAAGAAGAAAAAGAACAGATGTCTCCTTTAAATAATAAGCGAATGCAAAAGGTCTACAGTAAAGGCTGCAACACGAGACATGAGACAGCAATATAAAGTTTATACCGACCTTCTAAAATAGGAGACGTCGATAAATCCCTTCTATCCTCTGGAAAACACTCCGTCAGTCTTTTAAAAAGTCGTCCCAAATCCGCATAGCTCCGGTGGAGGTACAGGACATTTCTGTCTGACCACTCGGTCCTGATCTCGTAGAACTCCTCTTCCTCTCCTCTCGGGTTTATAATAAGTCTGCGGATGCCGTTTACCCAGCAATCCTTCACGAACATATTCACCAGGGAGGTTCCCTCAAACACAGACGATGCCATTCCATAGAGATTGGGAATCACGAAACTAACGGTGCAGCAGCAAACTCCACTCCATGAACTGACGCTTGAAGAGACTCTGAGCAGACTACTGGAGATTGCTGATAGCTTGGTGAGGGAGTCTTGACGCAGATATGAACGTGTCGGAAACGACACATAAGCGCTTCATATTAATATACTTATATATTTACACGTCTTTAAATCCGAGTGACGTTTGTTTGTTTTTAAAAGTCAGAAAAGTTAACAGCGATCCTATTCACTCCGTTGTGGTCCGTTACGTGTGCTAGATAGCGGCCGCGGATCCTACAATAAGTCTGCCCTCGTAAACGACGCCAGCGAAACACGACTTTCAAGCTGCTTTTTAGGATGCCGTCAGCTCTTGGGATAACACAAGGTATTGTTTGGTAATCTGACAAGAGTCTGCTTTCTTATAACCACAGAAGTTCCCCAGCTTGTGTCGAAGCTCCCTCCCTTCTTCTCACTCCCTTCCCGTTCAGTGCTATTTGAAGAATGTGGAAGTCACCGAACAACAACAGTCAGCACAAGCTTTAAAAGGGACTCTCTCATATCCGCTACTTTTAGCAATATAGAGTTTCTGCTTTTTAAAACAACACTTTTACAGTTTGGTTTGCAACTAACTTGCGTTGGCTTGTTATATTAAAGTCCTCTTTTTCACCACAAAAATATGTAGTACTTCTTTTGCAGCCAACTTCCACTCTTGGTTAGCCTATTAAAGAAATAAACCAGCATTTAAAACAGCAATGCTACAGTTATAGAGTGGTGATCATCAAGAACAAGAATTTCGAAACGTTTCCCTGTAATAAAAAGAAAAACCTATATCACACATGCAAAATGTAAAAAAATAAACACATTTTCCTGTTTCATCCCCAGTTGTCCTAGTCTAGGTTGGGGAGAGGGGTCCACACCCATCTCAGAGAACAGGAGTAAGCCTGGATAAGGGACCCTAGTATAGCAAGCATAGTGCTTGGTAAGGGTCTCTGTTGTAGTGCCAGGGGGCAATGATTCCCTGACCAGCCTCCCCTTTCTCCCATAGTCAATCATGTCAGCATTTTTCAGCCACCTGGAGAGATTTGACTACCAAGACTTTAACTAGGGCCAAGTGGTGGGCTACCGATACATCTTAGGAATATCATATCAGTGTTGTTGTTTGTTTTAAAATATGCTTTGCAAGTACATCTTTTTGTGACATAAAATTGTTTTTTACTTACTTTGCAAATAACTTTGCCTGATGGTTTACTCTATTAAAGAAACAATCCAGTTTTTTTATCGGAAGCTTTGTATTATATTATCTATAGTAGAGTATACGCCAATAACAATGTAAACCAATCCCATCACATTTTCCTGTCCAGAGGACAAATATCTTTCTTATAATGGAAGTCTAAAGAGTGTTGTTGAATTCCATCACACATTCAGAATATGTAATCATATACACACAAATTCAAAACTACAACCATTACACCACAATAATTAAGGACTGTCATGGCATGAGATAATGTCTTACCAAAGCTGTCATATAATTTGATCAAGCTTTCCAAACTTATGTATTTTAATGTATTCTTCCAAATTATGCGTTAAAATCTAAAGATTAAAATGCATGCAGTGTTATAAATAAATCACTTAATTTCCATTTGCTACGTGTAAAGAGATTACATGCTATTACCACTAACGAGAATTTCAGTGCAGAAACACCGGGAAGAAGGCTGGAATACGCTCTAAATGTGGTGTTAGTACATTATGGGGTATCATTTCTTAATTTACTCCTTCATTCATGACTAGATGTAGTTAAGAATAGCTAGTTCACCTACTGGCTTGTTTTGGGGATGTGGAAGGGATCCAGAGAGAATGCCCAAGAAAACACTGGGAGAACATACCCAACACCACACTGACAATAGTTAGTTAGTTAGTTAGTTAGTAGGGAGTTTAATGCCATGTTGCCACTTGGCCATTTTCATAGCAGGAAAGTTGAAGTGATAAGTTCGATTTGAAGGAGGGGTTTTGTGTGAATCTGTGTTGCCAAGGGTGGTGTTAGTAGATTTTGGTCCAGTTATATTGTTCCATGAGAGGACCACACTGACATCATAATCAAACTTTAGATCTTTGACATGTGAGATACTAAATCTATCCTTCACACAAAACTGTCTATTATAAGTGACTTTCCAATGTATTTTAATAACCGCTGCACTGCATTTTTTGTGCTCTCCCTACTCTTTATAGCTGAATCAACTCATCTCAAAGTTACCAACTCTCCAAGAGTTTAAATAGGTGTTTGGGGGAAAACATAAAAGGGACAGTGCAGCAGAATAGTGCACAACACCATGAAATTCATTTTAAGTCCAGATCACTGTGCATGATCTAAATCATGTCTGAATACAACTTTAGACTGAAACATACTTCTGCCTCTCTTGGTTCCCTTTTAGACCAGAAGACAAATTATGAAAACGGAAATGAAACATTTCTGTCAACTGGTCTTTTTCTTTTACCATGGAAAGTTCTAGATTTTTATGAGAATTAATTTTGTGGGTCTGATTTTATTTTTTCTTATTCCAAATCTGTGTTTTCCTTCCTGATTAACTAATCTGTTAATTTTGGCTTTGTGATTAAACTTTGCTTACCACTTTAATTATGGATAGGCTTTCTTGTCCCTATATTTCATATTATTTCTGACAATCAGACTTCTGGGAACTTTTTTCTTTTACTGTAATGTGCTATGTAGGCCACTAGAAAGGAGGTTGTTGGGCTTCCTCCACATGCCAAGTTGATGAGTTGTCAACAAGTAACGCGGTTTTGGCCATCTTGCAAGGGAATGCCCCAATGGTGGGATCCTGATGAGCTGTCCCCAGGAATTACACTGGAAGGGACATCCCATGACAGACAGGAACCAATGGAGGGATTTTACATGGGCTTGGTAACATCCCCACAAGAAGAAAAAAAAAAAAACAAAAAAAAGAGGGAGGCAAAACAGGAGAAAGGGGGGGGCCCCCCAAAAAAAGAAAAAAAAAAGATCTTTCACCCTTTTTCCTTTAAATCCCCCTAATTCCCCTGGAGATTCCCCATGAAGACTGAATCTGTAGCCAGTTGTCATCTTGGACCCTCGCCGGAGAAAGAAAGCAACAGAACTGAGACATATAGGAAGGTGAGAACTAGCAATTCTAAACATGCTTAAGTGACAAGAGGAGGCAGAGGATAGCTGGGAGTCCACTGTCATGTTTATTTGCTTCTGAATGGTTTTTTATAAACCACAATGGTACACCTGTTCTTATCAGCTGACTGGAAGTCAGAGAAAGACTTGACAACCTCAGATAATGAGACTATAAACCGAGCAATGATGAGGCAACTGTTATGTAGTACAGCTGACTGAGACTGTATGTATGTCACAATTAAACTACATAAGAAGCTAAACATGGTTAGCGTCTGTAGTATGGGAAAACAGTCCTCAGAAAGCATCTGACTTAAGTCTTGGGGTGGTCCCATAAGGAATCATCTTCCTGAATAAGGTTTATGCCAACTGTTCTGTGATAGATATGTGTGAGAGATCAAGGAGTGATAGAAAAGTTAGTAGAGTTTTAACATGTAGTGGTTATTGAGGGGGAAAAGCCCAACTGGAATTGAAAACAGATCCTGTGGCAAAAATCTGAGTTCTCTCAAGATCATAGCTTTGCACAATTTTTCCCTTCAAGTAATTGGCTAAAAAACATCAACACAAGTAAACATAAACCTAATGCTTGGTTTCATTACATACCACATAGTCCTAACATTCCACAGTAATGATACTTGCTGTGCATAAAGAGGAATACTTATGGTTTATTGGCCACCAAACAGGCTGTTTCAATGTATGCTATCATGAGGGAGGAACATAGCTCCTCAGTATTTCCAGTGAAGCCAGATTAGCCTTTTTTGAAAGCTCGTACAATAGGGAATGACATTTGGAAGAAGCAAGTAAGTGAAAATTACTCATCTCAGCTTTAAGTTAAAAATGTTATTCAGGGGAAGTTTCTCAGAAATATGGGGATGTTTTTTCTCAGCAATATGTGGTCTTCTGGGATGTTTTTCCTCAGCCCTTACAGTTAAGCTTATTCCACAATAAATCTATAGTGTTATACTTTTTTCCCCATGTATTCATCATCAAATATCTGTGTTGGGTGGCACAGTGGTGGTGTAATCAGCACTGCTGCCTCACAGTTCCAGATCCCTGGTTCAATTCCAACCCTGGACTCTGCCTGTGTGGTGTTTGCATGCTTTCCCTGTGTCTGTTTTTCTGGGTCTTCCAGTTCCCTCACACATTCCAAAGACATGTGTTTTGTCAGCTTTTGTCCCTAAAATGTCCCAGTGTATGTGTGTATATATATATATATATATATATATATATATAATATATCTATATATATAATATATATATCTATATATATACACACAATTACACATATACACATACCACATACATACGTATTACATATTCTTACATACAAAACATATGCAGTGCCTTGCAAAAAGTATCCGCCCCCTTGAATTTTCAGTCTTTTCAAATTTCGGCTTCAAACATAAAGATATGAAATTGCAATTTTGTGTGAAGAATCAACAAAAAACTTGGGACACAATCATGAAGTGGAACGAAATTATTGGATATTTTAAACTTTTTTTAGAAAAAAAAAAACTGAACAAGTGGGGTGGGCAAAATTTTCGGCCCCCTTGCCGGTAATACTTTGTTAGTGCCATTCTTTTGATGCGATTACAGTGCAAGTCGCTTGGGGTATGTCTCTATCAGGGGGGTTTTGCACATCGAGAGGACTGAAAATTTTGCCCATTCTTCTTGCAAAACAGCTCGAGTCAGTGAGGTTGGATGGAGAGCGTTTGTGAAAAGCAGTTGTCAGCTCTTTTCCACAGATCTCGATGGATTCAGTCTGACTTTGAAGTGGGGATTCTAACACTGGATATGTTTATTTGTGAAACCATCCATGGTGGATTTTGCTTTATGTTTTGGAATCATGTCTTGTTGGAAGATAAATCTCCGTACCAGTCTTCAGGTCTTTTGCAGGACTACAACAGGTTTTCTTCCAGAATGGTCCTGTATTTGGCTCCATCCATCTTCCCATCAATTTTAAACCATCTCCCCTGTCCTGCTGAAAAAAAAGCAGGCCCAAACCATGATGCTGCCACCACCATGGTGACAAGTGGGGAGGTGTGTTCAGGGTGATGAGCTGTGTGCTTTTACGCCAAACATAACGTTTTGCATTGTGGCAAAAAGGTTCGTCTGACCAGAGCCACCTTCTTCCCAATGGTGGTGAGTCTCCCAGGGGCTGTGGCAAACGTTTTATGGTATTTTGAGAAATGCTTCTTCTTCCACTCTTCCATAAAGGCCAGATTTGTGCAGTGTACGGAATGATTGTTGTCCTAGGACAGAGTCTCCCACCGCAGCTGTAGGATCTCTGCAGTTCATCCAGAGTGTTCATGGGCCTCTTTGAGAATGCATCTATGATCAGTCTTCTCTTGTTTGAGCTGAAAGTTAGAGGGACGGCCGGGGTCTTGGTAGATTTGCAGTGGTATTGATTACTCCTTCCATTTCAATATGAATCGTTGCACAGTGCTCCTGAGATGTTTAAAGCTTGGGAAATGTTTTTGTATCCAAATCCGGCTTTAACCATCCCACAACAGTATCTTCGGACCTGCCTGGTGTGTTCCTTGGTCTCCTGATGGCTCTCTGCGCTTTAAAACAGAACTCTGAGGACTATCACAGAGCATGTGAATTTATACGAGAAGACTGATTACAAAACAGGTGGATTCTATTTATCATCATCAGTTCATTTAGGTCACATTGGATCATTCAGAGATCCTCACTGAGCTTCTGGAGTGAGTTTGCTGCACTTGAAAGTAAAAGGGGCGAATTCATTTTGCAACGCCCCACTTTTCGGTTTTATTCAAAAAAAGTTAAAAAAATTCCAATAAATTTTCGTTTCCACTCTCGATTGTTGTCCCACTGTTCTTGATCATTCACAAAAAATCAACAAGGGAAGAGGTTAGGGGGGGAAGAAGGAATACGGGGAAAATTAAGGTTGAAAGTTAAAGGGGGAAGACCGGAATACTTTTGCAAGGACCATATATATATATATATATATATATATATATATATATATATATTAGAATATATTTATATGCTGTTAGTTATGAATATGAAATTAATGCAAGTTTGTGTTATTTGGGATTTGTCTTGTTCTTTAGTGTCAAACTAAAGATTCTGGGCAGAATAACACGGCCTCCGAAAACTCAGCGTTTGCATTTGTCATTGCAATATGCATTCTATACTGTATATTGCAATGAAGAATCATCTCAAAGCAGCTTTACAATTTAACATTATCTTTTAATTTACAAGGCCAATCCCAAATTGAGCAAGCCAAGGGTGGCTGTGGCAAGGAAAAATTCCTTGGCATGGAAGAAACCTTGGGAGGACCAAGACTCAAAAAGGGACACAACCTCCTTGGATGCCTTAGATGTTATATATAAGAATTAACCAAATTATCTAATTAAAATGAAATATTATGAAGAGTACAATAAAATAGACAATATAAAAGCTATAGCGTATAAGTCAATAGTGAAGAGATATACTACATAGAATAATGTAAAAAATATCCATATCGGCATTATTCTGTCCTCGGCAAGAAAGTCTTGGAGTCATCACAGTCTCAGTCTACCAGAGGAGGGAGAGAGTTACTGCTCTTTGTGGTCTCAGTACGGTGGAGCTGGAGCTGATGATGGAAGAACAGCTTGGGTGGAGCTGAAGCGGAGGAACATCTTAGTGTGTAGGCTGGAGTTGATACCGGAGCACATGCTTGGAGAGAAAAGAGAAAATGTAGTTAGCTATTGTGAAGAGCACAGAGTCTATTAACAGGCCACAATTGATCCACTGAAACTAAATGTAGCATGAGTCTCTGACAATATTAGCTATAGCAACATAGCTAGAAAAGGAAGAACCAGAAGGCAAGAGTGCCGACAAGAGGGATCATATGACTCTTTCAAGAAAAACAATTACCAGAACGTTGTCTCATGCTGGTTTTGTTTTTAGCAGTTGTATTACAGTCATTGACAGAAGATTCAGGGTGGTTCAGAGTTGTTTAATGTGGTGGTTTGAGTTGTATGGTGATGCCCCATAGATGTGACTTCAAAGACCTGGTGAGACGTGACTGCATCTTTACCACAGTTAAACATGGAGAACCAGGTGTCAGCCATTGGTACTGGTGAGCTGCAACACTATGAAAACTCAATTAATGCAGTATAGGAGATGTAGCAGAAAGATTGCTTCCTACAGTTGGAATGACCAGACGTCATTTATCAACAAGGCAATGCTCCTGTTGACACTGCAAAGAAGTACTGTCGACACTGCAAAGAAGTACTGTTGAAAAGACGTCTGTCAGGCTCAAGCTTTGATCTGGTCAGAGTCCAGATTTAAATCCTCTAGTGTGTCACACTTGCAGACAGGGACAAGATGGAGACCGACGCAAGTGCAAATGCTGGAGCCATTAAAGGGACATGGTGCAAAATGGTGAAAAGGGACAGGATGTAGAAGATGTGGAAGTAGAGAAGACAGAATAACCAAGACGTAGAAATAGGAAGTAGAAGGTAGGAATAGGAAGTAGAAGATAGGAAGTAGAAAGACCGGAATAGGAAGTAGAAGGTAGGAATAGGACGTAGGAAAATTAGATGATCGGAAGTAGAATATAGGAATAGGAAAGTAGAGGTTAAGAAAGTAGAAGATATGACTAAGAAGTAGAAGACGGAAAAGACGAAGGAATATAGGAAAGTAGAAGATAGTAAGTAGAGAAAGGAAGAGTAAACCTGTTAAGGCGAAAGGCGACAGTGCAGCGTCGGCGATCGCTTACAAGCGGGCTATTTAAAGCTTGAGAAGAAGGTGCGCCTGCTCTCGCAAACAGGGGGCGGGCGACAAACCTGACGGCAGGAAAGCCCCGAAATCAGCCCTGGCGCGATCCATGGACCGCCGCCGCCTTATGGTCAGAAAGAGGGGGGTTGTAACAGACCGGAAAGTACCGTGAGTAAGAAAAGGCTTATTTGTTTCACTGATGTGGAATTGTCTTTGAATGGTTTGAAAGCTTTGTCCTCTTGACTTTGTGTTAAATGGCAGGAATTAATGATGATGCTTTTACCAGATGGTGGTATTGAAGAGAAATTAATAATTAAATCGGCTCAACGAGAGGAGCCTGCTTTGTTGACTGAAAGAATGACATTACAGCCCATATTAATGCTTTAAGCTGATGTGCAGTTGTGCATGGTCATCTTGATTGCATTTGTTATTTGTTGGTGAATTTATGAAACCTGCAAGTACTGTCAAATGTCTCAGCCACCAATCTGAAAGAGAGGAAGATCATATCAACTGGTATGAGCCTAACACTTGTGGGACTTTTAAAGAATGTTCAAGAGGGAGTTTGATAAAGGGATTATGGTGGACATTCGCCTCAAAAATTCGGATGATGGATACATGCAACTGATATACAGCCCTGTGACAGCGTTATCTTGTGGTTGCACACGTAAAGACATCTAAAGATAAAGTGCTTCAAGTGTGTTCCCATGAATCTGGAAATCTTTTTTATTCTTTCCTCACCTGTCCTATTTTATTTTTTTTTTTCCAGAAAAAAGCACAGTAATTGACAAAAAAAACACCAAAAAAAAAAAGAAAAAAACCAAACGGCAAAAGCAATGGTGAAAAGGCATTAAACTGAAAAATGGAGGAAATGCATATCAAAGTAATGAAAGATAAACTTGAAATGGAAACTGAATTAGCAGCATCTGAGGCTAAATTAAAATTGATTCAAAAATATGAGCAACAAGAAATTCAACAACAATGAATTCTAGAGTTGAGGCCAACACAATGAAGGGCAATGCAATGGATATGGTACAGTTGAGTGAGAATGTTCAGAGGAAGCAATCAAGAGCACTGGAACCTTTTGAGTGTTCAAGCCCAGTAATAACTACAGAAAATAGCCACAGACCACATGATGTTTCCAGCACAGGTTTCGGAGACGGACAACGACTTTCATCTGTTAATACTGATGATCAGCCTAGAAGAGCTATATCTGAATTTCAATGTCAAAGTGGCGATTCTGATCATCTGGTGCTGTCCAGTGTTTTGCGCAGACACCATGATATCACTGAAATCCTCGTTAAACAACAACAGCTTTCACTACTCCCTACAAGAGAAATAACAGTTTTTACTGGAGATCCTCTGCAGTACAAGCATTTACGAGAGCTTTTGAACATGGTATTGAACAGAAAACAGTAAGCAGTTGTGATCGACTTTATTTTCTGGAGCAATTCACTCTAGGTCAGCCCCAAGAGCTAGTTCGTAGTTGCATTTATATGGACCCTGACAGAGGTTACAAAGAGGCAAAGCAGCTGTTACAGCAGCAGTTTGGCAAAGAAAAAGCTCTCGCATGGACACACATCAAATCTGAGGATGGAAAAGATCTCAATTCTTTTGCATTGTTTTTAAGATGATATTTTAATAGCATGCAGGACATTGAAGCTCTCAAAGAACAGGAAATTCCATCAAACCTTCGCAGTATTATTTCAAAGTTGCCTTTTAAGCTGCATGATAAGTGAAGGTCTGTCGCCTGTGATATTCAGGAGAGATTCCGTCGTAGAGCCAGGTTTGGTGATCTTGTGTGTTTTGTAAAGAAACAAGCTCAAATAGCTTTGGACCCAGTTTTTGGGGATATTCTTGATCAACCAAATTAAGTCACCACCAAACCAAAAGGATCAGAACTAAACTCAAAGGTGCGAGAAAAGTTGGCTAGGAAAGGGAATATCTTTGCTACAGCTGTAAAAGCACGCACTAATGTTATCACTGATAATCAAAGTCAAAGTCAACTTCATTGTCAGTCAGGCCATGGAATTAGTGCAGATGATCGAAATTACATTTCCCTTTACTCCAGATGTGCAATAATATAGAACAATAACACTAACAATATTTATAAATAGACAATGTAAATAAACATTACTGAAGAAATAAAAAAATATATTTAAAGAAGTATTTTTTAAAAAGTATTCACAGTATGCTAAGAATCAGATAATCTATCTGAATTAAGGACAACTATTGATGGTACTTTCAAGGTGCAATGTAAGGGTGTAATAAAGCAAAGGTGCAATTTTTAAGTGTAGAGATGCAGAAGAAAGAGCAGGTAGACATACTTATACGTAAACTCACATACCTGGGGATTGTCGTGATCCATGACTTATTTCTTGAGGAGTTTAGTAGTTTGGTGGCTTGGTTCTCAAAGCACCCCTGTAAAAGTGGTGCTCATAGATTATAATTCAATCGATTTTCCAGTGTCTGTGTTTGTCCTTTTACTCCTGCCACGGCCCATCAGGCCACACCTTAGACAACCGATTGCTAACTATGCTCGTTTTTCATACTTACCCGGTGGTTCTACATACATGGATACAACCACATCAATGGATCGTCTCGATGAGTAGATGCTGTTTGATTCCAGCAACTTGAGCTAAACGGCCGGAAATTGCGGAAAAATCGCGCCGTTTTTTAGCATGTTTAGGTTACTAAATTAAGATGTTTATGGGCATTGGGTGGACATTTGCTACGGTTGCAATTGGGAGGTCCCCAGATTGTAACGCAATAGAGTTTTGTTGTCCTTAAAACTTCTGGAAGCTCTAGAAGGGTTAAAAGTCAGGCAAGAGAAAACAAAAAAAAGGTTTAAAAATGTTCACATGGGACTAGAGCGTCCAGATGTTCATTTGATTCTTGAGGTGTAAAACGGCCCACATAACTTGGGTTTGAGTCATCGGGACCTTTCCAAGCAGTGTGGTCAACACTTAAAATTTGCTTGGGCATCTCTGTAGTTCTCCCAGGGGCACAGAAAAGTTTTGGGTATGAATATGGACCTCCAGGCATTTTCCCTTAACTCGGGTCTCGAAATCTAGATTTTAATTAAGGTTATGGTTAGGAGTAGATTTTGATCAAGGTTATGTTTAGAGTAAAGTCTAAATCTCTAACCTCAGCTTGATTTACTTCCCTTAAGGGGTACTGAAGGTTAGATGTTAGGGTCACGTTTAAAGCTATGCCTTAAATTAGGACTGTTCCTTTAACCTCAGGCGAATAAATGTCCCTTATGGGGTACTGAGGTTAAGGGTTTGGTTCTAGTTGGATTAAAATCAGAAGACGATTATTTCTTTAAGGGGGTTGTCAGTACCACATCAGGAGCATTTAACTGGAAACCGAGTCAGAACTGTTAGTGTTCAAAGGTGGTGTTCTGGGATAGCCATGCCAATTAGGCCATCTAGCATAAAGCACGGTTTTGTTTTGAGACATATCGTCAGTAGTGTTCCTCAGAGTCAACAGGTGTTTATGCCTTTAATCACTACCATTAAACATCAAGATTGAGGTGGGCTAGTAAGTCATCAGACACCATAGTGGCACCTCTTCAGTAGTAATATTCCTCAGAGTCACTGTGTGGACACTATACACCCTCGTCTGAGGCGGCTCGCCCGAACTGATCAGTCTCAGCGCATGTCCCATGTTCAATTAATTTAGGTGTGGACCTAATATTAACATATTAGACTGAACACCAACAGTTAGGTTTGATTAAGAAACTATTGGTGATACCATTAAAGGTAAAACAACATTTATTTAACCTTTATCAAGAATACTCACCACCACAGGTTTCTTAAAATCAATCCAAGAGAGTCCACGCCACGATCAGCATAGTTGGTAATTATAAAACCCCACCGGATGGCTACGACAGTAAGCCATCAAGCTTTACTGGGAAGTCCCCTGAGTCCATAAGCTTTTAAGAAGCAACTTTAGAAGCATATCAAGCAGAAGGTTGAGTAGGACAGCCAGTCCAAGTACCTAACCGGCATCATCTTCACCAATGTGGTGACACTTGGGCATTCAACTAAAACCAGTCTGAACCAATATCCAGATCAAGAGCTGTAAATGACAAGACTGACAAAAAATATATATGTTTTCGGCCCTATTATGATTTCAAGTTAAGGCCAATTACGTTGCCCATGGGTCTTTGCGTTAACTCTCTTTTGAACATCCCTAATCTATGTTAGATTCATCTAATTATACAGTTAGTTTTAATAAAGTACATTTAATGGGGGCTGTGCTTTAGGTGATTGCCAAGATTAAGTTATAAACAAGTCCAAAAGACGTTTTGAAGTAAAATCACTTTATACTTACAAGAGACGCCACCATTTTTTATCCTATGTTGCCCTCTTGTGGACGTTTAGGGTTATAGACGCCACTTAATTTTGACTGAGTTTAAGAGATGTTTTTGGAATTTGAAATGGTGGGAAAGTAGTGAGGGAGACAAGGTCTCCCAGGGGAGAAGACCCAGGAGAAACCACTTGCTGGGTTCAGTGAGAAGGAAGGGCCTGCGAATGGCCTTCATCTGCTCAGCAAACGGAATCAGCAAGGGAGGATGCCCAGTCGGCCCTTCCACAAGCAAAAACAGCCGTTTAGGATTAAAGTAATATAGCTGAATGATTTTAATTTACATTTCTGTGGCCAAATTCCATGGCAGAGGTCCGAGGTCAGTCCCCACACTTAGCCGTATTCTGCTGCAAGAGACCATCCCACATAGGAATTAAATGGCGGTTTCCTAAATGCAAGCCTCCATCGGCCAAGTAAACAGAATTGGCAGGGGAGGACCTCAACCTAACACCTCAACACTTGGGGAAGAGGGGCGAGATATGTTTATAATGAATCGAATTTAAATATCTATATTTTAATAGAATTAAAATAGCCTTAGTCTACTTTGTGCCCGAATTCCACGGCAGATGGTGCGAAGGTCCGTACACTGCCGCAAGAAACCTTATGGGCTTTTGCTGCTGAAGTCCGCGGCGGTGTGCCATTATCGGCTTTATGCGGCTGAGATCCACAGCTTAATTGTGCTCATGGTCTTGCTGGGCAAGGTGCCTGGATAGGTGGTATGCGGTGAACTGCTAAGTCAACCAGTACAGACAGCCAGTCTAACCAGTCCAACCAATCTAGTCAGTCAGTCCAAACGGTCCAGCAAGCCAGTCCAACCAGTCCAGCAAGCCGGTCCAACCTGTCCAGCAAGTCAGTCCAACCAGTCCAGCCAGCCAGTCCAACCAGTCCAACCTGTCCAGCAAGCCAGTCCAACCAGTCCAGCCAGCCAGTGCAACCAGTCCAGCCAGCCAGTCCAAACAGTCCAGCCAGCCAGTCCAACCAGTAGAGCCAGTCAGTCCAACCAGTACAGACAGTCAGTCCAACCTGTCCAATAAGGCTGTCCAACCAGTCCAGCAAGCAAGTCCAACAAGTCCAACCAGCCAGTCCAACCTGTCCAGCCAGCCAGTCCACCCAAACCAGCCAGCCAGTCCAACCAGTCCAGCCAGTCAGTCCAACATGTCCAGCAAGCCAGTCCAGCAAGTCGAGCCAGCCAGTCCAATCATTCCAACATGTCCAGCAAGCCAGTCCAACCTGTCCAACCTGTCCAGCCAGCCAGTCCAACCAGTAGAGCCAGTCAGTCCAACCAGTACAGACAGTCAGTCCAACCAGTCCAACAAGGCTGTCCAACTAGTCCAGCAAGCAAGTCCAACCAGTCCAACCAGCCAGTCCAACCTGTCCAGCCAGCCAGTCCAACCAAACCAGCCAGTCAGTCCAAGCAGTCCAGCAAGCCAGTCCAACAAGTCGAGCCAGCCAGTCCAATCATTCCAACCTGTCCAGCAAGCCAGTCCAACCAGTCCAACCTGTCCAGCCAGCCAGTCCAACCATTCCAACATGTCCAGCAAGCCAGTCCAACCTGTCCAGCAATCCAGTCCAACAAGTCGAGCCAGCCAGTCCAATCATTCCAACATGTCCAGCAAGCCAGTCCAACCAGTCCAACCTGTCCAGCCAGCCAGTCCAACCATTCCAACATGTCCAGCAAGCCAGTCCAACCAGTCCAGACAGCCAGTCCAACAAGTCCAGCCAACCAGTCCAACCTGTCCAGCCACCCAGTCCAACCACTCAAGCCAGTCCAACTAGTCCAGCCAGCCAGTCCAACCAGTACAGCCAGTCAGTCCATCCAGACACGTACAACCAGTAGAGACAGCCAGTCCAACCAGTCAAACCAGTCCAGCAAGCCAGTCCAACCAATCCAGCAAGCCAGTTCAACCAGTTCAGCCAGCCACTCCAACCAGTACAGCCAGCCAGTCCAAAGTGTCCAGCCAGCCAGTCCAACCAGTTCCAGTTGGAACCAGCCAGTGGAACCAGTCAAGCCAGGCCAACCAGTCCAGCTGGACAGTCCAACCTGTCCAGGAAGTCAGTCCAACCACTACAGCCAGCCAGTCCAACCAGTACAGCCAACCAGTCCAACCAACCCAGCCAGCCAGTCCAGACAGCCAGTACAACCAGTCCAACCAGTCCAAAAAGCCAGTGCAACCAGTCCAACCAGTCCAACCTGTTCAGCAAGCCAGTCCAACCAGTCTAGCCTGCCAGTCCAACCAGTACAGCAAGCCAGTCCAACCAGTCCTGCAAGTCAGTGCAACCAGTCCAGCCAGCCAGTCCAACCAGTCCAGCCACCGAATCCAATCACTCAAGCCAGTCCAACCAGTCTAGCCAGACAGTCCAACCTGTCCAGGAAGTCCGTTCAACCAGTCCAGCCAGCCAGTCCAACCAGTCCAGCATGCCAGTCGAACCAGTTCAGACAGCAAGTCCAACTAGTACAACCAGTCCAGCAAGCCAGTCCAACCAATCCAGCCAGCCAGTCCAACCAGTCCAGCCAGCCACTCCAACCAGTCCAGCCAGCCAGTCCAACCTGTCCAGCATGTTAGTCCAACCTGTACAGCAAGCCAGTTCAAGAAGTTCAATCTCTCCAGCAAGCCAGTCCAGACAGCCAGTACAACCAGTCCAGCCAGCCAGTCCAACCTGTCCAGCAAGCGAGTGCAACCAGTCCAGCCACCCAGTCCAATCACTCAAGCCAGTCCAACCAGTCTAGCCAGACAGTCCAACCTGTCCAGGAAGTCAGTCCAACCAGTCCTGCAGGTCAGTCCAACCAGTGCAGCCAGTTGGTTGGACTGGTTGTCCAATCAGTACAGCCAACTAGTCCAACCTGTCCAGCAAGTCAGTCCAACAACTCCAACCTGTCCAGCAAGCCAGTCCTTTCAGACCAGCCAGCCAATCCAGCCAGTACAGACAGCCATTCCAAGCAGTACAGCCAGCCAGTAGAAAGTGTCCAGCCAGCCAGTCCAACCAGTCCAGCCACCCAGTCCAATCACTCAAGCCAGTCCAACTAGTCCAGCCAGCCAGTCCAACCAGTACAGCCAGTCAGTCCATCCAGTCCAGTACAACCAGTAGAGACAGCCAGTCCAACCAGTCCAATCAGTACAGACAGAAAGTCCAACCTGTCCAGCAAGCCAGTCCAACCAGTCCAGCAAGCCAGTCTAACCAGTTCAGCCAGCCACTCCAACCAGTACAGCCAGCCAGTAGAAAGTGTCCAGCCAGCCAGTCCAACCTGTCTAGCAAGCCAGTGGAACCAGTCAAGCCAGTCCAACCAGTACAACCAACCAGTCCAACCAGTCCAGGAAGTCAGTCCTACCAGTCCTGCAAGTCAGTCCAACCACTACAGCCAGCCAGTCCAACCAGTACAGCCAACCAGTCCAGCCAGCCTGTCCAACAAGGACCTTGAAAAGGACCCAAGAAGCACCTTGAACAGGAACCAACGAGGATCTTGAACAGGACCCAACCTGGACCTTGGAAAAGGCCCGAACCAGGACCTTGAACATGGCCCAAGCAGGACAATGAACAGGACCTTGAACAGGACCTATCCATGACCTTTTACAGGACCCAACCAGGACCTTGAAAAGCACCTTAAACAGCACCCAACCAGAACCTTCAACAGGACCTTGAAGAGAACCGATTCAGGACCTTGCACACGACCCAACCAGGATGTTGAAAAGGACCCATCCAAGACCTTAAACAGGCCCTTGAACATGACCCAACCATGACCTTAAACAGGACCTTGAACATGACCCAAACAGGACTTTGAAAAGGATGCAAACAGAGCCTTGAAGAAGAAACAACCACACTCTTGAACAGGACGTTGAACAAGACGCAAACAGGACCTTGAACATGACCATCCAGGACCTTGAACAGGACCCAACCATGACCGTGAACAGGACCCAACAATGACCTTGAACAAAAACTTGAACAGGACCTTGAACAGGATCATGAAAAGGATGCAAACAGCAACTTGAACAAGACCCAACCAAGACCTTGAAACGGACCCAACCAGTAGCTTAAGCAAGACATGACCAGCGCCTTGAACAAGACACAACCAGTACCATAAACAGGACCCAACCAAGACCTTGAACAGGAACCAACGAGGATGTCGAACAGGACCCAACAAAGACCCTGGAACAGGAACCAAAAAGGACCTTAAAGAGAAGGTTGAACAGGAGCCAAACAGAACCTTGACCATGATCTTGAAGAGGACCCAACCAGGACCTTGAACGGGAGGTTGAAAAGGACCCAACCAGAAACTTGAACAGGAGCCAACCAGGACCTTGAACAGTACCTTGAACAGTACCTTGAACAGGACCCATCCAGAAACCTGAACAGAAACCAATCAGGACCTTGAACAGGAACGTAGACAGGACCCATCCAGGATCTTGAACAAGACCCAACAAGGACCTTGAACAGGACCCAACCAGGACCTTGAACAGAACCCAACCAGCAACTGGAACAGGACTCAACCAGTACCTTAAACAGAACCTTGAACAGGACTTTGAATAGGACCTTGAACAGGACCCAACCAGGACCTTGAACAGGACGCCACCAGGACCCAACAAAGACCTTGAAAAGTACCTTGAACAGGACCCAGCAAGTACTTTGAAAAGGACCTCGAATAGGACCCAACCAGGACCTTCCACATGACCTTAAAGAGGACTGATCGAGGACCTTTGTAACAGGACCCAACAAGGATGTTGAAAAGGGACCCATTCCAGGACCTTGAGCAGGACCTTGAACATGACCCAAACAATGAAACTTGAACAGACCTTGAAACACGACCAAACAGGACTTGAAAAGGATTCAAACAGAGCCTTGAAGAAGAACCAACCCACACTCTTGAACACGGACGTTGAAACGGACACAAACAGGACCTTGAACATGACCAACCAGGACCATGAACAGGACCCAACCACGACCGTGAACAGAACCCAACAATGACCTTGAACAAGAACTTGAACAGGACCTTGAAAACAACCCAAAAAGGACCTTGAAAAGGATGCAAACAGCATCTTGAACAAGACCCAACCAAGACCTTGTTCCGGACCCAACCAGTAGCTTAAACAAGACATAACCAGGACCTTGAACAGGACCCAACCAGGACCTTGAATAGGAACCAATGAGGACGTTGAACAGGACCCAACAAAGACCCTGGAACAGGAACCAAAAAGGACCTTAAAGAGAAGGTTGAACAGGAGCCAAACAGGACCTTGACCATGATCTTGAAGAGGACCCAACCAGGACCTTGAACGGGAGGTTGAAAAGGACCCAACCAAGACCTTGAACAGGAACCAACCACAACCTTGAACAGTTCCTTGAAGAGGACCCATCCAGAAACTCGAACAGAAACCAACCAGGACCTTGAACAGGAATGTAGACAGGACCCAACCAGGACGTTGAACAGGACCTGGAAAAAGACCCAACCAAGACCTTGAAAAGGACCCAAAGAGGATGTTGAAAAGGATCCAAATAGGACCTTGAACAGGACCTTGAAAAGGACAGAACCAGGACCTTAAAGAGGACCTTGAACAAGCCCCAAGTAGGACCTTCAACAGGACCCAACCATCCCTCCAAACGGACCCAACCAGGAATGTGAGGAGGACCCAAAAAGTACCTGGAACAAGACCCGAACTAAACCTTGAACAGGATGATGTACAGAACCCAAGCAGGGCTTTAAACAGGACCCAACCAGGGCTTTGAACAGGACCTTTAACATGACTCAACCAGGACATTGAACAGGACCTTGAACACGACCCAACCAGGACCTTGAACAGAACCCAACAAAGATTCTGAACAAGACCCAACCGTTACCTTGAACAGGACTGTGAATGAGACCGAACCAGGACATTGAACAGGACCTTGAACAGGACTCAATCAGGACCTTGAACAGAACCTTGAACAAGACCCAACCAGGATCGTGAACAGAACCCAACAAAGACCCTGAAAAAGGCCCAAACCATTACCTTGAACAGGACCCGTGAAAAAAAGTCCAAACCAGGACCATTGAACAGGACCTTGAACAGGACCCAACCAGGACCTTGAAACAGGACCCAACCAGGACTCTGAACATGACCCAATTAGGACCTTCCCAACAGGACTCAACCAGGGCCTGGAAACAGGAGTCATCCAGGACCATGAACAGAGCCCCAACCAGGAACTGGAACCAGGACTCAACCAGGACATTACACAGATCCCTTGAAACAGGAAACCTTGAAACACAGGACCCAATCAGGACATGGAACAGGATCCAAACAAGACTTTGAAACAGGACCCAACCAGGACCTTGAACCCGACCTTGATCGAAAAAACCAACCAGGACCTGTAAGAGGACCCAAACCAGGACTTTAACAGGACCCCAACCAGGACCTTGTAAGGACCCAATTGAAACCTTGAACAGGCCCAACTGGGGGCATGGAATAGGACTCAACTAGGACCTTGAAGCAGAACTCAACCAGGACCTGGAACAGGGACTCAACCAGGACCTTAAACAAAAACATGAACAGACCTTGATCAGGACAAACATGGACAATGAACAGGACCCCAACAGGTCCTTGAACAGGACCTTGAACACAACCCCAACCAGGACCTTGAACAGGGACCCATCCAGAACCTTGAAGAGAACCCAACCAGGGATGTGAAGAGGACACAAACCGCGACCATCGCCGTGACACCCCACTCCGAGCCCACCTACCAGGAATGTAAAGACGACCCAAAACAGGACCTTAAGCAGCCCCGACCCGCACCACAGGTGCCTGAACGCTAGGACCCAAACAGGACACAGTTATAGCAGGACCCGACCACAGGACCTTGAATAACAGGACCCACCAGGACCTGGAACAGGGACTTTGGAAATGACCCAACCAGTTCGTTGAACAGGACCTTGAACAAACGACCCAAACCTTGTTCCGGACGCAAAACCCGTACCTTAAAGGGACCCATCCAGGATCTTGAACAAGGACCGAACAAGGACCTTGAACAGGACCCAAACAAGACTTTGAACAGGATCCTTTGAACAGGACCCAAACAGGCACCTTGAACAGAACCCAACCAGCAACTGGAACAGGACTCAAACCAGAACCTTGAACAGGACTGTGAAATAGGAGCCTTGAACAGGACCCATCCAGGACCTTGAACAGGACCTTGAACATGACCCAAACCCCCTGAACTCATGAACAGGACCTTGAACACGACCCAAAACAGGACCCGCAAAAAGAACTTTGAAAGGATTTAAACAGAGCCTTGAAGAAGAACCAACCACACTTTTGAACAGGACGTTGAACAGGACACAAAACAGGACCTGTGAACATGACCAACACCAGGGACCATGAACAGAACCCAACCCACGACCAGTGAACAGAACCCAACAATGACCTTGAACAAGAACTTGAACAGGACCTTGAAAACAACCCAAAAAGGACCTTGAAAAAGGATGCAAACAGCATCTTGAAAACAAGACCCAACCAGACCTGTTACGGACCCAACCAGTAGCTTAAACAAGACGAGAACAGGACTTGAACAGGCCCCAACCAGGACCTTGAATAGGAACCAATGAGAGACGTTGAACAGGACCCACAAAAGACCCATGGAACAGGAACCAAAAAGGACCTTAAATGAGAAGAGGTTCGAACAGGGAGAGCCAAACAGGACCTTGACCATGATCTTGAAGAGGACCCAACCAGGACCTTGAACGGGAGGTTGAAAAAGGACCCAAACCAAGACCTTGAACAGGAACCAACCACAACAACCTGAACCGTTCCTTGAAGAGGACCCATCCAGAAACTCGAACAGAACCCAACCAGGACCTTGAACAGGAATGTACGACAGGACCCAACCAGGACGTTGAACAGGACCTGAAAAAGACCCAACCAAGACCTTGAAAAAGGACCCAAGAGGCAATGTTGAAAAGGATCCCAAATAGGACCTTGAACAGGACCTTGAAAAGGACAGAACGCAGGACCTTAAAGAGGACCTTGAAACAAAGCCCCAAGTAGGACCTTCAAACAGGACCCAACCATCCCTCCAAACGGACCCAACCAGGAATGTGAGGAAGGACCCAAAAACGTACCTGGGAACAAGACCCCCGAACTAAACCTTGAACAGGATGATGTACAGAACCCAAGCAAGGCTTTAAACAGGACCCAAACCAGGGCTTTGAACAGGACCTTTAACATGACTCAACCAGGACATTGAACAGGACCTTGAACACGACCCAACCAGGGACCTTGAACAGAACCCAACAAAGATTCTGAAACAAGAACCCAACCGTTACCGGTTGAACAGGACTGTGAATGAGACCGAACCAGGACATTGAACAGGACCTTGAACAGACTCAATCAGGACCTTGAACACCAGAACACCTTGAACAAGACCCAACCAGGATCGTGAAACAGAACCAACAAAGACCCTGAAAAAGGCCCAACATTACTTGAACAGGAACCGTGAAAAAAGTCCAAACCAGGACATTGAACAGGACCCTTGAACAGGACCCACCAGGGACCTTGAACAGCGACCCAACCAGGACTCTGAAACATGACCCAATTAGGACCTTTAACAGGACTCAACCAGGGCCTGGAACAGGAAGTCCATCCAGGACCATGAACAGAGCCCAACCAGGAACTGGAACAGGGTACTCAACCAGGACATTACACACAGATTCCTTGAACAGGACCTTGAACAGGACCCAATCCAGGACATTGAACAGGATCCAAACAAGGGACTTTGAACAGGACCCAAGGGGACCTTGAACCCGACCTTGATCGAAAACCAACCAGGACCTTGTACAGGACCCCACACCGCCACACTTTAACAGGACCCAACAGGACCTTGTAAAGGACCCACTTGAAACCTTTGAACAGGCCCAACTGGGGCATGGAATAGGGACTCAACTAGGACCTTGAACAGAACTCAACCAGGACTGGAACAGGACTCAACCAGGACCCCTAAACAAAAACATGAACAGGACCCCTTGATCAGGACCAAACCTGGACAATGAAACAGGACCCCAACAGGTCCTTGAACAGGACCTTGAACCACAACCCAACCAGGACCTTTTTTTGGAACAGGACCCATCCAGAACCTTGAAGAGAACCCAAACCAGGGATGTGAGAGGACACAAATGGACATTTGAAAAGGACCTTACCAGGAAATGTAAAGACGACCCAAACAGGACCTTAAGCAGGACCCCGACCCAGGGCCTGTGAACAGGACCCAAACAGGACCTTAAGCGGGACCCGACCACAGGACCTTGAACAGGAACCCAACCAGGACCTGGAACAGGACTGGGAAATGGACCCCAAACCAGTTCGTGAACGGACCTTGAACGACGACCCAAACCTGTTCAGGACCAAACCGTACCTTAAAAGACCCATCCAGTTCGTTGAACAAGACCTTGAACACGTACCCAAACCTTGTTCAGGACCCAAACCGTACCCTAAAACAGGACCCATCCAGGATCTTGAACAGATTCCGAACAGGACCTTGAACAGGACCCAAACAAGGACTTTGAACAGGACACCTTGAAACAGAACCCAAACAGGACCCTTGAACAGAACCCCAACCAGCAAACTGGAAACAGGACTCAAACCAGAACCTTGAACAGGGACTGTGAATAGGACCTTGAACAGGACCCATCCAGCGGACCTTGAACAGGACCTTGAACATGACCCAAACATGAACTTGAACAGGACCTTGAACACGACCCAAAACAGGGACTTTGAAAAGGATTTAAACAGAGCCTTGAAGAAGAACCAACCACACTTGTGAACAGGACGTTGAAACCAGGACACAAAACAGGAACCTTGAACATGACCAAACAGGGGACCATGAAACAGGACCCAACACGACCGTGAACAGAACCCAACAATGACTTGAACAAGAACTTGATACAGGACCTTGAAAACAACCCAAAAAGGACCTTGAAAAGGATGCAACAGCATCTTGAACAAGACCCAACCAAGACCTTGTTCCGGACCCAACCAGTAGCTTAAAACAAGACATGACCAGGACCTTGAACAGGACCCCAACCAGGACCTTGAATAGGAACCAATGAGGACGTTGAAACAGGGACCCAACAAAGACCCTGGAACAGGAACCAAAAAGGACCTTAAAGAGAAGGTGACAGGAGCCAAACCAGGGAACCTTGACATGATCTTGACGAGGACCCAACCAGGACTTGAACGGGAGGTTGAAAAGGACCCAAACCAAGACCTTGAACAGGAACCAACCCACAACCTTGAACAGTTTTCCCTTGACAGAGGACCCATCCAGAAACTCGAACCAGAAAACAAAACCAGGACCTTGAACAGGACTGTAGACAGGACCCAACCAGGACGTTGAACAGGACCTGGAAAAAGACCCAACCAGGACCTTGAAAAGGACCCAAAGAGGATGTTTGAAAAGGATACCAAATAGGACCTTGAACAGGACCTTGAAAAGGACAGAACCCAGGACCTTAAAGAGGACCTTGAACAAGCCCAAGTAGACCTTTCAACAGGACCCAAACCATCCCTCCAAACGGACCCAACCAGAATTGTGAGGAGGGACCCAAAAGGTACCCCCCTGGAACAGGACCCGAACTAAACCTGAAACAGGATGATGTACAGAACCCCAAGCAGGGCTTTAAACAGGACCCAACCAGGGCTTTGAACAGGACCTTTAACATGACTCAACCAGGACATTGAACAGGACCTTGAACACGACCCAACCAGGACCTTGAACAGAAACCAAACAAAGATTCTGAAACAAGACCCAACCGTTACCTTGAACAGGACCTGTGAATGAGACCGAACCAGGACATTGAACAGGACCTTGAAACAGGAATTCAATCAGGACCTTGACCACAACCTTGAACCAAGACCCACACCAGGATCGTGACAGAACCTACAAAGGACCATGAAAAAAAGGCCCAACCATTACCTTGAAACAGGACCGTGAAAAAGTCCAAACCAGGACATTGAACAGGACCTTGAACAGGACCCAACCAGGACCTTGAACAGGACCCAACCAGGACCTCTGAACATGACCCAATTAGGACCTTTAACAGGACTCAACCAGGGCCTGGAACAGGAGTCATCCAGGACCATGCAAACAGAAGCCCACCAGGAACTGGAACAGGACTCAACCAGGACATTACACAGATCCTTGAACAGGAACTTGAACAGCGACCCCAATCAGGGGGACATTGAACAGAATCCAAACAAGACTTTGAAAAGGGACCCAACCAGGACTTGAACCCGACCTTGATCGAAAACCAACCAGGACCTTGTACAGGACCAAACCAGGACCTTTAACAGGACCCAACCAGGACCTTGTAAAGGACCCAATTAACCTTGAACAGGCCCAACTGGGGCCATGGAATAGGGGACTCAACTAGGACCTTGAACAGAACTCAAACCAGGACCTGGAAACAGGACCTCAACCAGGACCTTAAAACAAAAACATGAACAGGACCTTGATCAGGAACAAAACCTGGACAATGAACAGGACCCCAAACAGGTCCTTGAACAGGACCTTGAACACAACCCAACCGGGACCTTGAAACAGGAACCCCAATCCAGAACCTTGAAGAGAACCCAACCAGGGATGTGAAATGAGGACACAAAACAGGACATTGAAAAGGGACACCTACCAGGAATGTAAAGACGAACCCAAACAGGACCTTTAGGCAGGACCCGACCACAGGGCCTTGAACAGGACCCAAACAGGACCTTAAGCAGGACCCGACCACAGGGACCTTGAACAGGACCCAACCAGGACCTGAACAGGACTTTGGACCCGAATGACCCAACCAGTTCGTTGAACAGGACCTTGAAAACGACCCAAACTTGTTCAGGACCAAAACCGTACCTTAAACAGGACCCATCCAGGATCTTGAAACAAGACCGAAAAAGGACCTTGAAACAGGACCCAAACAAGACTTTGAACAGGACCTTGAACAGGAACCCAAACAGGACCTTGAACAGAACCCAACCAGCAAAAACTGGAACAGGACTCAACCAGAACCTTAAACAGAACCTTGAACAGGACTGTGAATAGGACCCTTGAACAGGACCCACCAGGACCTTGAACAGGACGCCACCAGGACCCAACAAAGACCTTGAAAAGTACCTTGAACAGGACCCAGCAAGTACTTTTGAAAAGGACCTCGAATAGGACCCAAACCAGGACCTTCCACATGACCTTAAAAGAGGACTGATCGAGGACCTTGTACAGGGACCCAACAAGGATGTTGCAAAAGGACCCCATCCAGGACCTTGAACAGGACCTTGAACATGACCCAAACTATGAACTTGAACAGGACCTTGAACACGACCCAAACAGGACTTTGAAAAGGATTCAAACAGAAGCCTTGAGAAGAACCAACCACACTCTGAACAGGACGTTGAACAGGACACAAACAGGACCTGAACATGACCAACCAGGACCATGAACAGGACACCAACCACGACGTGAACAAAACCCAACAATGACCCTGAACAAGAACTTGAAACAGGACCTTGAAAAGGATGCAAACAGCATCTTGAACCAGACCCAACCAAGACCTTGTTTCCGGACCCAACCAGTAGCTTAAACAAAGGGACATAACCAGGACCTTGAAAAGGACCCAACCAGGACATTGAATAGGAACCAATGAGGACGTTGAACAGGACCCAACAAGACCCGGAACAGGAACCAAAAAGGACCTTAAAGAGAAGGTTGAACAGGAGCCAAACAAGACCTTGACCATGATCTTGAAGAGGACCCAACCAGGACCTTGAACGGGAGGTTGAAAAGGAACCAACCACAACCTTGAACAGTTCCTTGAAGAGGACCCATCCAGAAACTCGAACAGAAACCAACCAGGACCTTGAACAGGACCTTGAACATGACCCAAACATGAACTTGAAACAGGCCTGGAAAAAAGACCAACCAAGACCTGAAAAAGGGACCCAAAGAGGATGTTGAAAAGGATCCAAAAATAGGACCTTGAACAGTTGAACCGGACTTGAAAAATGACAGAACCAGGACCTTAAAGAGGGACCTTGAAACAAGCCCCAACCAGGACCTTGTACACGACCCAACCAGGATCTTTGACAGAACCAAGTAGGACCTTCACACAGGACCCAACACCATTCCTCCAAAACGGACCACAACCAGGAATGTGAAGGAGGACCCAAAAAGTACCTGGAACAAGACTCGAACTAACCTTGAACAGGATGATGTACAGAACCCAAGCAGGGCTTTAAACAGGGGGCCCAACCAGGGCTTTGAACAGGACCTTTAAACATGACTCAAACCAGGACATTGAACAGGACCTTGAACACGACCCAACCAGGACCTTGAACAGAACCCAACAAAGATTCGAACAAGCACCCACAACTGTTACCTTGAACCAGGACTGTGAATGAGACCGAACCAGGACATTGAACAAAACCTTGAACAGGACTCAATCAGGACCTTGAACAGAACTTGAACAGGACCACAACCAGGACCGTGACAGAACCCAACAAAAGACCCCTGAAAAAGGCCCAAACCATTACCTTGAACAGGACCTTGAAAAAAGTCCAAACCAAGGACATTGAACAGGACCCACCAGGACTCTGAACCATGACCCAATTAGGGACCTTTAAAAGTTTGTAAATATCAAATATCAAAATAAATACCTTTAAACAGGGACTCAACCAGGGCCTGGAACAGGAGTCATCCAGGACCATGAACAGAGACCCAACCAGGAACTGGAACAGGACTCAACCAGGACAGTTACACAGATCCCTTGAACAGGACCTTGAACAGGGCCCAATCAGGACATTGAACAGGATCCCAAACAAGACTTTGAACAGGGACCCAACCAGGACCTTGAACCCGACCTTGATCGAAACCAACCAGACCTTGTACAGGACCCAACCAGGACCCCCCCCCGCAACCCCCACCCAGTGTAAAAGGACCCAACTTGAACCTTGAACAGGCCCCACTGGGGGCATGGAATAGGACTCAACTAGGACCTTGAACAGAACTCAACCAGGACCTGGACAGGGACTCAACCAGGACCTTAAACAAAAACCTGAACAGGACCTTGAACAGGACCTAACCAGGACCTTGATCAGGACCAAACCTGGACAATGAACAGGACCCCAACAGGTCCTTGAACAGGACCCTGAACCACAACCCAAACCAGGACCTTGAACAGGACCCATCCAGAACCTTGAAGAGAAACCCAACAGGGATGTGAAGAGGACACAAACAGGCACATTGAAACAGAAACCTACCAGAATGTAAAGACGACCACAACAGGACCTTAAGCAGGAACCCGACCACAGGGCCTTGAACAGGACCCAAACAGGACCTTAAGGCAGGACCCGAACACCGGGCCTGTTTAACAGGAACCCAACCAGGACCTGAACCAGGACTTTTTTGGAAATGGACCCAACCAGTTCGTTGAACAGGAACCTGAACACGACGCAAACCCTTGTTCAGGACCAAAAACCGTACCTTAAACAGGGACCCATCAGGATCTTGAACAAGACCCAACAAGGACCTTGAACAGGACCCAAACAAGACTTTGAACAGGACCTTGAACAGGACCAAACATGACAGGACCTTGAACAGAAACCCAACCAGCAACTGGAACAGGACTCACCAGAACCTTAAACAGGGACCTTGAAACAGGACTTTGAATAGGACCTTTGAACAGGACCCAACCAGGACCTTGAACAGGACGCCACCAGGACCCAACAAAGACCTTGAAAAGTACCTTGAACAGGACCCAGCAAGTACTTTGAAAAGGACCTCGAATAGGACCCAACCAGGACCTTCCACATGACCTTAAAGAGGACTGATCGAGGACCTTGTACAGGACCCAACAAGGATGTTGAAAAGGACCCATCCAGAACCTTGAGCAGGACTTTGAATAGGACCTTGTACAGGACACAATCAGAACCTTGAACAGGACCTTGAACAAGACCCATCCAGGACCTTAAAGAATAGGTTGAAGAGGACCCAACCAAGACTTTGAACAGGACATTGAAGAGGATCCATCCAGGACCTTGAACAGGCCCTTGAACAGGACCTTGAACAAGACCTGTAACTGGACCCAACCAGGACCTTGAACAGGAATCAACCATGAACTTGAAAAAGAGCTTGAACAGGACCCAACCAGCACCTTGAACAGGATCTGTAACGGGACCCAACCTGAACCTTGAACAGAACCTAACCTGATCCTAACCAGAACCCTAAACAGGAGCTTGAACAAGACCTTGAACAGGACCCAACCAGGACCTTGAAGGGTACTTTGAATAGGACCTTGAACCGGACTCAACAAGGACCATGAACATGACCTTGAACAGGACCCAACCAGGACCTTGACCATTTCGTTGAACAGGTCCTTAAACAGCACCTTGACCAGGACCCAACCAGGACCTTGAATAGGACCTTGAACTGGACCTTACCAGGACACTGAACAAGACACTGAACCTGACCTAACCAGGACCTTAAACAGGACATTGATGAGGACCCAACCAGGACCTTGAACAGGACCCAACCAAGACCCTGAACAGGAACTTGAACAGGACCCAACCAGGACTTTGAACAGCACCTTTAACAGGACCTAACCAGAACTTTGAACATGACCTTGAACAGGATCTTGAACAGGACCTTAAACAACATCCAACCAGGGCTTTAAACAGGACCTGGAACAGGACCCAACCAGGACCATGAGAAGGACCTTGAACATTACCCAAGCAGGACCTTCAAGAGGACAATGAACTGGACCCAACCAGGACCATCAACAGAACCATGAACAGGACCTAACCAGGACATTGAACAGGACCCACCCAGGACCTTGACCATGATGTTGAACAGGTTCTTGAACAGCACCTTGAACAGGACCCAACCAGGACCTTGAATAGGACCTTGAACAGGACCCAAACAGGACCTTGAACAGGAAATTGAACAGGACCCAACAAAGACTTTGAACAGGACATTGATCAGGACCCAACCAGGACCTTGATCAGGATCTTGATCAGGACCTAACCAGGACCTTGAACAGGACCTTGATCAATACCCAACCAGGACCTTGATCAGGACCCTGAACAGGACCCAACCAGGAACTTGAACAGGACCTTGACCAGGACTATGATCTAGACCTTGAACAGGACTCAACCAGGACCTTGAACAGGACCCCGAACAAAACCCCAGAAGGATCTTGAACAGGACCTTGATCAATACCCAACCAGGACCTTGAACAGGACGCAACCAGCACCTTGAACAGGACTTTGAACATGACCCAACCAGGACCTTGAACAGAACCTTGATCAATACCCGACCAGGACTTTGAACAGGACATTGAAGAGGATCCATCCAGGACCTTGAACAGGACCTTGAACAAGACCTTTAACTGGACCCAACCAGCACCTTGATCAGGACCTTGATCAGGACCCAACCAGGACTTTAAACAGGACCCGACCAGCATATTGAACTGGACCTTGAACAGGACATTTATCAGGAATCAACCAGGATCTTGAACAGGACCTTGAACACGACCTAACCAGGACCCTGAACAGGATGTGGAACAGGACCCAACCAAGACCCTGAACCGGACCAAACCTGAACAGGATCTTGAACAGAACCCAACCAGGACCGTGAACAGGACCCTACCAGGTCCTTGAACAGGACAAAACCAAGTCTCTGAACAGAACCTTGAAGAGGACATTGAAGAGGACCCAACCAGGTCCTTGAACAGGACCTTGATCAGGACCCCACCAGGACTTTAAACAGGACCCAGCCAGCACATTGAACTGGACCTTGAACAGGACATTGAACAGGAATCAACCTGGACCTTGAACAGGACCTTGAAGAGAACCTAACTAGGACCCTGACCAGGACGTGGAACTGGACCCAACCAAGACCCTGAACAGGACTCAACCAGGACATGGAAGAAGTCCCTGAACAGAACCCAATTGGGACCTTGAACAGGACATTGAACATGAGCAAACCAGCACCCTGAACAAGATCTTGAACAGGACCCAACCAGAACCTTGAACAGGACCTAACCCGGGAGTAACCAGATCCTTGAACATGACGTTGAACAGGACCCTGAACAGGACCCAACTACGACCCTAAACAGGACCCTGAAAAGGACCCAAACAGGACCTTGAACAGGACCCCGAAAAGATCCCAACAAATACCTTGAACAGGACCATACCTGGGCCTAACCAGATCCCTGAACAGGACTCTTAACAGGACCCAGCCAGGCTCTTGAATAGGACCTTGAACAGAACTCAACCTGGACCTTGAACAGGACCTTGAAGAGGATATTGATCAGAACTCAAACAGGACCTTGTACAGGACCTTGAACAGGACCCAACCAGGACCCTGTACAGGACCTTGATCAGGACCCTGAACAGGACCCAAACAGGACTTTCAACAGGACCTTAACCAGGATCTTGAACACGTCCCAGCCAGGACCCCGAACAAGATCTTGAACAGAACCCATCCATGACCTTGAACAGGACCTTGCACAGGACCCAACCAGGACCTTGAACATGACCCTGAACAGAACCCAACCAGGTCCTTGAACAGGTCCCAACCAGGTCTCTGAACAGGACCTTAAACAGGACCCAATCAAGACTTTGAACAGGACCTTGAACAGGACCTTGAACAGGACCCAGTCATGACATTGAACAGGACCTTGAGCAGGACCCAACCAGGACCTTGAACAGGACCCAACCTGGACCTTGAAGAGGACCTTAAATAGTGCCCTGAATAGGACCCAATGAGGACCTTGAACAGGACCCAACCAGGAGGCTGAGGGGACCAAAACAGGTCCTTTGAACAGGATCCAACCAGGACCTTGAACAGGACCTTGAACAGGACCCAACTAAGATATTGAACAGGACCCTGCTACCTACCTTATATTTCCTATCTTCTACCTTCTATTTCCTCTCTTCTACTTGTTATCTTTTAAGTTCTGCTTCCTATCTTCTATTTCCTGCTGTCTACTTGCTATCTTCTACCTTCCACTTCCTATCTTTTACTTGCTTCTTCTACCTTCTGCTTCCTACTTTCTACTTCCTGTCTTCTATTTGATATCTTCTACCTTCTACTTCCATCCTTCTACTTCCTCTCTCCTACTTTCTATCTTATACTTTCTACTTGCTATCTTTTACTTTTTACTTTTGACCTTCTACTTCCTATTTTCTAATTATTTTATTCTACCTTCTACTTTTTATTTTCTATTTGCTATCTTCTATTTTCTACTTCGTACCTTCTAATTCCTACCTTCTACTTCATCTCTTGTAGTTGCTATGTTTTACCTTCTGCTTCCTACTTTCTGCTTACTGTTTTCTACTTGCTACCTTCTACTTCCTACCTTCTACTTCCTCTCTTCTACTTGCTATATTTTACCTTCTGCTTCCTACCTTCTACTTCCTGTCTTCTAATTGCAACCTTTTACTTTCTTCTTATTCATTTCTTCTTCCTACTCTCTCCTTCATATCTTCTACCTTTTACTTCTTACTTTCTACTTCTTTTTTTCTATTTACTATTTTCTACATTCTACTTCCCATTTTCTACTTGCTATCTTGTACTTTCTCTCTTCCTTCAGCTTCCTACCTTCTTCTTATTCTCTTCTACTTGCAATCTTCTACCTTCTACTTCCTATCTTTTCTTTTATCTTCTACATGGTATTTCCTGCTTCTGCTTCCTATTTTCTACCTTCTACTTCATATATTCTTCTTCATTCTTTCTACTTCCTATCTTCTACCTTCTTTTTCCCACCTTCTACTTCCTCTCTTCTACCTGCTATCTTCTATCTTCTACTTCCTGTCTTCTATTTCCTATTTTCTACATTCGACTTGCTTCCTTCTACTTCCTATCTTCTACTTGCTGTCTTCTTTCTTCTACTTCTTATCTTCTTCTTGCTATCTTCTACCTTCTACTTCCTCTCTTCTACTTGCTGTCTTCTACCTTCTGCTTCATACCTTCTACTTCCCATCTTCTACTTCCTCTCTTCTACTTGCTGTCTTGTACCTTCTACTCCTTACCTTCTACTTCCT
This sequence comes from Ancistrus triradiatus, assembly GCA_025084515.1. Classification (NCBI taxonomy): domain Eukaryota; kingdom Metazoa; phylum Chordata; class Actinopteri; order Siluriformes; family Loricariidae; genus Ancistrus; species Ancistrus triradiatus. The sequence goes on along the minus strand of JAJAGP010001200.1, from coordinate 156,985 downwards.
TTTTTCTACTTGCTATCTTTTACCTTCTGCATTCTACCTTTTACTTCCTGTCTTCTGCTTGCTATCTTGTACCTTCTACTTCAAGTCAAGTCAGATTTATTTATATAGTGCTATTTACAATGGAGCATTGTCTCAAAACAACTTTACAATTTTAGATTATCTCCTAATATCTACGTCCAGTCACAAATTGAGCAAGTCTAGGGTGACAATGGCAAGAAAAAACTCCTTAAGTGTTATGAGGAAGAAACCTTGGGAGGAACAAGACTCAAATGGGACCCAATTTCCTTGGGCGGCATAGATGATAAATCTAATAATAATAATAATTTATCTAAACTAATAAGTCATGGAGTGATATTTCAAATAAAATGTAAAATATGCACATCGACATTAAGTAGTCCAATACACAGAGTCACTCTAGGATCCTGAGTCTTAGCAGGAAAGTTGTTGGTGGCACTTCGATCCCAGCCAACCGGAGGAGGGAGAAGTTACTCCTTAACTCCTACTTGCTATCTTCTTCTCTTCATTCCTTCTACTTGCTGTCTTGTACTTGCTATCTTCTATCTTTTACTTCCTATCTCATAATTCCTTTCCTCTACTTGCTATCTTTTACCTTCTACTTCCTATTTTCTACTTGCTATCTTCTACCTTCTACTTCCTATCATCTACTTCCTCTTTTCTCCTTGCTATCTTTTACCTTCTGCTTTCTACCTTCTACTTCCTATCTTCTACTTCCTATCTTCCACTTGCTATCGTCTACCTTCTACTTCCTATCTTCTACTTCCTCTCTTTTACTTGCTGTCTTCTATGTTCTACTTCTTACCTTTTACTTCCCATCTTCTACCTTCTACTTCCTTCCTTGCTATATTTTACCTTCTGCTTCCTACCTTCTACTTCCTATCTTCTACTTGCTATCTTCTACCTTCTTTTTCTTATATTCTACTTGCTATCTTCTACCTTCTACTTCCTACCTTCTACTTCCTCTCTTTTACTTGCTATCTTTTATTTTTTTCTGCTTACGTTTGCTCTACTTGCTATCTTCTACTCACTATCTTCTCCCTTCTACTTCCAATCTTCTACTTGCTTTCTTGTACTTTCTGTCTTCTACCTTCTTCTTCCTCTCTTCTACTTGCAATCTTCTACCTTCTATTTCTTTTCTTCTGTTTTGCTATCTTCTACCTTGTACTTACTGCCTTTTGCTTTCTACCTTCTAGTTCCTCTCGTCTACTTCCTATCTTCTACTTCCTATCTTTTACATTCTATTTGCTTCCTTCTTCTTCCTATCTCCTTCTTATTATTTTGTACTTGCTGTCTTCTTCTTTCTACTTCCTATCTTCTACTTGCTATCTTTTACCTTCTATTGCCTATCTTCTACTTGTTATCTTCTACCTTCTAATTCCTATCTTCTACTTGCTGTCTTCTACCTTCTACTTCCTACCTTCTACTTGCTATCTTTTACCTTCTGCTTCTTACCTTCTACTTCCTATCTTCTACCTTCTACTTATCTTCTACTTGCTATCTTCCACCTTCTACTTCCTGTTTTCTACTTTCTATCTTCTGCCTTTCACTTCATACCTTCTACTTCCTCTCCTACTTACTATCTTCTACATTGTACTTTTTACATTCTACTTCCTACCTTCTATATCCTATCTTGTTTTTGCTATTTTCTACCTTATTCTTCCAACCTTCTACTTCCAATCTTCTACCATCTACTTCCTCTCTTCTCTTTCCTACCTAGTATTTCCTGCCTTCTACTTCCTCCCTTCTACTTTCTATCTTCTACTTATCTTCTACCTTCTAATTCTTGTCTTCTACTTCCTCTCTTTTACTTGCTATCTTCTACCTATTACATCTTACCTTCTACTTCCTACCTTCTATTTCCTCTCTTCTTCTTGCTATCTTTTATCTTCGGCTTCCTACCTTCTACTTCCTCTCTTCTATTTGCTATCTTATACCTTCTACTTGTTATCTTCTACCTTCTATTTCGTACCTTCTGCTTCCTACCTTCTACTTCCTATCTTCTTTTTGCTATCTTCTACCTTCACTTCCTACTTTCTCCTTCCTATGTCTACTTCCTGTCTTCTACTTTCTACTTCTATCTTCTACTTCCTTTTTCTGCTTGCTTTCTTTTACCTTCTGCTTCCTACCTTCTACTTGCTTTCTTCTATCTTCTGCTTCCTACTTTCTCCTTCCTACCTTGTACTTCCTATTTTCTTCTTATTATTCCTATTTTATACTTCCTACTTCTATTTTCTATTCCTGTCTTCTACTTCCTATCTTCATCCTCTTCTGTGTTCTACATCTAATCTTCTTCTTCTTATTCTTATATTCTACTTCCTGTTCCTGTATTATACTTTCTGTCTTCAGTTTCCTTTTTCTTTCTTCTACTTCCTGTCTACTATTTAATATCTTCTACTTACTTCTTCCTATTTTCTACTTCCAATTCCAATCTTCTACTTCATGTATTAAACATCATATTCCTATCTTCTGCTCCTATCTTCTACTTCCTATTCCTATCTTCTACTTCTTCTCTTCTACATGGAGAAGAGACATTACACATTTTACATTACAAGCAATTTCTTTTTACCATATGAATTAGTACATTAGTTCGTTAGCCGCCGTGGCCTCACGTTAACCTCCATAGTTTCACAAAAACCTTTGCAGCCTCACTCTACCTCTGTAGCTTCTCGTTAGCCTCCATGGCCACTCTTTCCTCCGTAGCTTCTCCTACAAACTTATTTATACAACAGTTGTCCAGAGCATAATTTACTATTATTAAACCTACCATTAAAGGCTCCAGTGAGGACTAAACTCATGGATTTTGTTGCGTTGCTGATCTACTGTTATCTAAACCTGTCATTTAAAGATGCAGTGAGGATTGAATTTACAACCCCTGGTTTACTAGATCAGTGTGTTAATCAATATTATAGTTACATATTGCAGTAATAACAGAAATAAGTCTTTTTGACCATCAAGACATCATCCCTTTTATTTCATTGGATTTCCTTGCATTGCAGATCTACTATCATCAATAAACCTATCATTTAAGGACATAGTGAGACTTGACCGCTGCTTTAACCAATGAGCTAGGAAGCCACGTTTCAAACTTTTTCAAAGTTGATAGTGACTATGTGATTAATGTTTTAAGTCAAATAGTCAGTTTATGACAGAATTTGAATTGCTTAATTTGCATCTGCTAAAGGACAACACACAGCAACACAACACAATTCATCTGGCTTGCTTTTTTTGCGAACCACTGCTCTAACCACTGATCTATGGAACTGTGGAACTACAGAATGGTAGGTGCACTGATAAGCAATTACAATATGTACAGTATCTCAATGAGACTGGTGGGAAAAAAGAGGCAAATTTATGGTGCGGATTTTTTCTTCACATTTCAAACCCACTCATACTGGTGAACGTCTCTGGATTTCACAGGGCACATGCGTCTAAAATGATAATGGATTACTACTGCTTCACTGGATTGTCAGTGGAATTAATTTTAATTGCTTATTTTGTGTCTGCTTAAAGACAACACAAGACCCCAGCAAAAATTGAACTCACGACTCCTGGTTTACAAGACCAGTGTTCTAACCACTGAGCTATGAGGCCTTCCTTGACTTGCACTCATTACGAATATGTCATAAAGAACATGTCTGTCTTGTTATTCTCTGGTCACACCTTAAGTCTTTGGGCATGAACAGTATGCATAAAATAAACTGCTATTGTGCTTGCTTTCCAGATTGTTGATTCAGGGTTATATAAAGGAAATAAGGACATGCTCATCAAATTCTATTTTAGCCATGTACAAGGAAGCTTAATTGATGTCTAGGTTTATTAGCCTATAGGCATAATAACAATTTGGACACCTTACACATTTTACGGTATAGGTAGTTTCTTTTTACCATGTGAATTAGTACATTAAACAATCAAACAATCAATTAAACAATCAACTACAGATGGCTTTAATTTTCCTTGTCAGAGTCAGGTCAACTTACTCCAAGTAGAGTGTCTCTTTAAACAGTCTGGGAGATTCCAAAAGTTAGTTATAATTTTTACAAGCTTCTGTCCGGCCAGTCTTCATAATTATTATGAAACTCTTTTTGTTCATGTCTTGAACCACTGCTTCTGTTATATGTTCAAAAGAAAAACTCAAAGTAACCAAACAAACACTAGTGGAAACCCCAAGGATTGTACCAGGGACTGCATACACGCAACGCATGCACCATACCACTGAGCTACATCACCACATGGTGGCACAATTTTAGGACAAACACTTTAGTAAATATTTTCTCACCATGTAACGAAATTGTAGGAACAGTTTTATGTAGTTCAATAATCGTGGAATTCAATATGTTAGCAAAATGAATGAACAAATATCTCTCTACAGTATAACGGCATTCATTTATAAGGCTCTAACAAGAATTGAACATACAATGCTTACATTTGAAGTCTAGCACTCTAATGACTTAGCTATGAAGCTTTACAGAAATCAAAACAAAATTATATTTTATGAACAGGGATATTTCTTTCTTTATTTTTCTTTTGCTTTCCATTGTACTAACAAACTTATTTATATAACACGAACCCTGTCTGTGATTTAGATTGACATGGACTTGGAAACCCCAAAGGACTATTTTCAGGCATGGTGGAACTTGGAGATAAAAGTTTATTATAAGACATAAGATTGTTGCCACACACATTTCAGATCAGAAAAAATAGCACTTTATGTCAGAATTTTAATTGCTTAATTGCTTAATCTACTAAAATTGAACTCGCAACCCCTGGTTCACAAGGCCAGTTCTCTAAACTCTGAGGTACGAGGCCTTCCTTTATAATGACAAATATAAAATAAAGAACATGTCTGTCCAGTTATTCTCTGGTACCATTTTACGTCCTTGGGTATGAACAGTATGCATAAAGTAGTATCATGCAATTCTCCCAGGATGAAACCTTAAAGACTCCAGTAAAGATTAAACTCACAGCCCATGGTTTATAAAGCCAGTTCACTAACCCCTAAGCTATGAATTGGTAGCCGAATGTGCGAAGTGGAAAACAAGAGGCAATGTTAAGGGGCAAATTTTTTTTCTTCGTATTATAACACCCATTTTCATGGGGAGGGTCTCTGGAATTCACAGGGTGCTTGAATCTGAAATGTTGGTAACAAATCACTGTTATTTCCCTGGATTGCTTACATTGTGACACTGCTAAACCTACAACTTAAGCTGCAAGGCTCCAGTGAGGTTCAAACCCACAACCCCTGGTATATAAGGCCAGGGCTCTAACCACTGAGCTATGAGGCCTTCCTTTCCCACCACTTCTGGCAAATATCATATAAATAACATGTCTGAACATGAGGTGCTGGCGGTCACAGAGCTAATAGACAGTGACTGAAGCTTGTGCACCTCTATTTTATTAATTGTGTACTTGCTGTTTTAAAAGGATGAATGGATTTGGGAACTTGATGGATTGCTCAAACTTCAAGAATCTCATTTGAAGTCCCAGACACTGAGCTAATAGACAGTCACTGAAGCGTGTGCATCTCTGGGTGTCTGTTGCATGAATTGTGTACTCTTCTTTTATGTCTTGAACTACTGCTTTTGTTATATGTTCAAAAGAAAAGCTCAAGGTCCCCAAAAAACACTAGTGGAGATGCCAGGGATTGAACCAGGGACCTCAAACATGCGAAGCATGCACTCTACCACTGAGCTACATCCCCACACTGTGTCACAGCTTTAGGACCACAAGGGAAACAAAACTTTTCCTACAATTTCATTACATTGTGGTGAGAAAATGTTTACTAAAGTGTTTATGTAATTCAGTGAACTTGGAATTCAATATTTTAGCAAAAACAATGAACAAACATCTCACTACAGTGGAATAGCCTTCAAAATAAACTCCAGGCCATAAGCTACTGTGAGGTTGGTAATTTCCGACACATCCATTCAAAGGTACAAAAAATGTCACGTTTTGTGCATTTTATTTAAAAAGAAGAAACTTGTAATCCAAAATAAATGACAAAAAATAGAGCAACACCCAACATCATCAAGGTGATGATTTCAAAATAAAAGTTTGTCTACCAGCATTATTGTAATGGCTCCAACATACAGTACTGTATAGTAACATTCATTTATAAGGCTCTAATAAGGATTGAACACACAATGCCTAGGTTCTACAGTGGTTTCTGATTTCTTATTTTTTTGCATGTTTGTTACATTGAAGTGTTTCGGAACATCAAACCAATTTAAATATTAGTCAAAGACTACACAAGTAAACACTAAATGAAGTTTTTAAATGAAGCTGTTTATTATTAAGGGAGAAAAAAATCCAAACCTACATGGCGCTGTGTGAAAAGGTGATTGCCCCCCCTTGTTAAAACGTAACTTAACTATGGCTTATCACACCTGAGATCATTGTCTCTAGCCGCACCCAGGCCTGATTATTGCCACACCTGTTCTCAATCAGGACATCACTTAAATAGGACCTGCCTGACAAAATAAAGATCCAAAAGATCCTTAAAAGCTTCACATCATGCCCAGATCCAAAGAAATTCAGGAACAATTGAGATAGAAAGTAATTGATATCTATCAGTCTGGAAAAGGTTATAAAGTCATTTCTGAAGCTTTGGGACTCCAGAAAACCACAGCGAGAGCCATTATCCACAAATGACAAAGACATGGAGTGGCCTGCCGACCAAAATTACCCCAAGAGCGCAGCGACGACTCATCCAAGATGTCACAAAAGACCCCACAACAACATCCAAAGAACTGCAGGCCTCAGTTAAGGTCAATGTTCATGCCTCCACCATAAGAGAGAGACTGGGCAAAAAGGTCATCTGTTCATGACCTCAAGCGGAAACGAACTTTGGTTCTTCAGCAGGACAACAATCCAAAATACACCAGCAAGTCGACCTCTGAATGGCTGAAGAAAACCAAAATGAAGACTTTGGAGTGGCCTAGTCAAAGTCCTGACCTGAATCTCATTGAGATCCTGTGGCACGACCTTAAAAAGGCCATTCATGCTCGAAAACTCTCCAGTGTGGCTGAATTACAACAATTCTGCAAAGATGAGTGGCCATAATTCCTCCACAATTCTGTAAAAGCCTCATTGCTAGTTATCGCAAACGGTTGGTTGCAGTTGTTGCTGCTAAGGGTGGCCCAACCAGTTATTAAGTTTAGGGGGCAATCACTTTTTCACACAGGTCCATGTAGGTTTGGATTTTTTTCTCCCTTAATAATAAACAGCTTCATTTAAAAACTGCATTTTGTGTTTACTTGTGTTGTCTTTGACTAATATTTAATATTTAAATTGGTTTTATGTTTCGAAACACTTAAGTGTGACAAACATGCAAAGAAATAGGAAATCAGGAAGGGGGTGAACACTTTTTCACACCACTGTAAGTCCAGCACTCTGATCACTGATCTATGAATGAAAACAAAAGGATTATCTGAATATGACCTTGACCTAGTCATTGTACTGGAACTGTTTTTACGTTGTTGTTTCTCCAGGACTATAGGTGGTGCAGGTTTGCACAGTTTGCTATGCTAAGCCAATTAGTAAATAGGAGAAATGTACAGGAAGTATTGTTTCTCTCATGAGGCAAGCAAAGCATGGGCCGTTTCTCAATATGCGTACTTCTCTGTACTTGTGTTCTCGTGTACTTGTGAAACGTCATCAGTCGCAGCCCAAGTACTGTTCCATTTCCAAGTTCGCATCTAACCAAGTACGCTCCAAATCCCCGGATGTGTTCTCGATCCGCCCATATTACCGAGGATGCATCGAAGCAGACTTGTGCGGACTTGAACAGCGAAATATCCCACAATGCATTGCCAGCTCGGTAATGGCGGATGAGAGAACTCCCTACTGGTGTATAATTTCTAAAGTAATTCTGTTATTGTGTCACAAAATGAAGTTATAAGAGTTTTTAGGCGAGAATGTAGTTGTTTAAAATTCAACTATGCGGTCATTTTATAAAGATAAAGCTTACATTAAAAAATGCTCAAACGATTTCGGAGATGTGACGGGAAGCTATTAACGTATTTATTATGCATTATATGTGTTATTTGTTCAGCCTGTATTCTAAATATGAATTGTCTGATATAAATTGAAGTTCATAATTAAATTCCCTTCTAAAATCAGATTTATTTGGTGCTTGCATATGTTTGGGAAGGTTTTTATTTATGTTTAAATGAGATCGGTCCGTTGTTACACGTAAGATTAAACTATTTAATGGAAAGTAAAAGAACTGAGAGCTTCTTCAACCACTGACAGGCTTTATACAAGATGTTTTCGGGTTTTATCTATGTGTAAAAAGTAAACCGTGTTGTCTCCATAGCCAAGTACGCTGCTGTTCCAATTGTAGAATAACCGAACTGCGTTCTCCTGTCCTCGGGAGTATGTACTCGCAAGTCGAACTTCCAAGTCCAGACTTAGTCCAGACAAGTCCGTAGTTCGTGGTATTGAGAAACGGCCGTGGTGTATTTCTACCAATCCAAAGTCACCCATTCTTTTCTGTCTTTTAGAGTGGCAATATTAGTAAGTTTCAAAATTGTGTGAGATTGCCGAAGCGAGTTTGATATGTTTGATGAGCTGTGTGTCAGTATGGTGGAGTTCTATCTGTAATCGTGTGATGTGACTGCTGGGTTGAAATTGACCCTTTAATGCACCTTGTGCATGAAAGGAAATGTTTATTTGATTGAAGTGGACATATTGTTATTTGTGTGCTGAGTGTTTTTCTGTATTTTGCATTGTTTCATGTTCACACTTTGTTGCATTAAATCTTGTCCAAATACAACATGTGCTTGTTCTTTGGAGGAAGTGATGCAAAACAGAGTTTAGCTGGCTGTGAAACTCAATATAGGACACGGGGTCACATTAGGTGCAACACTACAGTGAAATCATAGCTGACCCAAGCTTTGCCTGTCTCGCTTGTCAATCACACACTCAGCTACAAAAAAGGGAACTCAAGAGGTAACTACAACCAATAGCTATCAGTCACAGCACACAAAACAGATGTATTATCAGAGGAATCCAAGACAAAAGAGGCAGGTGAAGACATTAAGAGACAGTGTCCCATACATCACAAACCCCACCCACTTAAATGATGCAGGAGTTTCAGAACAGTGCTGCTTAAAGACAGGAAGAAGTTGCTCAAGTGCAGATATACTGTTACTAATAGGACGAAACCTTTTGAGAGTTCACAAAGTGAGGGAGCAAATTAATGGCAATCACAATGACCCATTTGCACAGAAGCTTGACCTGGGCTGGGTTATTATTGGTGAGGTGTGAAGTGAACGCTCTGAAAACACATGTATTGGAAAATGGCCACCCAAGCTATCTTACTCCCTGCGACAGTTGCTTCAGTATAAAGGAGTCAGTCTGAACCAAGCCAAAACCATTTCCAATCAAATGCCTGCTCACCCACACCAAAAGCCCACAGCTGAGAATGTAGGAGAGTATTTTGTCACACCAATAAAGACAACCAGCTTGCTCATTCTGTTGAAGACATGATCTTTCTGAAGATGTAGGGATTCTTCAAAGATGACACTAACAGCTGGGTTGCACCACTTCCATTTCAAACCCCTAGATGCAAACTCCTCAACAACTGGTCCTACGCCTACCAGTGGCTCATGTCCCAGCGACATACACTTGACAAGAAACTAGAAATGAAAGCACACTTTGTTGAATTCATGCAGAAAATGCTCGACAACTGACATTCAGAGCTCGCACCACCTCACAACAAAGACAAAGAGAACTGCTATCTTCCGATATTTGGTGTATGCCATCCACAAAAGCCAGGAAAGATACGTGTGGTGTTTGATTCGAGCGCGCAGTTTGATGGAGTGTCCCTAAATGACGTACTGCTTTCTGGCCCGCACTTGAATAACATGGTCCAGCTGTTTGTTTAACTAGGTTCTCTTTATCTACTTTTAGGGCTTGTACATGTCTAAAACAGAATTTGACGAGCATGCCCTTATTTCTTTTATATAACCCTGAATCAACACTCTGGAAAGCAAACATGATAGAAGTGTATTTTATGCATACTGTTCATGCCCAAGGACTTGCCCAAGGCGTGACCAGAGACTAACATGACAGACATGTTCTTTATGACATATTTGTCATGACAGCAGGTCAAGGAAGGCCTCATGGTCAGTGGTTAGAGCACTGGTCTTGTAAACCAGTTCAATACTCACTGGGTTCTTGTATTGTCATTTAGCAGAATTTAGCAAATTCAGCAATTAAAATTAATTCCACTATGATTTGAATTTTATTTTAGGCGTAACCATATGATGAAACATATAATTTTAAAGAAAGGCCACGTATATTAGCACTATGGCTTCATAGCTCTGTGGTCCTGTAAACCAGGGGTCATGAGTTTGAGCCTCACTGGAGCTGTCAAGCTTAAGATAAAAGTTTAGCTGTAAGTTTAGCAGAGCAGCAATGTCACAAAGTAAAACAATCCTGTGAAGTGATAGTAATCTGTTATTGTTTCAGACTCATGAGCCCTGTGAAATCCAGAGACCCTCACGAGTATGAGTGGGTTGAAATTTGAAGAAAAAATTTGCCTCTCTTTTCCAACTCATGAGATACCAACTGAAGCTAATCTCTAGTATATGAAATGGCTTGTCATTTCCATAAAGCACTCTCTCTTAGCCTCTGAGAATATAATCAGCCCCAATGCTCAGTAGTTCAAACACAGGCCTTATAAAACTGGGGTTGTGCATAAATTTTTCACTTGGACCTTGTGTTGTGTCTTAGCAGATGCAAATTAAGCAGTTAAATCCTTGCTGAAATTTTATTTTCAGGTATAATCATATGATGAAATGCTTAACAATCCAAGAATAGTAGTGCATTTCTATCTTATCAAAGAGCAGATTACAAAGACACAGAAATACCATACAAACAGAAGACATTCAGAAGGATAAAACAAAAAAATAAAGCAGAAATCATTCTTCCTTACACCATCTCACCAATCTGAATCTATTAAATGTAATTGTATACATTTCTGGAAGCTTCCAATCTGTTTACAGAACCATCAGAGTTGGGGTTTGTAAAATTTTGACACCACTTAAAATATCATATAGTCATAGCTTATATTTCGTATAATAGCTCAGTGGTTAGTGTGCTGGTCTTGTAAACCAGGGGTCATGAGTTTGATTCTCATTGGGTGGAGCCTTGTGTTGTCTTTTAGCACCCATAATCCAATCGAAATGTTGTGGAAGGACCTGAAGCAAGCAGTTAATGTGAGGAAACCCACCAACATCCCAGAGCTGAAGCTGTTCAACAGTTACAGGAAACGTTTAGTTACAGTTATTGCTCCACAGGGGGTCACAGCAGATACTGAAAGCATTGGATCATTTCCTCAATAAATAAATGACTAAGTATAATATTTTTATCTCATTTGTTTAACTGGGTTCTCTATATCCACTATTAGGACTTGTGTAAAAATCTGATGATGATTTAGGTCATATTTATGCAGAACTATAGAAAATTCTAAAGGGTTCACAAACTTTCAAGCACCACTGTAACTGTTCATATTTATGTATTATGTTGTTTTTCACCAGCACCACAGTAAGGATTAATCTCATAACCCCAGGCTTAGAAGGCTAGGCCTCTAACAACTGAACTATGGGTAAAGCTGAGCCACACCAGGTTTGCTCTCTATGGATAATCCAGGTTGGCAGAAACAGAGAGCTTAATGTATAAGATGTGTGAAAAATGGTCACTCAGATGTTAATAATAACCTATTAATAATTTAATAGGTCTACTAATAAACCTAATTTACTAGATGCTTTATTTTTCAGAATGAAGGTGAGAAGGAATTAAATGTAATATTGTACTTAAAGATGACCCAATTGTGTGATCTTAATATTCATAGATCATGATTAATGCAATTAAATTAGGTGAGTTGTTTTCTTTTTGGTATTAGTTATCCTAGAGTTCTCAATGAGAGATGGGTCTTGAATGTCTTCTTTAAAGTTATGAGTTTGTGTAGGTGTTTGTGTGTTCTGAGAATTCTGTAGCTTTAAGCTTTTGATTTTCTTATGTTGTTGATCTACTATTATCAATAAACATTTATAAAAATTAAGGTGAGGATTGAACCGACAATTCATACAATATCCCTGGGTGTCTTTTGCATGAATTGTGTACACTTCTTTCATGTTTTGAACCACTCCTTCTGTTATATGTTCAAAGTTCAAGGTGCTCCAAAAATACCTTAGTGGAGATGCCGGGGATTTAATTGAAATTCAATATTTCAACAAATCAAATGAACATATATCTCACTACGGTATCATACTGTTATTGTATTACAATATTGATTATTGACTAGAAGGGTTCAGGTACTAGCACTGCTAAAAACTAAATGTAAATGCTGTACAGGTAAATATAATGTAAAGGTGATTATATGTCAGTCAAGTCCTTAGATTTTTGCAGAATGCTTTCTTCAGCTGTAGCCAAACAAATATGAAGTGAAGTATTGCAGTTTTTGCTGTGTATTTTATTTTATAATGGTTGAGCTTCAAACAATCACTAAGTGTTCCACTATGTGATGTGTCATGCATTGCACTAATTGCTGCTCTGCTTGTATCAGTAAAGTCATCGCTCAAGGCTCCAGTGAGAATTGAACTCCACAACTTTATGTAGTTCATCTTCATGTAGTTGATCTTGGAATTAAATATTTTAGCAAAATGAATGAACAAATATCTCACTACAGTATCATGCTATTCATTTATAAGGCTCTAATATAGATTGAACATACAATGCCTAGTTTCCATGTCCAGCACTCTAATGACTGAGCTATGAAGCTTTACAGGAGTCAAAACAAAAGGATATTTTTCTTTCTTCTTTTTCTTTTGCTTTCCAGGGTATTAACAAATGTATTTATATAAGAAGAACCCTATCTGTGATTTAGATTGACATGGACTTTGGAAAGGACTATTTTTAGTCATGGTGGAAATTGGAGGTAAAAGTGTATATCACATAAGCTTGTCTCATCTTCCAAAAAATGAGACAAGGCCCCAGCGAGAATTGAACTCGCGACCCCTGGTTTACAAGACCAGTGCTCTAACCACTGAGCTATGAGGCCTTCCTTGGTGTGTGGTAATGACAAATATGATATAAAGAACATGTCTGTCCAGTTATTCTCTGGGCACACCTTAAGTTCTTGGGCATGAACAGTATGCATAACACATTATCATGTTTACTTTGCAGGGTGTTGATTCAAGGATATCTAGTTATCTAGGCACTCAAATCATTTCTTCACCAGTTCTCCCAGGATGAAAGCTTAAAGGTAAAAAAAAAACAAAAAAGCATTTGCCTTGTTTGCTTACTTTGTGATATCACTGTTCTGCTAAACTTACAACTCAAGCTGCAAGACTCCAGTGAGGTTCAAACCCACAACCCTTGGTTCATAAGACCAGTGCTTTAACGACTGTGCTAAGAAGTCATGCCAAAAACTCTGACCCTCTGTGCTATGAACCTTTTAATAGTTAATACTGACTATGTGACTAGTGTTTTAAGGCACAAATACGGAGATGACAGGGATTTAACCCGGGGTCTCATACATGTGCAACATGTGCTCTACCATAGAGCTACATCCCCAAATATAACTTTTTTAAGACTGCATGGAAAATAAAACATAAAAAATGTTTGCTAAAGTGTTTATGTAGTTCAAGATGATGAGTTTAAAACAAAGGAAGCACATATATGAAATGCCGGTAATTAATTGCTGTCACTTCACTGGATTGTTTACTTTTTTGACATTGCTGCTCTGCCTACACCAATAAACTAACAGCCCAAACTACAAAGCTCCTGTGAGGTTTTAACTCACGACCCCTGGTTCCCAAGTGCTCTAACCACTGAGCTATTGAGCCATGTCTTTGAACGACATTGTTGTTTTCCATGGGGTGAATTACCTTAGCTCTATGACAAAGACCCCACCTCGCTTTCCAGCTAGCATCTCCATTCTTGCAAAGCACGTGCTCTACCACTGAGCTACATCACCACAAAGGAGTAAGTCTGTCAGAGAGACAAGCTTAGTGTCTCAGTAAATGGTTTGGCATCATGGACATGTTGTGTCCAGAATCCCTTATGTAAATAATACAAACCTCAAATTGTTATTTATTGCACAATGGAGTATTAGGACTATTTCAAGGCCAGATGGAAAATACAGGTTAAAAATTTAGATTTTAGATTCACTTAAGTCCTTTGTGTGATATTGGACAGTAATTAGGGTCACATGCTTTTCAAATCATGAATATCAACACATGTTAAGTAATGGTTTTCAATGGTTTTATCAATATTCCACTGACTCTTTGTGAACCCCGTGGGTGATGTGACAAACATAAGCATATCTACTACCAAGTTTACAGAGGGACATACTTTATAGGCACCTGAATATTGACAAAAAGAAAGTCCAAGGCCCCAGTGAGAATTGAACTCACGACCCCTGGTTTACAAGACCAGTGCTCTAACCACTGAGCTATGAGGCCACTCACACCGCACTTACAGTAGACAGCATTGAAAAAGAATCTGTCTGACTGCGTCGTCACACCTTAAGTTCTTAGGCGTGTGCAGTATGACAAACATTTCAAAGATAATGTGTGGACCGGACTAATGGAAAGCTATGGAGCCTTGACTTCAGCAGGTGGAGTTGACAATAATAAAGGGCAACCACACCCTTACATAGAGTTGGGGCTAAACATTTACACAGGCCTCTACACATTTTGTGTTACAGTACAGTTTTCCCAAGTAAATTAAGGTATATTGTTTATAGTATGCTGTTTACTTCAGCTTTAATTTACCATGTCAGATTTTTTGACATGCATGAAATTAGAGATTGAAACACCCCACTTAAGCCATCTGTGAGATACGGGACATCAACTAACTTCCAATACCTTTCAGATCAGAAATATTCATACTTCCCAGTTTGTGGTCTTCCTTTATTTTCCATTTTAAACAACCTATTATTCCACATTTTCAGAAGACAGGTACCAGGCCCCAGAGAGAATTGACCACATGACCCCTGGTTTTACAGGCTTTGAAGTTGAGGAAATACCTGTCCATCTACAACATAGTCATACAAGTTCACTAACATGTAGAGTATGAATAAAGTTCCTCCATGGTTCCTTTCCATTGTGTTGATCTAGGTAAAAAAACATGGAGGTAAAAATCAATAGGTCCTAAGGTTAACTTTGAGTGATGTACATAAAAAATATATACACTGTATATAAATCAGAAATATCCACATATATTTAATTGTCTTCATATACGTTCAATGTTTAAATCATGATTGTCCTACATCTTTAAAGAAAATACTCTAGGCCCCCGCAAAAATTGATTTCCAAGACCAGTGCTCTAACCACTGAGCTACAAGATCATACTCCCACACCCTAATGCAAAGAACATGAGGTTGTTTAGTCAAATCATCCTGATTTGTCCCCACTTATCCTTGTCAGAGTTCTAGCCTTGTCATACGTAAATGTTGTAGCAAGAGTCTTCTGGAGAAATGATTTTGTTGTACATCCTCTAAAACTGTTCTGCTCCACAATCTTTCCCACATACTCAACAACCCATACAAGGCTTACAACTTACTTTTTGCTGCTGTCTTACTTTGGTTATTAATAATTGTGCTCATTATCTGGCAAATAACACTTATTATACACTGACCAATAATTAGCAGCTATCTGAGTCTGTCCATCTTGTTTTCAAACCCTTATGAGATTATAGGAAAGTTAAGAAAGCCAAAGGTTCACCAATGCAACGTTACAGATATAATTTTTTTTTGTCAGCAAACCAAAATTTATATGACAAGTATAAGAGCAAGTGGGGAAAGGACCAAAGAGAGTTTGTAACCAGGGTGATAATCAAACCATTGATTATTCCACAATTTCAAAACAGAGCTCAAAGTCCCCAATGAGAATTGAACTCACAAACCCTGGTTTATAAGAGCAGTGCACTGAGCTATTAACATGGATTTAACATGGATTGTTTAATAAGCCATATTAAGGAAATACCTGTCCAGCTATGACATTGCCACACCTTACATTTGCAGGCATATACAGTATGATTAAAACTCTAGGTTCTAACCCTAACCCAAGCAAATTTGGTGATTGGTGACCTAACAGGTGAGGCAAGCTCCACCCATCCAAAAAGGGGTATCAAATTACAAATAGGAAACAAATAAAACCCAACTGAGCTGCGGTATGATATATCTCCAAGCCTTAATTAATTATATGTGTTATTATTCAGAATTATACAATATTTATTCATTGAGTTCTAAATGTCAGTTATAGCACACTATGTGTGACTGATCTCCAATATCTGAGACTTGATAAGATAAGGGGACTAGTGGCCTAGTGGTTAAGGTACTAGACAATGGATCAAAATCTCCAGGCTTCAACTCTCACCTCTGCCAAGCTGCAACTGTTGGGTCCTTGAGCAAGGCCATTAACCCACAATTGCTCGGATTGTAAGGTTGTATCAATTGTAAGTTGCTCTGGATAAGGGTGTCTGCTAAATGCTGGAAATAAGGGGAGATTTCTGGTTATGCTTCATGTTCAAAACATGGAGAATCAGAGTTATGCCTGAATGTACTCTCTGGCCACACCTTAAAGTGCATGTGTAAACAGTATGCAATAAATACTACTGTGCTTGCCACGTCTTGATATTTGGCTCCTAAGATAATATTTATTCAGTCAGTTCACCCACCAAGATGAGACTTGACTACCGATAAAAACTACAAAGCAGTTAAAAAAGCTAATATGCCGACATGTATCCATTCGATTGCTGAATGTACATTAAACTATGTATGACAGATCTTCAAAAATACTCCTACTACTGTTAGAACAGCTAGTGTACTGTGAAGAGGTTCATTATTATAAATTACAACAACTCCTTCTTGGTGAGTCAATTTTTCTGTGAGTGTCTAAGTGTGTTATTTTTATTTTGTTAATGAGTATATTTTCAGTTAATAGGAGTGTCTTTGTCATGTCCGCAAAGCAATGCAAAAGAATCTAGACTGCACCAATGCCACTGAGCTATGGAGCCATGTTTTTTGAAGACTTCATTGCTTTCCATGGGAGAGGGAGTTTAATTGCTTAATTTGCTAAAAGATGACACAAGGCCCCAGTGAGAATTGAACTCACGACCCCTGGTTTACAAGACCAGTGCTCTAACCACTGAGCTATGGAGCCCTACAGGTTACAACACAAAGAACATGCTTGTTAAATTACTCCTTAGTCACACCCTATGTCCTGAGGCAGGTATGTGCAGTTGAAGCAGGTTTGCAGATTTACATATGCCTAGTCTACAGGCATAAAAGCAATTGTCACACATCTGCAAGTTTATGTGTCAGTTACAGACAAATTTACTTCAGCTATACCATATTAAAGTTATAGTGAGCCAATATTTTACATACACCAATTTTAAATTGATGCAATGACTGTTAAAAGCTTCTGATTGGCCATGTTTCATAACTGGGAGTACATTGATGCTTATAAAGTCAGGAGACACAAATGGACTCCCAGGGCGGAATGAAATTTGGTCTGAAAGGTATGCCTGACCCACAAAACTGGACAAATGTAACTAGTGAAGGATTTGGTGTGCATCAATAGTTGATTGTCTTTCTTTTTTACTTTTGTTATATTTATATATTTTAATAAAGGTATATTTATTTGTGAAAGAAATTATTTCTAATCCATCATCAAATGGGTTGAAGTCAACATTAATTTGACAGCATACCTCAATACTAAGGACAGGAAAAAGGTTCCCCACTCTGCCATGCTGCTATTGTTGGGTTATTTGACAAGACCCTTAACTCTCATTTGTTTGAATTGTACATTGCAATATTGTAGAAATTTGTAATTTGGAACCCTGACCTGCATTGCCATGGAATGAAAGGTTGTTGTACAAAGATCAAGCCCCTTCAGAGACCCTTGGAGATGGGTTTTGTGGTCAGTCATAATGATTAAAGATACGTCTGGAGGAAATATGGTGAGATTTTTAATCTAATTAAGTTTAGTCAGATGTGGGTATGAGTCTTTCATGCTCAAAGGTTTTTGAAATATTGGATGTTCACTGGAGGTAGGTGTGACAAGTACTCCTGATGCCTTTGGATTGGGCGTTGATGGTTCTGAGGAGATTGTTGAAAAGTTGTTAAAGTCATTCACTGGTGTTCTGATTGGGGTGATTGCTGCCTATAGTTAGTAAGGGTTTAAAGGCCATTCCAGACAATGAGCTATCTGTGTTTGCAAATTGTTGCTCCAAATTTCTGTGAAACTTCCTCTTTGTGTTGTTAAGTTCCCCACCAGGTACGTATTACTCTTTGTTGCCTATTTATGAGCAGCTTCTTTGGAGAACTCGTTGAAGAACAGTTGTTACTAGTTATGTACAGAACAACAAAGTCCACGTATGATATGTGTGCCATTTACATTTTATTTAGAGCGTCTTATAAGGTACAGTCCAAACAAATTGTGACTTAAGCCCCTTGTTCAATGACCCACACTGCTGATGATTCAGTTCCCAACAATGGAATGGACCCTCAAGCTTCGGGTGAATAGTACAGTACTTAGTGCTGGGCGATGTGATCTCAAATCAATATCACGATTAAGGGAACACTTTACTTCGATTACGATTAATGAATGATTATTATGGGGTTTTTTTGTGTTGATGTTGTTCTTTGTTGTAAATATGCTCAACTATTAAAGCTGGGATTTTTTAAAAACAAAAATAAGATTAAAATCACATTATTGTGATTTTAAAATAATTGAAGGAAACACATTAACTGTTTATGGTCATTAACTGAATATTTCACCCAATTTAAAATCCTTTATGATTTAGTAGAATGAGGCATCGGTTATTTATTTCCATCTTCTTGAATATTGTGTGGCATTTGTAAACACACAGTGGAGAACATATTAAGTATGTTAAAAAAGTATTAACAGAATAAAAAAGAAAAAAAAATAGTCGACCTGGGCAAGATTACATTGGTTAATGGTTCTGAATTTTGGTTTTTGATTAAATTTCGATTGATTGCCCAGCCTACTGTAACTGTACTGTAACTGGTGAGCCACCACTGCCCTTAAGTAAGCCTTTGCTGTAATTAGAACCACACATTTTTGCATTGACAGGGAGACGTTATGTGAATATAAGTGAATATAGACACCATTAATGTTTCATAACCTTGGAAAACAAACATAGTTTAAATTTTCTGGGTAGTTTGTATCTCTGTAGGTCTGCACCTTTTAATGCCCATCCGATCAGTTCTTAAGAATTATGGTAAGTAATAAAATCTGTCTTAAATATATCTCATTCATGTCTGAATGACAGAAACTACTATGAGCAGACGTATGATATGATATGACCAGACGACATTGTCGTTTTTGGTAAATGTTTATAAAAGGTTTCATAAAAGGTACAGAGATAAGAATTACTGCATTCTACAGTACAGTATTATACTAACTGTTTTTGTAATGTGTTTTAATTAATATTATTAATTAAATAAAACACTACGGGCAAAGTACTACTACTATACCATGGTAATGTCCAGTTGCTATTTATTCTAATACTTGGCTACTTAATACTAATGTTACTTACTAAAGCAGGGAAGTTACTGTCAGTAATCTGACCTTTCCCCTTTGTCTAAACTCCCATTAAGTTTAAACATTTGCTCCAGGTCAGTGTGTTTTTCTAAAAGCAGGCGTGCCAGCCCCATATAAGGTCACATGGTTTAAACCAATGATGTCATTGGAGAAGAGGTTCCCTTGCAGACAAGGAGAAGAGAAGAGAAGAGAAGGAAGTAAAAGAGGGAAGCTGTGAGTTAAGACAGAATGTGGCAGAATAAGGGTAGAGGTTGTTGAGAGTGAAGTTAGGAATGTGTGCTGTGGTGTGATAGAGGGAAGGAAAAACCTAGAACTGAACAGAGACATAGAGAGAAAGAGAGAGAGAGACAGAGAGTGAGAGAGTGAGTGAGTGAGTAAGAGTGAGAAAGAGAGAGGGTGGATCCTGCCAACAGCTGTGAGCAAGCACAAGGCCCAGACTGAGTTTTTCCTCATCATGGGAAAGTCAGGTAAGATGGTTTTATGTTCTGAAATGCTCAGTGTAATGTTACACTAATGTGTTGTGCCATATTTTTTACAATAGCTGTGGGGTTTTTTTGGGGAATAGAAATGCATGTGACTGTCTGCCTGGCTTGCTCCAGTGTGTGTGCTTGTGAGGAACAAATGTCCCTACGATGGTAGGAAAGCCTGGAAAATTTGACTAATTAGGGTAGTTTTTCCGGTCCTCACATCTGTAACTGCCTTTTTTTATATATTTAAAATGGCATTTTTTATTTGAAGAGCCAAAAGGCTTGCTTTAGGTTACTATGGTTAAGTGTAGTATTAATGAGCATGTCATTCATGTGAATGGAAAGTCCTCACAAGGATAGCAATGTGTGTGTGCACCAGCCAGCCAGCCAGAGTTTTGATTCCATGTATGCAGTGTTGAAATTTTTTTGTTAAGCCCTAAAGTAAAGCCAAGTTTCAAATATCCTTCATGTATGACTTTGTAGTTGCCACAATCTTGCAAAATTACTAAATTTTATTCTGCCATTCAGTACGTTATAGCCATATGCCTGCCTGCACCATTGGGACTGTATAGTTAGACTGTATATTTGCTTTAATATGATTACTCTTTAGTTATGAGCATTGCTTAAACAGGCATTTGAGAAGCAAAGGAATCTTTTCTGTGGATTTAATATGGGTTGTGTTATTATATTCGGCGTGCCGCACTGATGTCATGGAAATGTTACTAAACAATTGAGTTTAGTAAGTGTGTCAAGCTTCATTTCCTTATCAAAATCCAGTACTGGAGCGGTGCCATTTGCTCATTACAAAACACATGCTGTTCTCTTACCCAAGATAATCCCTTGTTATTAGTAACGCGTTGTAGTCGCACTATTGTCTATTACTTTACAATGAGCATACTGTCCTGTTGCCTAGAGGTTAGTGTTTTTTGGTTGGACCCTGTAGTATGAGCTGTACAGTCAGTCTGTTGTGCAGCAGGATTGGCAAGTGGACTAACATACAAAAGTGCTTGGTGTTAACCAGTTCAATGGAACCCACAGAGCCTTAGCATCTTGGCCAGCATATATTTCAAAATCTAGGCTAAAACTTATTTAATTCACAATTAAAGACTGCCTTTTAAGCTGTAGTTGGTTATTGTGCACTGCTGTAATAGCAATCAATTACAATTTTTGCCATGTCTATTTGTAAGTGACTCACTCTCCATGTTTCCAGCCTCGAAGCGATTTTGTGAAGAGGTCCAAAAGTCACATAATGAGTACAGAAAAAAGCACCAAGCACCGCCGTTAAAGCTCAGCAACAAACTCTGCAGTGACGCTGCCAGGTAAGAATGCGTAGGGTTAAATTTCAGACCAGAGACAAGTCACTGGTGAACTGTTAGAAGTCTACAAAAGTCGTAGATACTATATATATACTCAGCAAATGCTTTATTAGGAACACTAACACTGGGCCACTCTGTTCTAGCCCATCTGCCTCAAAGTTCAATGTAACACACAAGTACTCCCCATTTGATGTTGGTCTGACTTTATTTCAACTTTACAATGGGAATCCAATAATAAACATAATTACAAATTCAGCAGAAACCGTTGTGTGAATTTAGAATTTTCCCGTGCAAGCGATACGCAGTAGTGCACTCTGATGAGCAACTTAGCAGCGCGTGACACAGGGAGTGATGAGCGCTGGGAAATGTAGTGAGGAATAGCTGTGGTTCCTCCATTACTTCATAAAATAAGATGAATATAAGAAGCTCACATGTAAAGGTTTCTCTTTACATCCTCTGCTCAATCTCAAATGGTTTCCAGTTATCTTTAAATGGGGTGGCTCCGTGGGTAGCGGTCATCTCCTAGCTAGAAGGTCCTGGGTTCTCCTTGTGTCTGCATGGGTTTTCTCTGGGTACTCCGGTTTCTTCTCTCAGTCCAAAGACCTGCATTAGGTTAATTGATTATACTAAATTTTATCCGAGTGTGTATGTATACACGAGATATATGTCTATTCTCAATGCAACCTTGTGTGTTGCCAAAATGGCCATTTTTGCCGATGGTGATGTTAAATCAATCCAAATAAACATATCTTCACATGCTTACATTACTAGGGATACATAATGCAATATGCTGCCATTTTAGAACCTGTGTACTTTAACTATATTCCCAATAAAATATTTTTAAATATAAAGTGACAAAGAAATTATGACAGTCACAATCCAGTAAGAGTCTATAATTAATGTTTCAGACACATACTTGATCATATTTTTCAATTAGTAAACTGAAATATTTTAAAGATGTGAATTAAATGGCATTGCTGCATTTAGATTTAATCCTCATACAACAAGGGTCATTTGGCCAAAAAGGTTAGGAAAATTTGATATATTTGTGTTAGATGGCTTGTTATACATTTAATGATTTATGTGGCCAAAACTATGTAGACACCCCTTCGAACTAGCTATCTCATACGTTACATGTATAGCATATAGCAGACGCTAAATGCTATAAATGTAAGAACAAATGTAAGATGGTAAGAATGAGTTGTACTGAACACCTCAGTATGACCCAAGCAAGTCTGTTCAACTTTCCACCCTGGCCGAAGTTCATAAGGAGAAGGAAACGTTGCACACAGCCCTTATCACCAGCAGACACCTCTGAGATTACCTGGAATGCTAACACTGAGCCAGGACTTATTGCCCAACATCAGTGCCTGACCTCACAGTCGTGTTCAAGTATCTAGTGAAAAGCCAAGTGGTTGTAGCAGCAAAACAGAGACAAATGTCATACACATACCTATGTTTTTGCACATATTGTTGGGGTCCACAGACTTTTGGCTGTGTATTGTAGTACAAAAATTGGAATACATCCTATAAACACCATGACCTACATGGTGAAGATCAACCAGTACTAAATGTCTAAGTTCTTGTGTTTGTGTGTATGTCTGTTTGTGAAAAGATACGCAGAGAGTCTGGCGAGCACTCGGATTCTAAAGCACAGTGTCGAGTCTAGCAGAGGAAGCTGTGGAGAAAATCTCGCATGGGCTTCGTACGACCAGTCAGGTAGGATAACTGTTTGGAACTCTGCTAAACTTTGCGTTTTTTGGGCATGACACCGCAAACACTGTTTCTGTTCCATGCTCTCCTCTGCGCCGACAGCTGGGACTGATTTGCTCTCCATGTTAGCTTTATATGTTGCTGACTAACTGGAATGGAATGTCTGGTCAGTGCATGGTGATTTATAAAGTGAAACGTACTTGCTTATTACAGAGTTCATATAGAGTTTGCCTGGGCTGAGTTTGCATCTGAATGGATGCTTCTTCACCAGCAAGAACAACTCTCTCTTTGCTTGACCACTACGCATTAACTCTTAGTCCGGGCCTATTTTGAAAGTGCTTTGCATCTAATTTCAGTACAAGCTAGATTATATGGTCTGAATTCCTTTTTTTATTTGGACATGCCACATTGTATACTTGGACCCACTTGGACCAAAAGAACAAGTACATTTACAGCATTTAGCAGACGCCCTTATCCAGAGCGACTTACAATTGATACAGTCTTACAAGCAATTGTGGGTTAAGGGTCTTGCTCAAGGACCCAACAGTGGCAGCTTGGCAGAGGTGGGATTAGAACCGTAGACCTTCTGGTCTAGAGTCCAGTACCTTAACCACTAGGCTACCACAGTCCAGACAAAGCTTTCTTTATTCCCACACACACATATAAACATGCATATTGAGCCAATAAATGCAGTGGTACCTCGGTTCTACTGAGCAAATTTTTCCCATAAGGAATAATGTAAATTGTATGAATCCATTCCAGACCCCCAGGGCATATATATAAATAAAATAAAAAAATAAAAAAATAAGGTGCTATATTAAGTTGAGTTTTGTATTGTACAGGTGCTCCCTAACTTACTATGGGGATACGTTCCAACAAATCCTTCATAGGTTAAATGTATCATGAACTGATGAGTTTGTGTTTAATAGATCGTAGATACTGTATTATAAGTAAGTTACTTTTTAAAACACTTGCACTAACCTACAGTTGGCAAAAGTCATTAATACAAAGCTTATATTATAATTAAGTGTCGGAAAATCTTCTGTAATTTAATGAGAAATGGATTGAAAGTGAAAAGCAAAAGCAAAACATTTAATCTTTTGATGAACTCACTGCAGCCTGTGCTTCCTATTGATTTCCTTTCAGTTTCCTTTCGGTTTAAGCGATACCCTTAAGTTTGGACTCCATGAGTTTGGTCAAAATCTGATCCTTGTTAGCCCAGCATGATTTCCTTGTGATGTTACTGAACACGGTTTTCTCGGTCTTCAAGTGCCCCCATACTTGCTCAGTGAAGTTTAAGTCTTTTAACTGTGAAGGAAAATCATCGACAGTCATCATTATTTGAGCTTTTGCACCAAGTAGACTTTTTCTCCATTGTACTTGATTTCATTATTGATTCTGTGCATTTGTGTGCTCACAGGTAAGGATGTGTCTGATCGCTGGTATAACGAGGTGAATCAGTACAACTTCAACCACCCCGGATTCTCCTCCGGCACTGGTGAGCAGGCTCAGCTTATTAAACTCATATCCATAAGAGGTTGACATATTATTTCCGTAACCTGTCTGCTCTGTTTGAGTCAGTGTTCCAAGAAAAGACTTGTTGACTGATTATCCAACTAGTCCGGGCTAAACTGCCCGCAATCATATTCTGCACCCTGTTACAGTCTTGCCAATTGGGATTTGGATTGGGCTGTATGTGTTTGATGAAGAGCCTTAAAGGCCAATTCACACACAACATGATAGTAAATTAATTTGAGTTTGCAGCATTATTTTATATGAACTCTGTATTTTTGCGAACTTTTGCCGTGGAACAAAACCTCACTGACCAATCACAGTGGGTTCTGAGCCTCATGAAGCAGCTCCCATATTTTCAGTCTGCCTCTGGCAGCCTTTTAATACTCTGTAAAAAAAAAAAAAAAAAAAAAAAAAAAAAAAAGAAGTCGTTCCTTTGTCCTCTGTTGTTCCCTCTCCTCTTCGGAACCACAAAGACATTTTAGCCTACTTGCTTATAAAATGTTCAGCTTCAGGACAGTGTTAATAACAGACATTCTAAAAAACTCCCAAGATGTTCCCTGAACTAAGGCACGAATGAAATTTCTCACAACATACCACATCCACATAGGGTCATACTTTTCAATACTTGGTGACTAACCAACTGCTGAGAGGACCAAGGAAAAGGAAGTGGTGAATGCTATCCACTCACTTAATCTGCACATAAATATTTGAACTAGTACTCACCTAGAAACTGTGATGTTTATAAAAGTGACACACCAGTGATTTGTCTCATAGCTCACACTCCCATGTTCATTTCCTCAGGTCACTTCACAGCAATGGTGTGGAAGAGTTCCAAGAAAATGGGTGTTGGAAAAGCCGTGGCATCTGACGGCTCCACGTTTGTGGTGGCTCGCTACTTTCCTGCTGGGAACATCACCAATCAGGGTCACTTCCAGGCTAACGTCCTGCCTCCTAAGAGCTGATCTCGGAACGACTGGTCAGGAAAGGGGAGGTGCGATCAGAGGACTGAAGCCTTGTTGGGCTGACCACATCATGCAGTATTTGGTTACTTACTTGAATACTACGTTTAGTCACAGATCAACCTGTAACCAAGTGGAATGTCCGATTGAGGTTTCCAGAATACACACTCATTAGTCATTAATATGTTCATAATTAATATGAACACATGGGGCTTGAACATTGAATCACTTATGTAGGCGTCATAATGGAAACGTGTGGTCATTTTGGGTTTTGTAAGACCATTAGTCCCTAACGTCAATACAAGGCTAAAAAAAACCTACCTATCCTGCTAATTATACCAAAAGTCACAGATTTCTAACAGTTAAATCATAAGTGTTATGAACTGCTGTGGCATTTCTCAAAATGAATGCCGCTTGTTATATACAGTGCTTAATGTTTAAACCAACTGAGGTCTGCATTTCATTAATAATACAGTATTAATGCACAGATTTCAATTGTACAAATATGTGTGTTCATCATTGCATTTACATGTCCTAAAAAGTCCACTTGTTGCTTGTAGTTTTTGTATTTTTTATAAAAATTAAAATATGAAAACATTCCAATGATTTCATGTGTTGAACTGTATTAAAAGGGAAAACTGTACTGAAATACAGTGGTACCTCTGTTCTCATTGTCAATTTGCCCCAGAAAATGACGAATACAGAGCAAATTTCTCCCATAAGGAATAATGTAAATTGAATTAATCTGTTCCAGAGCCCCGGAAAATCTGTAGAAGGCATTATATGCATTAATGGAGTTGTATTGTACAGGTGCTCCCTGATTTATGATGGGGATACATTCTGACAAATCTATCACGAGTTAAATGTATCATAAACTGATGAGTTTAATGAGTGTTTGGTAGAGCGGTCTATACTGTGACATAGCAGAGTCTGATATGATAAGTAATGATAAGTCAGTTGATGTTTAAAACGCTTACATTAACTAATTAGTCAAAAATCATTAACACAAAGCTTATTTTATAACAAAGTGCTGAAAAATCTTGCGTAATTCACTGAGTAATGGATTGAAAGTGAAAAGTAAAAGCAAAACACTTGCAGCCTGTGTTCTGGAGCATTCAATTCCTATTTTGCTTTTGATTTCCTTTCGGTTGGCTCTTATAAACTAACCTTTTTAGGATCCATGGAGACTTATTTGCATTAACAATACAGTACTGTAGATGTAAAAATAAAGAAAAACATAATAAAAAATAGCGGCGATCTTCTTTGAGAGCCATTGTGAACCTGAATCACTGTGTACTGAATCGTGAATCGAGTTTCGATGGAGCAAGGTGATTAGGGTCTAATACAGTCTGCAAGAAATAGATGGACTACAGTCTGTAATTGAACTACAAGTGCAACCATGTGGTAAGTGAAGCTGATAAAATGGCTAATGAGTGCCGAAACATGGAAATGGTTTAAATGTTACAGCTGATCGCATGCACCTTCTAGGTGCCCCTGTGGTCTTGGAGGGCATTCCAGGGTCCCCGTGTCACATCTCGCGCCATCGTGATAGCATTTTGTAGACATGCTAGTTGTAAGACATTAAGATACTTCAAATATTTCCTTTGGTGTTCCTGCTACGTGATCAGTGTGACACTCTTTTCAAGCTAGAGTAATTGTAAACCAGCGTTTTAAAGCGCAAGATGAGATGTGTTGATCTGTAGGGTTCAGTTTATTTACTGGACTATTTACTGCATCCGATTTTTTTTTATAGCACCATCTGCTTCAGTGTTTGTCAGTCACAAGCTGGCATTACAAAGCAGCACATTTGCTTTAATTCAAGTGTGACTAAATGTGGATCCACTACGCATCCCAAACCCAGCATATTTGCCGCCCTGTGCGTAGGCGATCACAGATGTATTAGGTTTCCCATCAGTAAAACAAGTCAAACGACACCAACTGTTTAATTTTTTTATACAGTTTATTTAGCAGGTATGGGATATTTAAGGTACAACATAGCAGCTTTACTGTAATGGGAGATGGATATGCCGGGGGAGAGAAGCAGGAAGCTGGCAAGACCTTGTCTCACATGGTTAGCTCCTGTAGATTGACATAAAGAAAGTCATTATTTAATAAATGTATGTACATGAGTGTGTACAGTCATACAGTCAGTACAGTGTGGTCTTTAATTTTAATTTAATATTCACTGGAAGTTGAAACAAATAAATCTTTCCTGAACTTAAACATCATGCTAGTTGCTCATGCTCCATCTTATGGTCTCCTTTAGTTTTACTACTGGTATGTTTTGGTGAATTGGGAGGACACTCGGAACTAAAGGACAACCACAAAGATAAAACATGGCACTTTTTTCACTTTCTTTAGCAGGTATGGGATATTTCAGGAACAATATAGTAGGAGTAGCTTTACTATGTAGGGAGATGGATATCGTCAGAGAGAGAGAGAAGGAGGAAGCTGGTAAGACCTTGTGTCTCATTATTTGCACCTATAGATTGAAATAAACCCTTAGGAACAGAGTTTAATCTCATTGTCTTTCTGCTGGCTACTGATTCTTTTTGTATTGTATTTGTCGCAAAGATGTAAAGGAGTTTGAATTATTCCACTTTCAAATAATGTTTGTGTAGCTGCACCATGATTTTGCTGCACTAGTCAGCATCACTTGCTATAATGCTAACAGTTTTTGTACGCATGGCCTATTTATCTAATTAGGCCTGTACCTTAGTGAACTGTATCCTAATTAGGCAAAAGGGAGACATATGAAGGGCCCAAACTGAGAATTTAGCTTTGAAAACCATGTTTGTCAATGTTTGTGTTATATATCAGTCTCATTCAGTTTATTTAGCAGTATAGACACTATAGGATATTTAGTACAATATAGCAGCTTTACTGTAAAGGAAGATAGATATATTCAGGGAAAGAAGCAGAAAGCTGGTAAGGCCTTGGCTCACATAATTAGCCCCTGTCGATTAAAATAAACCCTTAGGAACAGAGTTTATTCTCATTACTGGCTTACTAATGGCCATTTTGTACTGTCTATTTGTGCAGATTATAAGAGCTTGTGCTATTCCAAATAGAAATGTTTGTGTAGCTACACCATGCTTTGTCTGTGCTAGTCAGCATTCGATGCTACAATGCTAACAGGCGTTTGTTTAGCTACAGAGTTTCTGTATGCATATCTTTCTTATATAGCCTTATTTTGCTTCTTATTTATGTAATTATGCCTGATCTTAGTGAACTGTATCCTATTTGGACAAAAAGGAGAAACCTAAACTGAGAATTTAGCTTTTGAAACCTTTCTTGTGCAGAGAGACTCCATGTTTGTGTTAGCAGCCTCATTAAATTTATTAGCAAGTATGGGATATTTAAAATACAATGTAGCATTTTTACAATTTATTTAGCAGGTATGGGGTATTCAAGGAACAATGTAGCAGCTTTACTCTGAAGGGAGATGGATATCTTCAGGGAGAGAAGCAGGATGGTAAGACCTTGTCTCACATGATTAGCTTCTGTCCATTGAAAATAAACCCCTAGGAACAGAGTTTATGCTCATTAATGTCTTACTGCTGGCAACTGATTGTAAATTGTGCTTTTTCAAATAGAAACGTTTGTGTGGCTACACCATGCTTTTTTGCGCTAGTTAGCATTGAATGCTAAGTCATTTGTTTAGATGCTGAGTTTCTGTATACATAGCTGTCTTATATACTTTATATATACGTTATTTTACTTCTTATTTATGTAATTATGCTTGTATCTTAATCAGCTGTATCCTAATTAGACAAAAAATTGTGTTACATATCAGTCTCATTTAGTTTATTTAACAGATATTGGATATTTAAGGTACAATATAGCATTTTTTCGGTGAAGGGAGATGGATATCTTCAGGGAGAGAAGCAGGAAGCTGGTCTCACAGGATTAGCTCCTGTAGATTGAAATAAACCCTTACGAACAGAGTTTATGCTCGTTTGCTTGCTTATTGGTCTAATGGCTATTGGTCCCTTTTTGGTACTGTGTGGCTGCACAGATTTACAAGTGTGCGCTATTCCAAATAGAAATAATGTTTGTGTAACTGCACCTTGCATCAGACACAACAATGCTACCAGTCATTGGTTTAGCTGCGGAGTTTCTGTATGCTCTTTATCTTTCTTATGTACATGTACATTATCCTTATTTTACTGTTAAATATTAGATATGAGATGTTAGAGACATCTTGGGAGTCTTTTCTCAGTTGCAAATAATCATGAGTGTCATTTTTTTCTCATCTCAAACTCAAAATGAGATGCTAGCAGTATTAGAGGTCTGCCTCGTGGTGTAGAAAAGACTATAAAGCCATGCATGGTCTATCCTGTAGGCAACCGTACAATAAACAAAGCAGCGTCTTACCATTATAGCATTGACAATATCGTTCTTGTTGTGACGTAGCGCACGGACAGCTTTAGTACGAGTTACGTTAGCCTGGGCCATCACCAGCTCAATATCCCTCTGTTCCAGTCCACTCTCGTCCACCTGAAAGATGCAAAGCAATCCATGATTTACACAATCAGTGATGCATGTAGATAGATGATACTTATTTTGATGTGAATTTATAAGGGGATTGTGCTAAAGGCAGCATTGACTCGACCTCCTCTTCCTCCTCACTCTCCTCTTTTATGGTGAGGCTGGGCATGATGTCTGGGGTGATGGGAGAAGGGTCGAGGGGAACCTTAAACTTCTCTGCTGCAGCCTTGTGCACCTGCTGTGACAGGTCCTCGATCTGAAACGGAGGCAATAGAATGTGTCACAAATATAAATATCAAGTCAAATTTATTTCTATAGCACTTTTTTACAATGGGGCATTTTCTCAGCTTTATCATTTAAGATTCCTCTAGTATCTATGGCCATTCCCAAAATCTGCATTCTGTGGTCACAGAGCACTATATGTTAAGCCTTTAAGTTTCTGTCGATGAAGGTACTAAAAATGGTCTCAATTCTTTAGTGCAAACAGTCACCTTGGCTTCCCCAAAGACTATGTAGATATCCGATGCAGGGCTTTTGAAGACATCCGGGCGGGTAATGACGAACAGGATATTCTTGGACTTCCGGATGGTTATGCGTGTTACTCCGTGGATCTGTTTCAACCCAAGCTTGGACATTGCCTGGATAACACAAAAAGCCATTAGCTGGGCATATAAAGCAAAATAAAGTATGGCATTATTACTGAATAAGATCTTCGGGCCTGTACTGGCTAATATGAAACCAGTCTTACCTTCCGTGCTTTCTTCTCGCTTCGACTCTGTTTAGTTTTGCTGACTGACTCGTCAGCTGTCGAATGTGATATCTGAAGGAGACAATTGATTGACACTGACTGCATCATTATGTTCAACCCACTTGCTTTTATACTAAGGCCTCAAACATCAACTGTTTTAGATTTTTAATTATAGGTATGCATACCTATAATTTCTGACTGTATCTTATAACTAGAAGTTTAGAGTGGTTCAGTCTCTCGTACCTGTGGGTCTGAGGGTCTCAGGAGGCTCCTGTCTGGCTCTTCCAGCTCAGGAAGTGAACCATCACTGTCTGTTTCATTACAGGAGCCCACTGCATATTCAAGAGATTGAGATAGTCAAGGACTCTTTCCTAAATTTTTGTTCTGCTCTAAAACGGGTGCAAGAGCCTCCATTAATGTGAATGAATTCAATTGTAATGAACTCAAAAGAGTTCCACTGCTAATGTATATTGCGTCCAAAGAATTGCGTCAACAGTTTATTAATTCATATATTGGGCCAGGCTAGTTGCACAAACCTCTGCCATAACAATAAGCAAGATGTTATTGTTTCTTCTTTTTGTCATTTTCATTGTTAATTCTGGCGGCAAATGCGATAATTATGGACACCTTATTTCAAAATGCTTCATCAGTTATTCATAAGTTTGGATAAAAATTCTCCAACAATTTGAACATGCACTACACCGATAACACAAATTTCCGGCACACTTACTGGTATTCTTTAAGGAGAGATCCATTTCTTTTGCGTCGTTTGTTCTGTAGTTGATTGAACACCCGTCCTGGCGACTACTGTTGCGTGGCAAGATCTCGCTTTCGTTGGACAGGTTTGACTTTCTGTGAGCAGGACTAGCATCTCTGTGTCCCAGACATCCAGTGGGCAGGGTTATGATACTTTTAGGAGATTCTGGGCTGTGTTCCTGGCACACTGTTTCGAACAAAATGCAAAAAAGCCACGACATTAGTAATTCATATTACTTGAAATCTAACCGTATGCTCAGTGAATCTAGATGATTTTTGGCCTGACTTGCTTTGTTCAATATTTATGTATTTTGCAGATACTCTATATTCCAGACTGACTTACAATTCATCAGGGCAGTTAAAGGTTAAGGGCCCAAAATTGGAGTCTCACAACCTTCCAATTAGTAGCTTGATGCCTTAACCACTGAGCCCCCACTGTCTGAATGTTATCTGTCTTTCAGTTGTGGATTAGTCTATCTGGTTTTATTATGTTATGTAAACAGGCATGTTGTGCTGTTTATATTCGTACAATCAAACGTCCGTTCACTTTAACAGCTAATAGTAAATAAAATTCTGTCCTTTAACTCTGGTCATTGCTAGATCCATGGATCAACGAGCAGAGGTGGGAGTTAGAGCACAAGTCCATCATTCATATGTGTGTCTAACTAGCTTACAGGTCATCTGCTCACTTGCTCATTAGCTCACATTTGAATTAGATTGTTCTAACTTAGTTAACTGTCTATCAATGCATTTTTGGCTTCCGTCAAACAAAAGTATCAGGTCCATCATAGCATGCTGTTAAGTGTTACTGCTTTCCCTTAGACAGGGTCGTAACAGTACACTACTATTTTTTTTTTATAATTAATGTGAACTTCAATAAAATAAAAATGCGATTGCATTAGGGATGCTGTGTAGATTGTAGCGTTCTACTTGTAGTTATAGTGGTATATCAGACGCATTTACGTATCGCTTACACACATACTCTTATATTTACATTTCAGTAGTATTAAAAGACTGTGTGATTTGTTTGGTCAACATCCTGTTTTACTGAATGTACTGCAGTTATTAAATGGCGCTTACTTGTATTATATTGAAAACTTGGCCATATTTTTTTGTTTTATTGGTGAATTATTGTTGTAAAATTTGAACAAGATAATAGTGTTAATAATGATTATAATCATATACTGATGATTAGAACAATTAATTAATTAATTGTGTGAATGTATATATAACAGTGGAGCAAAAAAGTATTTAGTCACCCACTGATAGTGCAAGTTCTCCTACTTAGAAAGATGAGAGAGGTCTGTAATTTTCATCATAGATACACTTCATCTATGAGAGACAAAATTAGAAAAAAAAATCCAGGAAATCACATTGTAGGATTTTTAAGAAATTTAATTGTAAATTATGGTGGAAAATAAGTATTTGGTCAATACAAAAGTTCACCTCAATACTTTGTAACATAACCTTTGTTTGGGCAATGACAGAGGTCAAACTTTTCCTGTAAGTCTTTACCAGGTTTACTCAAACTGTAGCTGGTATTATTGGTCCATTCCTCCATGCAGATCTCCTCTAGAGCAGTGAATGTTTTGGGGCTGTCACTGGGCAACACGGACTTTTCAACTCCCTCCACAAATTTTTATATGGGGTTGAGTCTGGAGGCTGGCAAGGCCACTCCCAGGACCTTGAATGCTTTTTTATTTACGGAGCCACTCCTTTGTTGCCTTAGTGGGTGTTTGGGATCATTGTCAGCTGGAAGACCCAGGCAGTTTCCATCTTCCAATGCTCTTACTGATGGAAGGAGGTTATGGCTTAAAATCAGTTCACGATACATGGCCCCGTTCATTCTCTTCCCTTAACATCGATCAGGTCGTCCTGTCCCCTCTGCCGAAAAACCATCCCCAAGCATGATGTTTCCCCACCCCATGCTTCACAGTAGATATGGGTGTTCTTGGGATGCAACTCCGCATTCCTTTCTTCCCTCCAAACACGACGAGTTGAGTTTGTTTACCAAAAAGTTATATTTTGGTTTCATCTTGACCACATGATATTCTCCCAATCCTCTTCTGGATCATCCATATGCTCTCTGGCAAACTTCAGATGGGCCTGGAACATGTACTGGCTTAAGCAGGGGGACACGCCTGGCACTGCAGGATCTGAGTCCCTCTCGGCGAGTGTGTTACTGATGGTAGGTTTGTTACTTTGGTCCAAGCTCTCTGCAGGTCCTTCATCAGGTCCCTCCGTGTAGTTCTGGGATTTTTTGCTCACCATTCTCATGATCATTCTGACCCCACGGGATGAGATCTTGTGTGAAGCCCCAGATCGAGGGAGATTTATCAATGGTCTTGTATGTCTTACAATTGCTCCCACAGTTGATTTATTCACACCAACCTGCTTGCCTATTGTAGATTCACTCTTCCCCAGCTTGGTGCAGATCTACAATTTTTTTTCTTCCTGGTGTCCTTCCGACAGCTCTTTGGTCTTGGCCATGGTTGAGTTTTGGAGTCTGACTGTTTGAGGCTGTGGACAGGTGTCTTTTATATACAGATAACGAGGTCAAACAGGTGCCATTAATACAGGTAATGAGTGGAGGACAGAAGAGCTTCTTAAAGAAGTTGTTACAGGTCTGTGAGAGCCAGTAATCTTGCTTGTTTGTGGGTGACCAAATACTTTATGTTCCACCAAGATTTACATGAAATTTTTAAAAATCCTACAGTGTGATTTGCTGGATTTTTTTTTTCTCATTTTGTCTCTCATAGTTGAAGTGTACCTATGAATGAAAATTAACTGACCTCCCTCTCATCTTTCTAAGTAGGAGAACTTGCACAATCACTGGCTGACTAAATACTTTTTTGCCGGACTGTGGTGTAATATGTATGCATGTACTGTAATGTTGTATATATATGTGTGTGTGGTGTGTTGTATGTGTGTGTGTGGTGTATGTATATGTACAGTTTGAAACCAGAAGTTTACATACACTATATAAAAAGACACCTATGCATTTTTTTTTTTTCTCACTGTCTGACATGAAATCAGAATAAATTCTTCCCGTTTTAGGTTCAATTAGTATTACTAAAATTATTTCTATTTGCTAATGCTAGAATAATGAGAGAGGGATTTTTTTTAAAGCAATTTGTATTACTTTCTTCAAAGCCAAAAGTTTAAATACACTAAGATTACTATGCCTTTTAAACATTTGGGACAGCCCATATGTTGATGTCATGTCTTTGGAAGCTTCTGATGGGTTTATTGGCAACATCTGAGTTAATTAGAAGACAAACCTGTGGATGTATTTTATGGCACAACTGAAACACACACACTTGCTTCTCTGTGTAACACATCATGGAAATTTCAAAAGAAATCATCCAAGATATCAGGAAGAGAATTGTGGACTTGCACAAGTCTGGTTCATCCTTGGGTGCAATTTCCAGAAGCCTGAAGGTGCCTTCATCTGAAGGCGTTCATCTGTACAAACAAGACCGGAATGTCCAGCCATCATACTGCTCAGGAAGGAGACGGGTTCAGTGTCTCAGAGCTGATCTGTGCTTTGTTCCCCGACCCCCCCGAATTGTGCATATCAACCCCAAGAACAACAGCAAAGACCTTGTGAAGATGCCTGGCTGAAACTGGTAAGTGTGTGTGTCATTATCCACAGTGAAACGAGTACTGTATCGACATGGGCTGAAAGGCCACTGTACCAG
This sequence comes from Ancistrus triradiatus, assembly GCA_025084515.1. Lineage (NCBI taxonomy): Eukaryota > Metazoa > Chordata > Actinopteri > Siluriformes > Loricariidae > Ancistrus > Ancistrus triradiatus. The sequence continues at coordinate 121,721 of JAJAGP010001200.1, read as the reverse complement.
GAAGAAGCCATTACTCCAAAAGAAAACCAGATTAATGTTTGCAAATGCACACAGGTACAAAACCTTTATTTTTTTGGACATGTTCCTGTGGTCTGACGAAACTAAAATTGAACTGTTTTGGCAATAATGACCATCGTTACATTTGGAGGAAAAAGGCGGAAGCTTGCAAGCCTGAGAACACCATCCTAACTGTGAAACATGGGGGTGGCAGCATCATGTTGTGGGGTTGTTTTGCTGCAGGAGGGACTGGTGCACTTCACAAAATAGATGGCATCATGAGGAAAGAACATTATGTGGAAATACCGAAGCAACATCTCAAGACATCAGCCAGGAAGTTAAAGCTTGGGCGCAAATGGGTCTTCCAAACGGAACAATGACCCGAAGCATACTGCCAAACTGGTTACAAAGTGGCTTAAGGTTAACAAAGTCAATGTTTTGGAGTGGCCATCACAAATCCCTGATCTCATTCCTATAGAAAATTTATGGGCAAAGTTGAAAAGGCAGGTACGAGCAAGGCGGCCTACAAACATGGCTCAGTTACACCAGTTCTGTCAGGAGGAATGGGCCAAAATCCCTGCTAACTATTGTGAGAAGCTTGTGGAAGGATATCCTAAACGTTTGACCCAAGTCGTACAGTTTAAGAACAACAGTACCAAATACTAATGAAATGTATTTAAAGTTTTGACTTTGAAGAAAGTAATAAAAATTGCCTTAAAAATTCTCTCTTTCATTATTCTGGCAGTTAGCACATAGAAATAATTTTAGTAATCCTAATTGACCTAAAACAGGAAGAGTTTATTCTGATTTCATGTCAGACAGTGAGAAAAAAATGCATATGTGTCTTTTTATATAGTGTATGTAAACTTCTGGTTTCAACTGTGTATGTATATGTATATATGTATATATGTGTGTATATATATATATATATATATATATATATATATATATATATATTACAATATATAATATATTTTTTATTACTGTCTTGTTATTGTCCCCTGGACCAAATATAGATCCTCACACCCCCATTATTTCTTTGTTAATGCATTGCTGTAGCATGTCTCGTCATGCCCGTGGTCAGGCTACCTGCTGGCATAATTGCAGAACAGACTGTGTGTATTTATGTCACGAGATGCTATCAATCCCCTGCTCACAACAACCAGAAACTGCCCAACAGACTCCCCAAAAATAAGTTACAACCAGTGGAACATGGACACGTTGTCTTACAGTGATTCATTGTTTGTTGAGAGACACAGACTGGAACAAATGTCTAATGTTTTGAGATGTCCAATCTGCATTGAATTGGGCAGCAAAACATCCTTGCAATTAAGCAGCACGATCTCAATACCAACTGTTGACCAAATGGTTTTTTAAACTATGGCAACAGCACAAGCAGTTTTTTCAACTCACCTTCCAAGTTCCCTTGACTGCATGTCCTTGACCTCAAGTCTGACTCCTCATTCACCTTTTGATGCGTGTCCTGTACGGGAAGTGAGACCGGCGATTCTTCCTCTGACTCAACTGCTGACAGTTCCACGCTGGTCACTGGAAGTTTCTGTAACTCATGCTGACAAGACCCATCGTGTAACGTTGATGAAAAAAGACTGTGTATATGAGAACTGACAAATGAAGACTGTGACTCCTGTATGGGAGTAGGAAGATCCTCCAGTACATCCATCGATGAGGACTGTCTGGTCATTTGTGAACTCTCGGTTCCAAAAGATGAAGCGCTTCCGACATGATTACCTTCAACGTTTTGTGTGCTTTTGTGAGGTTCCAGGCCTTCAGAGGTGCTCTTTCCAAGCTCTTTTTGCTGATCTGAACTGGAAAGACTATTGGACTCTGTGACATTTAGCTCTTTGTTCGAAGTGCAGGAGAGTGCAGGATGAAAAATTGATATTTGCTTGCCCTTCGCTGCACTAGCTTGTGTCTCTTGAGTAGATACTCTGGTACTCTGAGAAGACGAATCATTGTCTGTTAGTTGACTTGCCCGAGTCTGGAGTGTGCCCTCTATCTCTCTGATCTCTTTTTTAATCTCCTTGGGAGTTGGCACATTAGTGCTGTCATAGATGTCAGGTTCCTTTGGCATCACGTTGTGATCTGGATCCGTTTCTTGCTTACCATGATCAGTTTGGGCACTATTCAAGTCTCTCTTCATTTCAGAACTGCTTGGTTTGGGTAACGCTTGTGTATCCTCTTTGTTCTCTCGGTCGTCTTGATTTGCCTTCTTTTCTTCTTCATCCAACTTTTCCTTTGGTGGAATACCTGCATCTCTTTCTTCTAACGTAATTTCAGTTTTGAGTTCGCTTAACTGTCTGTCAGTCGCTTGACTGTCACTGTCTACAGATTTCTCCCCAGCTGTAACCTCCTTGTCGGGAAACGTTGCCTTCTTTTTTTGTACGACTGACCTGTCAGAAGATGAAACATCACGCTTTGGTATACTAGATTTCCTTCTGTAGTCAAATTTGCCAAATGAACCTCCTTTTAAATTAAATACAGGTTTGTTTCCTGAGTCTGCGGAATCGGTGTTTACTTTGCAAACCTGTTTAGGGATATCATGGCTTGTTAGGCTGTTTGATTTGTCTGATACATCAGTTGTTGGAATGGGACCATGGAGATCATTTTGTTTGTACAAGCAGCTCGGAGCTGATATCTGCGATTCGTCAAACTCTTGAGCTGACTCCAAGACCTGTGATGACTGCTTTGGGAAAAAGTCACGACTTGATGTGTGAACCTCAGGAATGTTAAACTCCCTAACTGTATTAGGGGTTTGGGCTTGCTCACACTTCCCATCTTGTACGATAATATTTAGAGGCACACTCACCGATTGTGCGTTTGACCCACTGAGTGAGCTGCTATTTTCCTGTTCGTTCCATGTCGTTTCCAGAATGTTCTCAGAATGGCACTGTAAAAGTTCGTTGCTGTCCGGATTCTGGAGGTTATTCGCATCGTCCTCGCCTCCTCCAGCCTCAGACAGATCCTCAATGGATTTCCAAGTGGACATATTTGACTCCAGGATGCTACGCTCGTTATTTTCAGGCACGTCACAGTAGCTGTTGTTGTCCTCAAGGTCACCCATGATGTCATCTCCAGCTGTGATGTTGGAGCTTACCGGTAGGCCTTTGAGCATTGACCCAGCTATCTCGCACAATAACACATTCTCTGCCTCGAAGTCGCAGCACTGTTGTGGCACTAAAGAAAAAGGCTCTGCTGAATTCCAGCCTTCGGAGGAAACGCTACTTTCAGAGTTCTCTTTCTTTGGCGAAATGGCCAGCATGCTGTAAGCAGAAGACATGTTTTGAGAGATGAGACTTGTATCGTCAGTTCCAGGTTGATTTTCAGTTAGATTGTCTTGGTCAAGGGACCGTTCGCATGGGGAAATATCAGCCGGGGTTAAGTTATCTGGAACGTCGGACAGCTCTGGATATGCGCAAACCGGAATGTTTGTTGGGCTACAGTCATCTTTTGGGTGCGACAACAAAGGGACTCCTTTGTTGAGATCATTTGTTTCAGTATCGTCAAGCCGGAGAGGAGTATCAATGAATTCGGAGTTGTTTCCATTTTTATGGTCTAGCTCTTCAGCTGTGGCACCAAGCATACAAAGGGCTGGCTTACTGCAGCTTTCTAATATCTTGTCTAGTTCTGTTGACTGTATTTGAGTTTGAGACTCCTGAGTGTTGATATGAACTGACTCCACACTGCCCGTTTCTGTTGTGACCTTGATATCTGTGCCGTCCTCACCCTTCCCACCCTCGTCCGTAATCTCTGCTTTTTCTGGATGGTCTACATCAGATTTTTTTGCTGCGCTCTTGTCTTCGGCAGCTGCTGTGCAAATTGGCATGTGATGGTGAATCAGTAGATTCGATGGCCCTGAGGATCCAGAGGAGATCTCCATGTCACTCTCGCTTTCAGAAGATTCTGGTTGAGCGTGAGTCGCAGATTTCACGAGTTCATCCTGCCCGGGAAACGACTGGGCAAGCTCTGCATGTTTTTCTGCGCTGTACAGGTGGTCATCTTCGTCTCCGTTACAAGAAGTGGAATCGATGGACTCCTCCGTGTCGTCCTGATACGCAAACGACTCGTCTACGCCTTCATTTATTGAGTTCTCTGAAAGTGAATTTAAGAATGAGGCCGAGGTGTCGTCTTCGTTTAGGTCGTCCTCGCCTCTTGCTCCGGTCCTTATAGCTTCCACTTGCTCTTCCAAATCGCTGTCGTCGTTTAGGTCGACGTCGTCTTCATCGTCATATTCGTCCACGTCACCTTCTTCTTCCCCGGCAGCGTATGCGTCCTCCACAGTTTCCGGCTCCTCGTCTGTGGGGAATAGTGTTATTACCATAGAATCTGCCTCGAAAATGAAGCTGGCATGCACAGGCAGCTTGGAGGCAGGGATCATCCCATCTGCCCCAGGACCATCATCTCTGGAGCACCCTTGGAAGCACCCGGCAGAAGATCCCATTTCACTATATAAGCTGTTGTTGTCGGTGTCAGAAATTTCAGATGAACAAGTGGCAGGGGTCAGGCTATCAGCTTCCAGTGGGGTAGTAGCTGTGGCCAGTCTGTGACTGAATGGAGAAGAACATGCCAAATCTGAGGGAAAGTCCTCCTCCAGGCTAAGAGGAGCATCCTGTCTGGAAAAGTGCTCTGAGACGCAGGCATCAAGATCCAGGTCTAGATCTGGCTCATACAAAGGCTGGGTTAGGTCAGTGGGTCTCTGAATTTCTGTTTGGTCTAAGGACTTCTCAGATCCCCCTACCCCATCTTGGGAGCCTGTGTTTCTGCTGTTGCTGTTTTGTTGAGGGGAATCGTTCTCCGTCACCCAACGAGGCCTGCAAGTCTCCCTCCTTATGCTTTCTTCCTCATACTCCTCGCTCTCGGCCAGCTCTGGCATGACAGGTTTACAAAGAAAATGCTCCCTTTCAGCCAAGAGTCGCTCGTCTCCCATCTCGTCCCCAATTTCAGAAAGTGAGCCCACATAGCAAGCAGGAACCTCCTGCAGTTCAGCTTCTGCAATCAGGTTTGGTGAACAGGAGTGAGATGTCCCAGAGGTGTAGGAGGAGGTAAAACTGCTGCCTTCAGCAGTAATGTAGGAGCCAGATGGAGAAGTAGGCGGGGAGCATAGATCTGACTCATCGGTTGGTGAACCGGGACCTGTGCTTGGGCTACATGGATGCCATTGCTGCTTGGGATGTGCGCAATAGGCCATCTTAATGGGAGTAGAAGGGGCGGTGTAATAACGATCTGGGTCCAATCCAGGAAGTGCACCAATTAGTTGAGGATCAACTGGATAGGAGGGTTCCGAAAAGGACAAGGAAGGCACTTCACCCTGAGATAGAGACATTGCGTCTCCTTCTTCATCTCGGAAAAAGCAGCTGCTTTCTGTTTCTGCCACTTTGGGTTCCACAACTGGGCATTCAAGCGTCTGAGCTAAAGTTGTTTCCTGTTCGACGCTCTGGCTTAAAGACTTTTCCTGGTCAGATTTGTGTCTGTCTTGGCCAGTATCAAGTTTAAACTTCTCATCTAGCCTATTTAGACTCTCCACAGGAAGTGCAATAGTATCTGAGTGAACTGTTTCCAAACTGGACAACTCTTGACTTGGCTTATTGCCTACCAGCACGCCAACCTGCGCTTCCGTGTTCTTCAACAAAGTTTCCTGCCCCATGACGACCCTTGCGTCCATGGACTGGGGTTCTTGGTAGTCGCTCTCCACCTCGGATCCAGTTAGAACTTTAATCCTCTCCATTTTCACTGGTCCTCTTCTGCATACACCTCTGCCAAATCTTCCTGTTAGCTTGCCTACTGTGTGTCCGCCAGAGTCAAAGCTGGCACCCTCTGGTTGAGGTCGGGTAGAAGTATTTGGCTTGGACAGAACCAAGCGGGGTCCAAATGGCGATGTGGATTGCAGGGAGAGCTTGGATGGGGTGCTAGGAGAGTGACTGGAGGCACTGTCAGATGGAGTAGAGGCAGTAGAGCTTGAGGCTTCCTGGGACAGATCTAGAAAAGACAGCAGCGTGAAATGGCATTTTAGTAAATATGTTTTATAACTGCTTTAATTTATTATATATGGTATCGCTTAGAAGAGCAAGATTGGTCTTTCACGGAAAACTTCTGAGACCGACCATGCTGTGGTGTAGTTTTTCATCACTGCATGATGCCGTGGACATGAATGACCACATAATGATGCTAAAATGTCACATCAACTTATTGGTAGGTCATCTACTCTATACTGAATAGATTTGGCTGGACTAGTCCAGTTACATTTACTCTGACATTTATTTCATTGCAGACAGTTTGAACGTGAGACATTTCATGTTTTGTCTGGTCATTTAATTTGTTAATAAACATCCACTCTTGCACTTCAGACCTGCGACACATTCTAAAAAAGGTCGAAGATGAAGCATTTACTACTTTTTAATGTTGACATTCCTTCTCAGAACACTTAAAGACTTTTGACAACAAGTATACCAAGCGATTTAGTGTTTCAGGTGCTATTTTGTCCCATTCTTCCTGTAAATAACCTTTTCCTAGGGCACTGACCCATGACAAGAGTCTGGCTTTTGGACTTGTTCCTGATAACAGTCTGGATGGTCCATTTCGTCTTTGGTCGGGAACACACAGCGTCCATTTCTTTCAAAAAAGATCTGGAATACTGATTGGTCTGACCACAATACATGTTTCCACTGTGTGTTCGTCCATCTGAAACCAGAGAAGTTGACGCCATTTCAGGACATGATTAACATAAGGCTTCTTTTTTGCACTGTAACATTTTAAGTGGCATTTGTGAAGTAACTGTATTGTAGTGCTTGATAAAGATTTGATAAAGTATTGATGAATGATGGTTCTTGATGCAGTGCCATCTGAGGGATCACAGGTCTTCAGTTTAGGCTTGTGCCCTTACCCTTTACGCACTGAAATTCCTCCAGATTTCTTGAATTGTTTAACGATGTTATGCACTGTAGAGGGAGAAATATGTAAATCCCTTCCAGTCTTTCTTTATGGAACTTTGCTTTTAAAGATTTCAATAATTTTCTCACACATTTTTGACAAATTGGAGATCCACTGCTCACCTTTGCTCCTCAAAGACTAAGTCTTTCCTGGATATTGCTTTTGTACCAAATCATGATTACAATCAGCTGTTTGAAATCACATCTTTATTTAGTTTATCTCATTACTAGCTCTAATTTGCCCCAGTCCCAATTAATCATGGAATGTTTTCCATTATCAGATAATACTGTGCACAAATGTTCATGCTTTTAGCTTTCTCTGGGTTGATCAGCCTGTCTGTACTCATGAAATGAATTTGTGAACCTACTCTGCTCATTACAGCATACAAATCACTTAGCCTTAATGTCTCGAAACAAGCAGCAACAACAGCTATGGCATCTGATCATTTAAATTCACATGCAAAGGAGGCAGAACTCGGTGGGATGGGCGAATCTGTCGGGGCCTGCAGATGCCAGATGTCACTGTTGTTTTCGGCATAAAGGTTTTTTCTTATTTTGCTGCTAATTTACTTTTACAATCTAACCATCTACTCCAGTGCTATCACTAGTTCCGTGTGCCATAATTATACATATAGGTTCTAATATTTTGCTTCAGTAAGTCTTGCAAAAGCATGTGTATACACACGTTTTGTTGTGGGTGTACCGTGCTTAGTCACAATGCAAAACAATGCCGTCATCTTGTCACACCCTGCGCGCAGAGCAACTGTTATGGAGGGGAGTGCAAAACGTGATGGGTTTTTTGTGTTTCACAGAAGGCCTGTTGTTGCCATAGAACCAGAGTCGTGGTGTGTGCCCTGCCATTTGTCTCTCTGCTCTGCTTGCTCCTTCTCTTGATTATTTTTTGTTTAAAATTTGGGTTGTTTGACTTCAGCATCCCTTGAGCCAGGGTTATAACATGATAAGGTTTGTCTGGAGATGTAAAACCAGGGACCTCTTGCACACAGAGTGAAAGTCATTACCATTGCGTCTACCTGCAGGCAGTAAGGGGAAGAGCAAAACAGCAGGGCCGTAGCTATGGAACTATGACAGATAAGTGGGTCATTCCATGAATAGACTGCTATTTAAGTCCACAACATCTGATAAGGTGTAGAAGAAATATTTCACCTAATCATTTCATTCATTCATTCAGTCGACTAGAACAGGTGATTCCTGACCATCAGCACAGAGCACAAGGTACACCTCCTTGCTTCTACACTCATTGTCCTTTTTATCAGTTCCACTTATCATATAGCAGCACTTTGTAGTTCTACAGACTGTAGTCCATCTGTTTCTCTACATACTTTAGTTGTCCCTTTTACACTGTTCTCTAACAGTCAGGACCCCAAAGATCAGGTCATATTTGGGTGGTGGATCATTCTCAGAACTGCAGTGAAAGTGTGTGTTGTGCTGGTACGAGTGGATCAGGACTAGGATTGAGAACCCCTGCAGTCTAATCCTTCATCAATGCTCACAGGATGCTGCCTACAGGATTGTGCTGGCTGGATATTTTTGGTTGGTGGACTATTTTCAGTCCAGCACTGACATTGAGGTGTTTAAAAACTCCAGCGGCACTGCTGTGTCCGATGCACTTACATGAAAAAAGCATATATATATATATATCCTAGGTGGCGTCGTAAACTGATTTTCGGTGTAAGTCGGAACACATGTACATACTGTACGTACCGTATTTTTCGGACCATAAGGCGCACTTAAAATCCTTTAATTTTCTCAAAAATCGACAGTGTGCCTTAAAATGCGGTGCGCCTAATGTATGAATTAATTCTGGTTGTGCTTTCTGACCTAGAAACCG
>JAJAGP010001200.1:107931-110431 GCA_025084515.1 Ancistrus triradiatus | reverse complement strand
CCCATGTCTGTGTTGTGCCTTTTGGTGAGAGGCGAGTTTGGTGACTTAACAAGGTTACAAAAAAAATGGACAAAGTGACATTCATACCTGATGCTGACAATGTGTTTTCCTGAATAGCCCGTGTGATCGTACAATCACACTTACAACGTACAAGTTCTATTCGTTTATAATAGTCCATGATTGACGATTGTTTCTGTGACGCAAAGTGCATGAAGTCCAGTCTGCAACGAATAATAGCAAAGTCATTATAAGATAAGTCATACAAGACCAGACTCCTATCTCTTTGAATGGAGAGATACCCATATATCTGAAACTGAAAGAGAAATTAACGTTTAAAATGCATATTTAGAATCCCTGGTATAATCTGACAAAAAACATATAACGTACTTGCATTGTTTGATTGAAATAACACAAAAATATGATGCTTTAGATCATTCTGTCTACTGTGCATGCGCATCCCGCCACTACAAAGGGGGCAAGGCTTGCTGCCCCACTCTCCGACACATTTACTAATAACTTTCAGCGTTGGATGATGTACAGTCCCTGTCTGTTATTCCTCGCAGACTGGACGTCATGCACTTCGAGTCACAGAAACGATCGTCAATCACGGACTTTCTCAAATTTGCATAAATGAATTTAAACTACATGTACGTACGTGTTTATGTACATTGTAAATGATTGTATGATGACGAGGGCTGCTCAGTAAAATGCATTGTCAGCATCAGGCATGAATATCTGTTTTTTGTCTAGTTTATGTAACCTCGTCAAGTCGCCAAAAATAGCCATGAAACAGATGTAGGCGAGATAACGAAGTTAGACTGTACTTTCTGTTCGAGAATGAGTTTCTTTCTGTGGCAGTAAACTACCAAGTGGTGAAACAAGAACTGCAACGCAGCTCACCAGAGTTAAAAGCACTTGCATGTGACGCAGCCCTAAAGTGGAAAAAAAAAAAAAGTAAAACCCATACTCTATGTGGCGGGCAATGTTGATATGAAATAAATCACTGTATAGGAAGGAAACACTGCAGACCTTCGCTGTTTAGTCAATATACCACAATATCCCATATGTTCAGATAATGTGCGATTTCTCAGAATGTATCATGGACGTTAAGCAACTCGTACATGTATTTCCGTTTTTGCCATCCTTTTAGATGTTTTTATTTTCCAGCATTTGCTTTCTACTGTCACAAGGAAGCTGCAACACCCTGTTGCCACTGGTGTTTGTCCTTTCCCGACAAACGAACTCTGATTTGTCTTTGCTTGAGTTATCTTGAATTGCTGTGCATGATGTAATAGGACATGACAGTTAGGGTTAGGCCAAAGATCCATTTAGACTGGTGGCTGTGCCCTCAAAAGCAATCAGAAGGTATCCTAATAGAAGTCCCTTGTGCTGTTCAGCTTCATGAAATGCTTGTAATATAATCAGTAGCTTGATCTCATTACCCTGATGTAATAAAATAGAAGTAGTCGTTGAACCTGCTTTTTTAAAGACCACATCACAACTGTGGGACGTTATTGATTTGTTCCCAAAAATAATATAAAACGCACTGTAATGCCTAGATTGACATTGCGCTTGGTTTATGTAATCTGCATAAAACTGTACGCAATTACGAAGAGTCAATTACAAAGTTTCTACTCTCATTGTCCATTTTATACCACACAGAAGCTCTTTATAGTTCTACAGTTGCAGACTGTAGTCCATCTTTTCTGCACACTAACATACCACCAATATGTCAGTGTCAGTGCTGAGAATGATCCACCACCCAAATAGTAACTGACCAGTTGGGGCCCTGACCATAAGAGAACAGAGTAAAGGGGACGAACAAAGTATATAGAGATACAGATGGACTACAGTCTGTAATTGTAGAACTACAAAGTGAGTCCACATGGAAAGTGGAACTGATAAAATGCACGAGTGTAGAAACAAGGAGGTGAACCTAACAAATCTCTTGCCCTCTTACTTCGTATAAATGGTTGTACGTTGTTCGCTGAATGACGACCCATATGCAAATAACTAAATGTAACATACAGTACTTGGCGGACTGTGCGATTGCCCTGAGCTTTACCTGCTCATCTCATGTGATTAGATCAGGATGCTAAAGATAGCACTAACACAGTGGCGTGTGCAAGATTTTTCAGGCCATCTCTCACACAATTTCCACCGCGCAACCCAGAACAAGTTCTGACATGAGCTACTGTTATATTAACACAATTGCTGTATTGGGTATCTGTAGGCCTTTTCATTGTGTAACTGTAGCTTCAGCATAGTGTATGACTTTTGGTTACTTATTTATAACAAGCTGTAAATGGTGTTCGTAAGTGTATGTGCCTGTCCTGTTGTAAGTAGTACTCCTTTGTTTGTCCCCCCACTACCTACAGTCGTATGAAAAAGTTTGGGCACCCCTGATCATTTTCATGATTTTAGTTTATAAATCATTGGTTGTTCAGATCAGCAACTTGAGTTAAATATATCATATAGCAGATGAACACAGTGATATTTG
>JAJAGP010001200.1:0-107831 GCA_025084515.1 Ancistrus triradiatus | reverse complement strand
ACTGATCAGTCGTCCTGTCCCCTCTGCAGAAAAACAGCCCCAAAGCATGATGTGTCCACCCCCATGCTTCACAGTAGATATGGTGTTCTTTGGATGCAACTCAGCATTCTTCTTCCTCCAAACATGACGAGTTGAGTTTTTACCAAAAAGTTCTATTGTGGTTTCATCTGACCACATGATATTCTCCTAGTACTCTTCTGGATCATCCATATGCTCTCTGGCAAACTTCAGATGGGCCTGGACATGTACTGATTTAAGCAGTAATTTTTGTAAATGTTGACCATGTACATGAAGTGCTAAAATGCAGTCTGTCAAGCTAACATCTAAAAATGATTATTCATTATTGCAATAACTAAAGATTAAATAATACATGATTACATGTTTTTGATCAAGTACTTAAAAAAAAAAAAGAAAGGTAAGGAAGGAAGGAAGAAAGGAGGAAGAAGAAGAAGAAGAAGAAGAAGAAGAAGATATTAAAAAGACAAGGATTCTAAAAATAAATTCTAAATACTGGATTAAAGAAATAAATACTTACATTGTCCAAATATATAAAACAAAGCTAATTAAAATGTTAGCAGTCCAAAAGTTTTAAATGATGTGAACATATAAAATAAAATAAAAAACATATGTATCTTAATTATGATAATGAAATTTTTCTGGAGTTATCCTCAAAAGGAAGCTTTTTCACGTAAAGTGAAATAGGCTTTATTAATTGGTGAAAAGTATTTGAAGCATACAGAATGTCAATAATGTGCTCTTTTTTTGCAGGCACTACAATACAGCATGCCCCAAAGTGATGATTAGAAGATCACATAATATTTTTTTGATTTACAGTCTAGGGAGTCTTTTAAAACCTCTGTGAAAGTGCGGAAAATTAGGGTTGCCTAAAAGAACAAGATTAGACCTGTAATTTTTGTTTCAACAATGCATTTTTTTGTGCACAGCTTAAATCTTTTCCCATTTTCTCTGACTCTTTTAGACCTTACAGTTATATAGGAAATACAGTTAAATAGTATAAGTAATTAATATAGCTATACTGAATTAAGAGAACTTGCACAACTAACTAAGAATAGTAAATAAGTACATATTGAGTAAAAATAAGAAATGTTACTTTCTTATTCACTGCATGCCATCTGTCAAAATGTTCATCCAAGTATATTTAGCACAGCACTCTCGCACTCTCAAGTCTTAGTGAGTAATCCAGTGGTGGAATAAAATATTAGTTGTTTTCCAGTGCACCTTCACTTAGTAACTACAATTTAGTGTTTGGCCTGTTGTAATGCCTGGTATGCTAGAAAGATTACCATACATTCAGCATTACCATATACAATATAATAAAATATATTTCCAGAAATCAGTTGTTGCTCTCATTTTTTTCAAGGAAATGCAAATGTAATCAGAATATAAGCAATATAACATCCACATGCGCATCCGTTTTTACATGTTACTTGCTGTGGTAAAGAAATGAGTAATGGGTACCATTGTAGCATAGCAAATTAAAATGGGAGTCGTCTTGATTTGCTTGTAACATCATGTGAGGATGTCAATTAACTGTAATATGAGCTTCAGCAGAAGGCTTTTTGAGAAGACAGTGCCCTTTTTGTTCATACAATTGTTCACTGTACTGCATATTGCAGTTTTTTTTAAAGGCTTGCCTCTCACGTAGCATTTTTGTTTGTCCTTTCCTTCAAAAGCACTCTGTCAATAGGAATGTTGTGTATTCAGATGGAGATTGTTTGCACATCCCCTTGGGCCTGCCTGAAGTATAAGATTGCTTACATGTGCTTCAGTAACATTTTTATCTACAGTATCTAACTGCATTCACCCATTTACATTCACACAGGGTGATAATTTGTGTTATGCAATCCTTCCCTTTACTGCACTTGGTGACAATGCAACCAAAAGATGAGAGGATAATAGATAAAGGCAGTAAAATATGATCTTCCACAATATCACACTGTGAGGTTAATGGGAAATGGCCTTGATCTGTATTGCACTTTTAACCACTTGCACCAGCAGTTTAGTCAATAAAGCAACATTCTTTATTGTATTCTATATATGGCCATGCATTTTATATATATGACCATCTATAATATTTTTTTCTCATATGTTTAACTGGGTTCTCTTTATCTACTTTTAAGACTTTTAGAAAATCTGATGGATAATGGTTTAGGTCATATTTATGCAGAAATATAGAAAATTGTAAAGGGTTCACAAACTTTCAAGCACCACTGTGTGTATATATACACACACAGTGGTGCTTGAAAGTTTGTGAACTTACATGTGTATGTATGAGTGTGTGTGTGTGTATATATATATATATATATATATATATATATATATATATATATATATATATATATGAACCCTTTAGAATTTTCTATATTTATGCATATATATGACCTACAACATCATCAGATTTTCACACAAGTCCTAAAAGTAGATACAGAGAACCCAGTTATAAATGAGACAAAAATACTATACTTTGTCCCATTTTATGTATTTGAGGAAAATTATGCAATATTACATATTAATGGGTGGCAAAAGTAGGAGAACCCTCTAGGATTAGCAGTTAATTTTGAGCTGAAATTAAATTCAGGTGTTTTCAATCAAGTATGATAATCAGTTGAGTGGGCAACCTGTTTTATTTAAAGAACAGAGGAACTATTAAAGTCTGCTCTCAGAACTGTTTTGTGGAAGTTATCCATATCACGAACAAAGGATATTTCTGAGGACCGTCAGAAAAGAAGTGTTTGATTAAGCATCATCAGGCCTGGAAAGGTTACAACACCATCCCTAATGGTTTGGACTCACCCAAATCCACAGTCAGACAGATGTGTGGTACAAATGAAGGAAATTTCAAGACCGTTGTTACCCTCCCCATGAGTGGTCGACCAACAAAAAAAAAAAACAAGGTGGGATCCAAACTCAAGACAAGGCGTGTAATAGACCTCCAGGGTAACTTCTAAGCAACTGCAGGCCTCTCTCACATTGGCTAATGTTAATGTTCCAGGAGTCCACCCTCAGAAGAACACTGAACAACCATGGTGTGCAGGCAGTTTGCAAGGATTAAAGCCCTGCTTCTCATCAAACATTTGCTAAGATCATGTGAACAAGCCAGAGGGTTATTGGCTGATTGTTTTGTGGACGATGAGATTAAATAGAACTTTTTGCTTTAACAAGAAAGCCATATGTTTTGGAGAAGGAACTAATTAATTAAGAAGTAAGATTCTTTTCAAGCATAAGACCCTTATCCCACTTGAAACATGTTTTGTGGTAGTATCATGGTTTGGGCCTGTTTGCTGCATCTGGGCCAGACGACTTGTCATCATTGATGGAACAATTAATTCTGAATTATATCAGAGAATTCTAAAGGAAAATGTCAGGACATCTGTCCATGAACTGAATGTCAAGAGCAGGTGGGTCATGCAGCAAGACAACGACCCTAAGCACACAAGCTGTTCTACCAAAGAATGGTTAAAGAAGAATAAAGTTAATGTTTTGGAATGGCCAAGTCAAACCTCTGACCTTTATCCAATCAAAATGCTGTGGAAGAACCTGAAGCGAGCAGTTAATGTGAGGAAACCCACCAACATCCCAGAGTTGAAGCTGTTCTGTACGGAGACATATATATATATATATATATTTTATATATATATATATATAAAGGGAACATGATGCCCTTAACTCCAGTCTCTAATTTGTATCACTCCCATCATTCTTAGCAGTTACGTAAAATCAGGTAAAATCCTTTGAGCTGCTTAAAATGCTTAAACAAGCTACCTCTCGATCTGCTTATGGGTGTGTATTAGTGCTTAAGCTGACATTTGTATTAATATTTGACTGTAGTATTAATGCCTTTGGCATACTGTGTATTCCTATTAAGCCTTTAATAAATGAACTGGTGTTTATGTTTTGTGTTCTGTAACGTGGAAAGCAGAGGAAGCATCCCTCTTTTTGATAAATGAATTGCTTTTCACTTTTATATGTGAGTTCTAATAAATGTTTAATCTATTGTTCCCAATAATCCCACTTGTGTCTAAAGTACTGAGGTCCAGTAAGTTTGCAGCCCAGTCAGTGTCCCAAATTCATCATCTTTCCAAAGCACACCTTTGATATCAGTCTTTTGGTCCATTTTTCATAACACTACTTCTTTGACTACAGATTTTTTCTATGTTCTGTGCATAAAGTGTTGTTTTATTCAACAAGGTCTTAGGCGCTGTTATTCATAGATGCAACTGACCTTTTGACCAGTGAGCATGTCTCACATACCCGGTCTATGGTAAGCATTGCATTCAAATAAACCATGATATCACACAAATCCTGTGGACAAAAAAGCGCAGAGGCCAGAGGATTGAGCAAATTTATATATGCAACATCTGATCCTGATCCAAACCAACAAATTAAACTTGCGAGGGTAAAACTTTGAAAATCATCACTCCCATTCCCAACGGCAGGTTTTTTTGAACTGCTGTGTAGGTAGGCTGGTATGTTTTCTCTGGATGCAGTTCTTGATTAAAATGGCAGAAAGGAGAACTTGCCTGAGTTTGCAGTGGTTAGGCCACCAGACTAAAATATCTTCTTTAGCAAAATAATGTCATTTCATTCTGGCTCAAACTGACTTCTTCCTTCTTTATGTTTTAAAATTTTGATTTAATTTTTCCTCCGGAGTTATTTTTAATGGGTGTTGTTCTTGTAATGGTGCCATTTGATATTAAACATTTCCCCACTCTGCCTATTCTGAGGGCAATTTTATTTTCTTTCCAAGCTGCAACTCCAAAAACAGTCGACGAGACACCACAAGAAAGGCCCTCAAGGTCACTGGAAGATGTAGACTCACTTTGGACAGCTGAAGAAAAATATCTACTTTCATTCAAATTATACCTTGCAGACCATACCGAACAATTCTCGTTGAATATAAACATCCTTACGGAAATATTACCTCACATCTTGAGTTTCTCCCACCGCAGAGGTGCCTTGGAATCCACTGAGGTAAACTGTGCAAAACTTTGCTAGTTCTTGTCTGGTAAATACGCTCGATCCACACCTTAACCTATAAGCCTTAAACTGCAGCCTGTTTGTAGTTGCAAACCATGCAGTCTGGCAGTAAAAACTTACAAAAAGAGATGCCTATTCCTCCATGAAAATCGTGTACTAAAAAAAGCCTAACCAAAAATATTAAGCTTTTATGGTCTTAACAGCATAAAAGAATTAGTGATGGGACAGCATTTCCCTTTGATTTCCTTCGATATTTATGTCTTGTGGATAAACTTAGAGACAGAACAAAGAAGCAGTGTTGCTCCATGCCATAATGGCTTCATATAGTTGACAAGTGTTTAATGTGAGACCAAATATTCTCTATAGTTCTCTATATTCTCTAATCTCTCTTGGTTGTCTTCACACTAACGTTGTCTCAAAAATAACGTGATCATTCTTCAGTTGCAATATTTCTGCAATATGTCCCTGCACTCCCAAGCATTATTTGATTTTTCACACTGAAGCAGCTAATCACGATGACCTATTACCTTAAAATCTAATAATGAAATAGGGATTTGCAGTGTCTTTAGTGTCTTGTAAATTTCAGAACTGCTGCAGGCTGATAAAAACCAGCTATGTGGTTTTTCCAGCAACCCATGCATGACATTTGGGGGGGTTGTTTTGTTTGATTTTTTAGCAGATTATGTCAGTTATTTATCTTGGCACTTTCACAAGAGTGCATATTGTTGAAATCTGTCGCCTTTTATCAAACATTAACAGGCACAGGTCTCAAGAGTACATTTTCTTAGGTCTTGCTAATTTTCTGAACAATGATTTGCTGTTTGGACCATTAAAAAGGGTTGTACTGGCATATTTGTATTTAAATAAATAAAAATATATATAGCTGACTGCTATATATATATATATTTGTTTTTTTTTGTTTTTTGTTTTTTTCTTTACAGCTTTTATATGCAATGTAGTTTTCAAGATGAGATTTGATCATGACATGCAATAATCAAACAGTAAAGCAGATATGGTGCTACCTTAAATATTGCATGTTAAATATTTAGTCGTTAACCTTTATATAAGACCTGAAGGTTACTTTCTCAAGCTTTATCCATCAGTTATATAGTCGGGCATATGTGAAAAATCTAAATAGGGACGGCCTAGGGCTTGGATTTTTATGTGTGCTGACTGCTACTACTTATATTAGGCTATTATCTATTGTCGTGTTATTTCAGATACAAACTGCCCCGGTTCCCTGTTATTATATATGTATCTCTTTCTTTTTCAAGATGATTGCTGTACATGCTGAACAGCAATTACACTCCCATCAGCAGAGGAAAAAATGGTTAGAGGGCTGTTATTGTGCTTTTACTTTTTGTCCCACCCAGAAAATTTACAGGCTCCTGAAGTAGCTGCACTGAAGTGAACATACTCAAACCTTATATTCAAATCAATGGGAAATATTTGTCATGTGGGTGTGGTGTATGTTTTGAAAACACACATAAGTGTGCATAATAACTTTATTACTCCAGGGCTCACAAGACTCATCTTGATCTTAATTGCTGATCCATGTGTTACTGATTATTTTAATTATTTGGTGCAGGCAGAAATGGATGATGAAAAAAATCCACCTGCCATGTTGATGCATAATCAAAATGTAAAAACAGTGGTTAAGATCTTAACAGTGCTATTATTTTAAACACATTTTATGTATGTCTTTACAATTATTGTGAGATAAAAATAAAAAATGTGACATTTTGTTTTAGGGTAAACACAAGCTAAAAAGAAACAAGGCAACATTAAAGTTCAACTTCAGTGAAAACAAAACAGTAAGCTGAAGCAAAGCCCACCAGGAAAGCTTTGAGAGATGTTTACACCTTCCCACAGTCTAATTCACTGAATTAAACTAGAAGGAAATAATATTGAGACACATTCCATGCATTCCAATGGCAAGATGCTCCCTCAATGCCTGTGTGCTTTTATCCATTAAAACAAACACCTGTAGCTTGTGATCACAGAGCAGACCTGAGCCACAGCCCAGCCTGCATTTTTATGTGGCGTGTGAAACTGATGAGTCACCTGAGCTGATAGTGGTTCTTCAGACCTGTGCCAGTCTTCCCTACACGCTCAGCCCAGACGGCTAAGCATGATTTACAGCAGCTTACAGGAATCACCTATGTGTCTTACCTCAGAAAGACTACAGGTAATCCAGGTCATCCAGCAACACCCGCATGAGACTTATGCAGGTCCTTTTAGTGTATTCCTGTAAGGAGAAGTAACTAAAAGAGAGATGATAGAACTTTTGGTTCTTTAGACCGTCATTGCAAAAGCATTATGCAGACACCTCTTACCATCTTTGACATGACGGCAGTGACAGGCTGTGACATGCCACCAGTCAGCTTTCGAAATAGAAAGAGAGAGTAGGTGGAAGAAAGAGCCCAAGGCATGAAAAGCAGCGCGCACACCAAACAGTCGCTGCTTCTGCGCTCTATATACCGTGGGAGGCTGAGGCTGGTAATTGTTCGCACCCCCCTCTGAAGCCTCATGACTCAGGGGAGCTGACGAGCTCCATCAACCACAACCCCTCCCTATGCACAGACTCCCCCCCCACCCCCCTCAACCTCCGCCCGAGTGCCAGGAAGAGCTGCCGAACCACGCATCTCTTCAAGAAGAAAAACAGAGAGGGAGAGCAGGAAAGAGGGGGAGAAAGAGAAAGAGAGAGAGAGACAGAGCACGCAAAAGCGAGCAGAAAGCAGCAGCAGTAAACTGGCCCACTAGACTTTGTTGCTCTGGTGATGTCACGAGCATGTGACCCTGCCTCTCCAGTGACAGCTTTTGAGGGAAGGTAAAAAAGAGCGAGATTTTAAAGCTTGTGCCTTTTTGGGTTTGTGTGAAGGCTTCATTCACCTCCTGAGCAACCACAGAACCACAGGAGTTCAGTTCCGAATTTTTGCAGCACGTAAGTGGTTAATAGTGGCGGGTCAGCCTCGGGCTTAAGGAGCGCCGCCAGTCAGTAAGTACGCTTCAACCGCACTCTTCAGTGCAGCAACTTTGGCTCCATCCTCTCCAGTTAGGGGACATTTTTTGAAAACCAGACCTGGTCATTACTTGTGGTCCAGAAAATAGTTGATACGAAAGCGCAATTCTTGTGGATGTTTTTTCCCTCTTGCATTTCCCCTGGCATGATGCGTGTGCCTAGCTGAGGACGCCTGAAAGGTCATCAAAACCATAGAGAAACAAATTTTGCCTGCGGAGTGACGGATCGTGGTGACAATGGCATCCAACAGCCTCTTCAGCTCTGTGGCACCTTGTCAGCAAAACTTCTTTTGGGGTAAGTCCTGTTTGCTAAGTAAAAAGACCTTTCGTAAAAATAAATGAATAGATCAATAGAAACCAGTCAGCGCTCCACACTGTGAGGTCAGAGTTCACTGGGGACACCCAGACACAATCAACAGGTCCTCTCACTTATGGCAACCGTATTAGGTGTTACGCAAAGATCTGCTCATATGTGGAAAAAAAACTTTTACACTAAGTGTATATGTTTGCGAACTCTCACTGGATGCTGTGAAACTGACAGAAAAACTCCTCCTAAGATCAAGGAGTGAATGGTCAGTCAGCATGAACATATATACTGAGAAGCAGCAGAACCCAAGGCAGCACAATCCGAGGCAGTATGAAAGCAAATATGAGAATGTTTGACATGGCCTGTTGGATTAGTGAATGTGTATTAGCATCTATACAACTGAATGGCCTGCACAGGGAACAAGGCCCTATCCTCCCAGGGCAGAACCTGAAACAGAAGAATACACTGGATATGTTTAAGCTGGAAAACCAGATATCAATCACACTCATATTAAGAATTATTTTTTTCAAAATGAATGCTGGTTGTTAATAAAGATTTATTGCGTATTCCGTCAAAAAAGTGTGCTATAGCGCTGACATTAAGAGAAAAGCTATCTATAGGACTCAGGAGTTTTTGTTTTTTTATTTAAAAAGGCAAAGCAAGGACACAAAAAAGGTCCCTTATAATGAATGCTTTTGATATTATATCATTAATTAAAATGTGCCAAAAGGTAGCACAGAGCTTTCATTGTGACCCGACCGAGTCCTTTCGCTTGATGTATGGGTGTACAAATCCCTCCAAGACAAATGTTTCAGAGCAGTTTTGAAGTCCATGTCTCATTTCCAAACACAGCTGCGTGGAGCGTGCTCCCTGAGTCACACGAGCTGCACGCTTCCCTATGAAAGGTCAGAGCCAAACAGGCACTTGCAGTAATCACTACCCCCTATTAGCATGTTAACCTTTGGCCCTCTCCAACATCTCTGGGGTGACAGAACAGAAGGATGAGAGCAGCACAGCGGAAAGTTTCCTGCCTGCAGATCCATAGCTCACCTTGCTTAGAGCTGCCACAGGTGTGCGTCAATACATTGTATCTGACATCCATCTAATTTGAATGTGTTAGAAATCAGTATGAAACATACGGATCGTTTAAACTGTTATACTGCTGTAATATTTTTCATTTATCATTTCACAACATTTCAGACAACTCATATTTGCTGTTTTTATATGAATCAGTCCCAGGTTCACAGTCTATAAATTCAGTTTGAAAATATAATTTCCTGTATACACTGTAGTCATTTTGGCATGCACTCCTACAACACAAAACACACAACACAGAGAACACCCAGATATTTCTATATAGGCTTGACTATTATAAGATTTGGATTTAATTAGCTAGAATGCATTCTTTTGTGGTGCGCAATAATCATCAACATGTGTGGCAAGATGTAGACTCACAGGGCGTATATTCATGCTTATTTTCCCCCGTCTGTCAAAATCAAAACCCAGTATTGACATTTATCGCATGGTAGCAATTATCATTTCGAAAAACTGTAGCAGAGAGAGAGAGAGAAAAAAAATCCACCTAAACTACACATTGATGAAAGCAGAGAGGATAGTTCAATAAAGTGTAAGTCCAGACCTGTTCCAAAATATCCATATACAGTAATTGAGGGAACCAAAGCCGAGAACTAAAAAGGCAGCTTCTGTTGCATGCGTGGGCTCCACGGATCCTGCTGCAGACTTTCATTTCTGAGCCATCTTAAAATCAAACCAGACATCAGTCTCCGTAGCAGTGCCAGCGGAGGGAAGCCCTGTCTTCAATAAGTAATGGAACTGAGGAGACAATTGCTAGGTGTTCAGCAATGGCTTTAAAGAGTCTTCTATAAATACACTACCGCTTCTATAAATATACTTCCAATGTAAAAGAAATATCTATTTCATATGTTGTAACTGACAAGCAAAAATAATTCCTACAGTGATTTTAGATCACAGCTAACTGCAACCATGCCAAGGTGTATTTTGGCATAGTGTGTATCTTAAGTGTGCAGTGTTTCACCATGACTCAAATATTTTCTAAGTTTTTGACTAGCAAATATTCTGAGTATATACTTAAAGCAGCCCCAAATCATTGCAATAACTCACGCAGTGCAAACACTTTAAGAATGGGTGTATATCTTCTGATAACGTTTTAACAGAAGTTAAGAATATCAAGTTGTGGTGCAAGCTTTATGTCAGAGATATTCGAGTATTTTTGGCAGAGAACCCAGTACATGTGGCAAATTTCCATTTCCCCATAGAACCTTCTCCTAACAATCCAATAGAATATCATTTTTTATAAATTCCACGAAATGTCTAGACCCTTATGTTGCTTTTTTTGAGCTGGATTTGCCATGATTTTTTGTTTTGTTTCTGCATTAACATTATGCAAAAAGCCCATGTATTCAACCCAAACATATCTTTTATATGATTCTCTACAAAATGTGTTAACAACGCTGCATAGTTTTATTTTTAAAATTGTATTTGTCCTATTTTTTAAAGTGTATATAAATCAAATAAACTATCCTGACATAATTTTTAAATATTTTGAAAGTTTAAATGAAAGTTTAGTTTCAAATACATTCTGCTTAGTCCTCTGCAGCAATTTCACTGGCCTCCCCATGGGGCCCAGTGGCATGTCTGAATACCACTGTTCGTTCTAAATGGTTGTCCTGTTACAAGAATGCAGTTTTAGTCCAGAAATGCAGTATGCATAAAATGTATAGTGTTACAAATGGCCCATGAGAAAAGATGCCAATAATTGGAAGAAGACAAAGGGAAGTGTACATTTAATCAAAGCACTTTAGAGGAAACCGAACCCTTTTTTCTACTGTCACAGCAAATGCACAGTCTCTATCACACAGAGATGGAGGACGAAATGACCATCCCGAAAAAAATGACAGATTGAGTTACACATCACAATAAGGGCCATCTCCTAATTCGTTCAAATTACCTCCAAGCGTACGCCCAAGATGGCAAAAGTGTTAAACGTGAGGGATCAGTTGCGCACCTGAACATCAGCCCACTGGCACTGTGATATCGACTCCGGCTGCAGCCACCACTGTGAGCCTCGCACTGTAACAAGAGTAAGAACGCAAGGATAAAGAGCGGGATCAACTTGCGCCTCGGACTTGCAGGGTGTTTGTGTCACTAGAGACATAATGATGGATCAAACAGCACCCATCTGCTGCATTAGAGGCATATCCTCTTCATCTCACATTCTCTTGCCTGCTAGTGCCACTAGCTGTCCTGAATCTCTGCCTCAGCACCTGTGAAACATGGGTACAGCAGATTTTGTGGCACCTTCTTAATGCACGTTCACCTACGCAGATTTCTTTTTTACAAAGGATGAAATCATATATGCTCTGGGCACAAAAGGGTGAGTGGGTGTGCACGTTGATACTCTGTTCAGTAATTAGCTTTGAAATTAAACCAGCCTGGTATTTTTTAATGTTTAAGAGATGCCCTAGGGCAAGCTGGAAGCTGCAAAATGGCAATCAGGAATTCACCGTGCAGCTCAGGTTTACCAGTCATTGTTTCCAAAGAGAAATGGAGAGAATGCACCTCTCACGTTATACAATAGGAACTGCTCCGCCACATCTTTAACACGCTCAGAATAAGCAAATTTTAATATCGGTCTCAGGTTTTTTTGTGGTATACCAAAGGGATCTTTGTACATATTGAAGGAAGATCACATCTGACAGTCTTCCTCTCTTTTCCCAAGGTCATGTGATGTAGAAACTCCTAACAGTAGTCCACCTACCCAGGCTGTGTCAGTTTAGATCAAAATCACAGTCAGAATAGCGCTGTGGTACAGACTTTAGTGTTGTCACTCCTTCCACTTCCAAGAAATAGTTTTGCAAGAACAGAGCAACAAAGGCTATATAATTTGCATGGTGATGTGTTAGCACAATGCTTTTGTCATTTTGGCTGCCTGCTCGGTGTACTGTTGCGCACTGTACTGGTTTTGGGATCACGCTGTGAAAAACTGAGACAGGTTTTAAAAAATTACACAGAGGATCTGGAGAATATATAGATAGATAGATAGATAGATAGATAGATAGATAGATATTTTCCCCCTAAGTTGTACTTTTTTGTGACCACAGGCACCCTACATGAGAAAAGTCACTTCAAAGCAAGAACTGTGTGTATAAAACATAACATTCTCAGGCAATGTGTTTTTCCTCTGCATTCGTTTTGACGCACTGATTGAGTCTTCACAAACAACTGTGTTTTTGCTGCAAATGCCAAGCATTTAACACAGCTCTCCACCTAACGGGCTGGATGTGGCGTTTTGTTGTGAAAAGAACAATGACTGAATACAATTTCGACACAGAGAAAAATCCATTTGTAGTTGCGAATCGAAGTAAATCAAAACTTTGAGAATTGTCATTGTACAAAACAAATATGTCCTACATCCGTTTCCTCGCTCTTCATAAACATTTTTGCTTAATAAAAAACAGCAACCCTGCTCTTTTAACAGTAAAAATGTTTGGGAAGAAACAATGTCAGTAATGTGTACAATGTCTACAAACAATGTTCGGCCAATTAAATGTGCTCACTTGATGTTTTCCATCGGAAAACTTATTTAAAAATTAGATATTCATAAATGTAACCACACACGTAATTACCAAGAGTTAGTGCATATTTGACTGAAAGTCAAAAGTCAGATATTTGACTACTTGACTATTCATGTAATATGTAAAAAGCATAATTTTATTCACAGATAATTTCCTTCATTTTGTGGCACTGATTGTGGATTATAACTCACAGTGTGCAGTATACATGTATACCATAACCCAAACACCAAACCTTACCCCAACCACAAATGCTAGCCCTACATCTTGAAGAAGCAGTATTAAAAATACAGTTTGTGTAGTTAGGATATTGTTAGCTTTATAACAAGGGACAACTGTGGGCCTCTTTTGTTATGATTGTTCTTGTATTTAATGGATGGGACATACGCGTACAGTATTTCACACTTGAGAACTGCAGACTGATTGAAAAGAAACTGATAAATATGCTGGCTAGACTTTTAGTGATATACGTACAAATTTTGGAGATCTTTAAACATAAACCAAAGCACAACTGTACACCACTTGCAACGCTCCGCACTCTCTCTCCCTAGCCATTCTCTTTTTTTGGGGAACACTGAAGTTCAGTCTTCTGATACAAAATACTCTTAGGTACTTCTGAGTTAGAATCTCGTTTTGGAAATTCTCATAGTAAGCATATGTCTTTATATGCTCTGTATTTAACACCTCATATGTTACAATGGACAAAACTCATTAATGCTGTGCAATTTTCTGTTTTAGCGCATCTAACCACACCGAAACCTGAACTCGATTAACTTTCTAAAGCCTTAGTGTGACAGAATGGATGTGAGGTTGACAGCACATGAAACTTACAGTAATGTTTGTAAGATCTGTAATTAAGGTATTTTAATATGACCAAACATCCCAGGGGGAAGTATTCATAAAACCTAAATAGTGATAATGAGTCTGCTTTAGCACTGATACAATTAACTTTAAATGGGAGGTCTTTAGCTCAACTAACTTAATTAAAATGCAGTTTCTCTTCAGTTTGCAATTAAGCTTCGATTTGTGGATTCAGTTTATGCCTTATGGGGGACGGTGGATGTTATAAAATTGCACCTTTTTTTTATTATTCAAAATAAATGAACATTTACAAGAGTTAAACATTTACAGTAATTATTTTCAGATGTTCCGAATGTCATCACTGTTTATCCTTCTCAGTGTGCTGTTAAGGTGGGGAGAAACTGCAGAGGCATATGCAGACATCTGAGTTCCAAAGAGTTCTTTCATTCTGAAACACACTTTATTAAACATTTGTTTCATACTACATGATTTGCAAAATTCAGTGATTGTTTGTTTTGGTTCTTGAACTATTAAACTCGTTCAGACTCTTTTATGAATTGAAGCTCTTCTCGGTTCAATCTACGTTATATGCCATTCAGAATTTCAAAGCGTGCTGTAAATGCAAAATTTCATTAAGTTCTAGGTGTGTGCCCTGTTGAACAGTGGACAAACTGTAATATAAGAGTTTTAGCTGCCCACATATGCCAAACCCAATTACAGGGGCCTCGCTTACGGCTAAGCTTGAGGTTGTGTCATATGGGGTCTACAGGTCTACTCAAATTCACACTTTCAAGGAAATATGATAGAACTCTTGCACTGCTAAGTAGGAATTTCAGGTGGCAAAACTGTTTTCTACTAGGCTTTGAAAATAGGGCACGAATAAATACAGTGGGGGCGAAAAGAGCAAAAGTGCTGAGAGTGATAGTAAACCTGCTCCTATTTAGCGCTTTAATCAAGTTTAATACAATGTTTGTCATATGCACGTGCCATACAATGGATTGGGACCCTGTCTAGGGTTGGTCCAGACTTGTACCCTGTGCAGTCAGTTAAGACCGGCTACCCATGACCCTGAACTGGAATAAGAAAATGAACAAATGAATAATCAGCATAACACATTTGTTAAAAAGTGGAATCTTTAAAAAAAACATATATTAATCCAGGATTTCAGAGCCAATACCAAACTACCCCGTATTTCAGGCAGAATTACTTCAGGCCAGGGTTCGAAAACCCAGGTCATCAGCAGCACAGGCAAAAGGAAACACAGAAGAATTTTCCTGTGTTACAAATCTTATTCGTGGAGAAAGATGGCCAACACTGTTGAGGTGTTTTTATTATCTTCATGGATCTGCCCTATGCAATAAAATACACTGTAAATATTGTAATGTCAAATGGATTCCACTGTAATGAAGTCTTATCATATGACTTCATTAGCATCTTATTCAAACATAGTAATTGAGAGATCTTGAGATAAACCCAGACAATACCTGAGTCCTAGAGAGTGTAACATTTACATTTACATTTACAGCATTTAGCAGACGCCCTTATCCAGAGCGGCTTACAATTGGTACAGTCTTACAATCCAAGCAATTGTGGGTTAAGGGCCTTGCTCAAGGACCCAACAGTGGCAGCTAGGCTGAGGTGGGATTTGAACCCTGGACCTTCTGGGCCAGATCCAGTACCTTAACCATTAGGCTACCACAGTCCACAGTGTAAGTGGCACTGCTCTGTATGTGGTATTAATGGCACTCCTGTCAGCTCTCAGTTTGTCTACAGAAGGGAGAGGTCATCAAACTGCCTTGATATTACAGTTCAAATATAAACTCTGGTTGATCTCTATGTCTTGGAAGCTATTCTCACTCTACAGGGTTGATAAATGTTGTGAGATATGGGAGACTCAGTCAGTGGTGGGCATTAGTAATGGCTAAAAATTGAAAGGAAATGGAAATACCAAAGAAAAGTAAGGGTTATTCATATCCATAATATTCAGATTAATGCATTATCAAGAAATGGCGTAATACAAATTTGGTACTTGTAACAATTTCATGACTGAATAGGAACTTTTGCTGGGCAAGCAACCTGTGGTTAAACATGAATACGCTACAGTCTTAAATGCAGTTAACTTAATAATGCAGAGTAGATGCACAAGAAGCATGACTTAGTTGAGGATTGAGATTGCCTTTTATGAAGATGGAGTCTAATCAGCAATCATATACTCATATATCAAAAAGATATCTGCTGTAATATCAGCTAAAGAGCCTTGTACTTCCAGAGGCCTTTATTTCAATTAGTAATAGCTTTTATTACTATTGCCTCTAAGCATTGGTGATGACTCAGTCTAGCTCATGGTCTGAAAGAACAGAGAATGGGACAGATATCTGAGCACTGGCCAAGCACATCACCTAGTTCTGAAAAATTCTGATATCCTGGAACATTTCATTTAATCTATTGATGTGCACTTATGGTTTGACTTTACCTTTCCCTGCCTATGTGTTTTGTGGTTCTCCAGTCTGTGTTTCTCTTGAGCACCTGGGCATGAGCTATCCTCAGTCCAAACCGTGAATGGGAATTGGGAATTTTTGCTGTGTTTGATCCCCTGGGATTAATGTTTTAGATATCTGTCTTACTAGGTTGTCCTCTGGTTACTCAATCCTTTGGGAGTACATTATATCGTCCATAAATCCCCCTCAATCTACCGTAGGACAAGGTGAAATCCCTCCTCAATAAATCTAATTCCAGTTTTACCTTGCACACATAACAGTGCTAAAAGCCACTGGATACATGAGAACAGCATGTCTTGAGCATGTACTATAAATATTTTTCAACCAACCAGGCGACTTCTGAGAGGAGGCAGACCGGTGCAATCCACAGCGGAAGGGAAAAGTGTGAGGTAGAAGTCTGTCTTTTTTTTTTTCTCGTCCAAAATAAGCACACTTGTGGAAAATGACACTCTTTATCCAGGAGTGCCTGCTGTGTATACTGATCCCTTGATTATATCTTGGTCAAAAGCAATTACAAAGTGGTAATTATAAACCATAGAGCCAAATAATTAATTGCTGAATTACAAGTATCATTATAATTTTTTCTTGACAGAATATTTGCAAGTTCAGCCAACTTTACACCTCCTGTGACTTGTTTAAATAGTGTAAGCTTACAAGCCCTTAAACAAAACAGCTACAGGACATTTAAGTGCATGAGTTAAATGTTTGAACACCTAAAGAGATCCACAAACCCTTAGCACCGGACTCCGTCTCTATGAGGGTTTAATGTCAGCCTAAGTATCAACGCCCTTTAGTTTTTTTCCTTTCCCAAGCCACAGAAGTTCCTTTTCTGTTCCTATTTTTAAGTACAAGTGATCTCAATTAAGGACCTCCACGAAGGATGAAGGCGGCAGACAGTCATGCCAATAAGAGCAAAAAGGAAATTGCCTTTGTAGCCAGCCCCCCTCTACCGACCACAGCAAGCCTCCATCTCCACTGTGATTTCCAGAAGAGGCTGCCATGCCACACGCTGCATTCATCCAAAACAGCCAGAGGAAGGCATTTAGAGTGCGCCGTTTCTCGGTTTACCCCTTCATGGAGTTTCACCTAGTCTGCGTCATTTCTGTTCTATCGCTCGTGCCATCTCAGTCGGCTCTTCCATTTCTGTGGGGTGGTAATTTGCTGCCTACACGGATCCTTTGCCATACTTGATAGCTTGGCAAGTTTTGTTTTTATGGCCATATTTGTGTATTCTTGCATGATGTCACCAGTCATTCAGTGACACAGTAATTATGTTCCTAGATTAAATCTAGTGATGGAGTGGAATTATGGAGGTCTTTCTGATTAGGTAAGAAATATGGAAGTATGTTTTCTGTCTATATGTGCCTCTCTCTCTCTCTCTCGCTCTCTCTATGCCTCAATGTTCTTGTGCCTGCCAAGGATGGAAAGTAACTGTTTAAAACTGGAAGGTTCCGTGGCCCCATCAAAATGCTCCACACATAAAGCCATAATTAAGTGTCTTTAAAAATGCACCACTGTGAAATGGAGCCTTGATCCAGGGACTTAAGTGGCCGGATTTTTCCTCGCAACCAACCAAAAAGCGCAGGACGAGAAAAACATACACACACACACACACACACACACATACAAATGCAGAGAAAATGAGAGCGAGAAAAATACGCTCATGTAGCACGTTACATAATACCAGGGCTTTATGAATCAAAAGTGGAGTCATTTGGATATTGTTACAGCCCTGGAGCTCAGTGTCTCCTTTTGTTTAAATTACTAGTCAACAGTGGAGCCTTTGTCTTGTGTCATCACTTATAATAAGGTGTGTATCAGCAGGGAAGAACATATTGCAAGATGACTATTGCTTAAACTCTTCGTCTGCTCACGTTGGAGTCCAGGATGTAAGAGGTCTTCACACTAGCTCACGCTGTCAACTCCATCACAAGTTCAGCGTGTCGCGCAAGCATGAGACTTTGAATCTGTTACTCTAGAGAGGCCTTTCTATCCGTACCAACTAAGCACAACACATCATCAGTTTGGAGCCAGATTTGCCCAGACATGGGGGGTGGTGGAAGATGAAAAAAGTGATGAAGAGTGAACACTCAGTCTGTGTCCTTACTATAGCGATCGGTTTCAACCCCTTGCCTTTGTGGCACATCCGAGCCAGCTGTGTGGGCTGCTCTCGGCTCATTAGGACATCAAACGTCGAGCCCGAAAGGAGTGGGCAGAGCCCCATTCTCGAGGCATAGTGAATGATTGAAATTAAGTGTGTACACCCCACACCAATATTGCTGGCAGATGGTGCCCATACTGTACAGTAAAGTGGATTCAGATGTGACAAATGCTCTTTGATATCTCTTTGTGTATGACTTAGCACACGGTTCTGTTTGGGCATGTCGACAGCCTCACTGTACTTGTGATAAACTTTTATTCTCATTGTTCCATTGACTGCCATTGTACTATCACATTGCTGATAAATTTCTTTTTAGACCAAACTGAAAAAAAATCTTTTTTGACAGAGCATACTTCTTGTCCAGAACAGCTAGAAACTGTTGAAAGTAGTAGACAAGCCTGCGACTGTTTAAATAATTTGCATTGCAGCTGAACTATGGATATGTTTAATACCATTATGACCTTAATTACAACTCTGCTGATTTATCGCTCCATAAATTTAAAGTTAATATTTTATAATGTTGGCCAATCTGAACCATATTTTTGGTGTTCTGGGCAGAAAGAGAGGTAAAGTAATTCAATAGGCTTTTTTCCTTGTCATAATGATGTGCCATATGCACGTCAGTGCTTCCTGAGACTTTTTTTCTGTCTTACCCACATCCTTCTACTGACAGAAGCATACACACTTTATACAAAGTCACACACTAGAAATAGTGCACTTCCAACGTCATGACAAACATTGTCCATGTCAGCTAGACAAATGAATCTGGTTGAATTTAAAATAAATAAAATGGTCACAAACAAAGAGTACATAAAACTGCTCTCCTGTTTTGTGTGATGACTGTTCTGATATAAGAATATGAGGTAACCAAGAAAGTGTGTGTACATTATGTGGTAAGAATTATACACCACCTTACATTTGTCCTTCACCATATGGTTGTGGTTGCAGAAACGATCCTCCTGGGATTTTTCAAGAGCTGCACGTGAAAATAAGCAACGTAGTTTAAGTGAACCTCAGTATAATTTGCACCTATATTACTTGAATTGCATTTGCTGCTCGTTCATGTTTACAGAGTAGACTTGCAGCAGGACTGACCTGAGATGTGTGGGTTAGTGTTTGAAATGCTCCTCATGGGAAATGACACTACTCCTTTCTATCAAGGACAGAGATTGCCATCTGCAGTATTGTAGAGAGATGAGATGTCCGTTCTCTTCACACAATATCCATGCAGGCTGGCCTAGGACTGGGTTGTTCTACAGATGTCATATCTTTAATCTACCTGTTGGTGCTAAACATACTGTACTGTGCTAAAGTCTTGGGCCACCATCAGATTTTTTTAGCAATGGTATAATGACCATATATAACATATTGTCGATGACTGGACCCAAAAATTTCAAACTTGGATTTGTCACTCTATAATACACTGACAATCCACTGATCTTCATTCCAAACTCTGTGTGCTTTAGCATATCTTAGCCTTTTCACCCTGTTCCCTTTCTGAAACTGATTTCTCAAGCTTCTTCGGACTGTAGAAGGGTCAACTTGGCATCCTGAGGAGCTGCCAGATGTTGCTATTGCTCAAGTCTAAGGGGAGGTCACACTACATACTTGCCAATGTAGCCTACAGAAGTTGTTTTCTCTTACTTTATTCAGTTTGTCAGTACTGCATAAAATTTTCTCAATTTTCTAGTTGTATTGTGCTAAAAAGACTGAGAAATAATTATATATGGTCTTTATACCATTGCTAAAAGAATCATATCTCTTATCTAATGGTGGCCTAAGACTTTTGCACAGTACTGTATAATTGAAATAACTTTTGTCATCAGTATAGCATTATGGCTTCTCTAGTTTGTGGTGCATGGGTGTTTAGTTCATGCTCATCAAATCTATCAGGGTAAATCCAGAAAAAAATGGATAGTATGGGATGTACTGTACTGACAGATCCAGAAACAACAGCAAGACGTAGCAGTGTAATGTTTCACAAGGATTTCCTTTCCAACTTTATGCTACTTATACAAAGTGGTGCCAATTTTATATAACAAAAATAGAAGCATTACACTGTAAGGCCCCTAGCAAGAGATTATACATCTTCTCTAATGCAATAATATTTAGTTAGTGATTACTTAAAACTAGTGAAACAGATGCTTTCAAACATTCAATTCAATATACATTTACGAATAACAAGACCATAAAATTATTCCTTAGATCAGTAGAATGTTCATGATTCCCTTAAGAAGCTTTTGTTGAATTGAACTTTCATTATTTTTGCTGGTTCCAGAATTTCTCAGAACAATAGGACTGCCCACTTTACGTAAACATTCATGGAGGGCAATTATTCTGTTGTGCTTTGTTCTTTGCACAAAAAATGGGTTATTTAGAAAACGTTTTTTATGGTGGCAACAGTTTTTAATCTACCGGGTCAATCACACACACACACACACACACACACACACACACACAGACACACACAGACACACACACGTCCTTGTCAGTACTTTCTGTTGACATAATGATTACTTTAGGTAATTAATGCTACAAACTGCACCTCCACCTAACCCCAAACTTAACCTCAGCAACCTAAAGCAAATCTTTCGGCTTTTTTGATGTTTCAGATGAGAGTTGCAGTTTTTGTAAACAAGAATTAAAGTCGTGAGGAGCAACAAAACGATCCTTACCAGTCAAAAGTTTGTGATTTTCCTATCGTTTTGGGGGCATGTGGTCCTCACTAGTATGGGTAGATGTGTACACAAACACAGGCGCATTTGTCTTTGTTTCCTTGTCAATACTTTCCAATGACATAATGATTACTTGCAACAAGCTTCACTTCCAACTAATCCTAAACGACAGAAACCTAAAGCAAATCTTTCGGCTCTTTTGGTTTTTTGAAGAAAGTTGCAGTTTTTGTAAATAAGCATGTAAAGTCATGAGGAGCAACATAAATTTCTTCAAAAGTCACAATTTGAGGTATTCCAGTCGCTGTGAGGACCTATATGGTCCTCAGGAGTAGAGGTTGATGTGTACACGCACACGCACACGTTTGTCTCTCTATCCACATACATTATGATTGCGATAGGTGATGAATCCTACAAAAAAATGCTCCTACACCTCACCTTTCTCAAAAGAAAGTTGCAGTTTTTATCAAAACGCATTTAAAGTGCTGAGGAACAAAAAAATAGTCCGCACAAGTCAACATTTTGAGATTGTCCTTTCGTTGTGGACACACACACACACACACACACGCACACACAGAGTAGAGCAAATTGACATGGTGACTATGACTATCTACTGTTAGTATTTACAGCTGCTGGCTTCTGAACTGAGCATCAGCATATTCCTTATGGGGGAAAGTGGAGTAACTTTGGATAGGTAATGACTGTTGGATTCTACTTGAGGAACCTTCAAAAAGATCAAGTCCTGCCTTTGTACCTCAGAATAAGTTTGGAACCTTTAAAATGACAAACAGGCAAAAAAGGAAGAATGATTTATAGCGTTGGACTGTTTTGGTTTTTGTTTTGTTTTTCATTTTACGCAGACATAATGCTACATAAGTGAAGCCTTATATAGAAATAGAATTCGATATGCGGCGTGATCATTTCGCGCAGCTGTATAGTGTTATATATGTGGGGTTTTTTTCGCGTTTGCTTTTGCTTTTGCTTTGAAAAGGCAAGGCTCTGTAACAGAGGGAAACGTAGGGAATGACGCCTCCGCACAAAGCGCCAATTGAAGGCTGGTCGTGAAGGAGCTGAGATCGGACACTTCCGAAACTCATTTCACACTGGCACTGCTGCTTGAAGCCGCTGCGCTTCCACAGATCGCGTTGAAGCCTTTGTAACAGACGTCTTGCGTGCAACTTTGTGCCTTGCTTACCTGGCGTTTAACCGAGCTGCTTTGTGATGCGCATTCCCGTAGATGCGGGCGCGACGCGGCGCTTCAGCCCCCCGTCCAGCAGCCTGCAGCCGCTCCCGGCCAAAATGAACGAGGTGAGCAGCAGCTCCGGCAGCAGAGGGGTCGGCATTAGCGGCAGCTTGAGCGCAGAGAGCGCAGGTGCGGCTCAACAGGACTCCAGACTGCGCCCGATGGAGAACCGCTCCATGGCCGAGATCATCGCCGATCATCCCGCCGAGCTAGTGCGCACCGACAGTCCCAACTTCCTCTGCTCCGTGCTGCCGTCGCACTGGAGGTGCAACAAAACGCTGCCAGTTGCCTTCAAGGTAAGCCTTGTTTAATTTAACCCCATTTTATACAAAGTTAGAACTGACTTCTGTAACTAGAGATCGCTCTTTGGTGCGCTAGGAGGCAGGCTGCGTGCCTGTGGTGCCTCAATTAGAGTTGTGTACATTTATTTAAAAGAGTTTGGGTATTAATAATCACATAATAGCCTAACTGTAATATACACAGGCTATATAGCTTTACAGCTCTAAACATGCAACTAAATATTTTTAAACAAAACAAAACCCATGAGAGCTCTTCTTAAACGATTCGATTTTCCTGTGGATTTCTCTGCAGCCTGTGTTTAAGCCCTTTTCCCCTTTTCGTGGTCCCTCCACAAATCCTTAGAAATATTCCGGAACAGGTGGCATTTCCTTGATTCCTTGTTTTGCCACATTGTGTCATGATTTTAATCCTAGGTAAATGTTTACTGTTAAAGTAAACCCATAAAGTGATAGAACATTTGATCTATGTATTAATAGGCTATTACATCATCCACTGATTAACAGAATATTATATTTGTTTATTTGTTTGTTTGTTTTATGTATTTGTTTGTCTGTTGGTCTGTTTTATTTATTTATTCATTTTAAAGGTGTGTCAGAAATGTGGACACATCTGCTTATTGTTTTCTATATTTGCACTATTTTACACATTTTACCTTAATGAGAAACAAGGTTATCTTTATTTATTTATTAAACCTGCTTTTTGCCTGTCTCTGTACATATCTATTTGTTTTGTTTGTTTGTTTGTTTTTATAGTGGTATGCAAAACGTTTAAGCATGCTCATCAAAGGGTTTTCTTCATTCCCATCATTTTCCACCTTTTAATCATAGTCAGCCAAATTATAAACAGCACTTTATCTGTAATTATTTATTCGTTTGTCTCTCTGTCTGTTAGTTCATTTATTTATTGGAATTATGTTTTGCTTAAATCATTTGTGTTAAAACGTTTGGACTCACCTGCACATATTTTTACTTGTATTATTTTTCACAGTTTACTATGTGACTTAATGATAAGCAGAATGTTATGATTATTTATTCATTTATGTATTTATTTGTCTTTCTGTCTCTGCTCATGATTTATTAGTTTATTTATTTATAAAGATGTGTCACTGGTTTCTTATTTTCTTCATTTTCACTATTTTTCACTTTTTACCATAATCATCTAATATCAAATGTTAAACAGAATGTTAATTTTATATTTATTCTTTGACTAATTTGTGTGAGTTATTAATTTTTTTAACAATTCAGACACATATTTCACTATTATTAAAACCATAGACTTGGTAAAATAAGATTATTTTAAATGTTTTTAATGATTTTTTAGCTTAATCCAACACTAAAGAAAAAGACGTGAGAATTTTAAAGTCATTTACAAAAGCAAATGTTTTCAACAAAACCACAGTTATATATACCCTCTAGAATAAAATTGTAACTGAATGATGCTCATATTTTATATCTTTATATTTTACATTTTTTAAGTTCACTATAGTGTTTAGGAACCCTTAAGTTCCTATAGCGTCCTGTTTTACTGGAGTGCAAAGACAAACACAGAGGACTAAATAGTTGAATAAAGACAGGCAAACATTTTATTGGCCTTCATTAATCAGGCAAAAGCTACAAAAGTAACTACGCATCTGAAAATGCTCATATACACTGGTACAGCAGTAACTGTAAAGTTTAATCCAACTGTAGCTATTCCGCATGAGAGTTGCTGAAAATTGTAGCGTTTTTGGGTCACCAAGTCTCCAAATCTGCAATTAGACACCACCACCAAGCAAACAAAGTATTTTGAAGGCATGCCAGGCGAAAGTCTTTTCATTCATCTAACCACATAAGTGCCTGGAGTTTGCTAGACTACTGGAACTGTGCACCTTTTTAAATTGTAAGTTTTTGGCATTACTTAAAGTGCGCTTGGTTTAAAAAAAAAAAAAACAATATAGCAACAAATCTAATCATCACCACTCTTAAGTATGGTGGAGGATTTGTGATTTATGTTGTCATCTTTTTCTACAAAGGCCTTGGGAAAGCTTGTTAGGATACATGGCATGAGACTTACTCATGGTCAGGACTTCCAACAAGCACCGAAATTTACACAAAAATTGTGAAACCCACACATCATTTAGTCTTTTGACGTGGCCGTCCCAGTCTCCTGACGTACATCCTGAAAATCTCTGGGGTGAGCTAATGAGAGCGCAAATCCAAATGTAAGAGAGACATTCTTGATTGAGGAGTGTCTCAGATTCCTTGATCTATATTCACATTGCAGCATTAAGCATTATAGAAAGACAGTTCTGTTATGTGGAAGGTTTTACAAAGCACAATGCATTTTTATGAAAAGATTTTTTTTCTTAGTCACTTTAATTAAATGAAAGCCTTCACTCATATTTGACTAAACAGACATTTTTCATAATCTTTTTTAAATCCATGTTTTTCTCAAGGTAAGCTGTAAATTTGCCATAGAAACAAATTCCAGACACAAAGCTTCAAATTAAATTACCTTTCACAGCATGTTTATAAAAGTACGTCCACACTTTCACCACCAGTGTACAGTGGTGCTTGAAAGTTTCTGAACCCTTTAGAATTTTCTATATTTCTGCATAAATATGATCTAAAACATCATCAGATTTTCACACAAGTCCTAAAAGTAGATAAAGAGAACCCAGTTAAACAAATTAGACAAAAATATTATATTTGGTCATTTATTATTGAGGGAAATGGACCCAGCATTTACTACAGATTGTGAGCGGCAAAAGTATGTGAACCTCTTGGATTAGCAGTTTAATTTGAAGGTGAAATTAGATCATCAGGTGTGTTCAATCAATGGGATGGGGGGGTGGGAAAAAAAAATGCCAATCAGGTGTGAGTGGGCACCCTGTTTATTATTTAAAGAACAGGTATCTATCAAAGTCTGCTCTTCACAACACATGTTTGTGGAAGTGTATCATGACAGGCTGGAAAAGGTTACAAAACCATCTCTAAAGAGTTTGGACTCCACCAATCCACAGTCAGACAGATTGCGTCCAAATGGAAGAAATTCAAGACCATTGTTACCCTCCCCAGGAGTGTTCGACCAACAAAGATCACTCCAAGAGCAAGGTGTGTAATAGTTGACAAGGTCACAAAGGACCCCAGGGTAACTTCTAAGCAACTGAAGGCCTTTCTCACATTGGCTAATGTTAATGTTCATGAGTCCACCATCAGAAGAACACTGAACAACAATGGTGTGAATAGCAGGGTTGCAAGGAGAACCACTGCTCTCCAAAAAGAACATTGCTGCTGCTCTACAGTTCGCTAAAGATCACATGAACAAGCCAGAAGGCTATTGGAAGAATGTTTTGTGGACGGATAAAATTCCTCCAAGCCGGTGTGCAGAACTGAGCAAGTTACAGGGAACATTTAGTTGCAGTTATTGCTGCACAGGGGGGTCACACCAGATACTGAGAGCAAAGGTTCACACTTTTGCACTCACTAATATGTAATATCGGATCATTTTCCTCAATAAATAAATGACCAAGTATAATATTTTTGTCTCATTTGTTTAACTGGGTTCTCTTTATCTACTTTTAGGACTTGTGCGAAAATCTGATGGTTTTAGGTCATATTTATGCAAAAATATAGAACACTCTAAAGGGTTCATAAACTTCAAGCACCACTGTAAAACTGTGCATTTGCATTATCACAATGTCATTTGTGTCTTAAAGTTTACAGTTTAAAGTCTTAAAGTTTAAATCATGAATATACACACAAAAGGCTTGATGATGAGTATCCAATACCTCCTACAATTGTTGTTTGTCTTCAGGTTGTGGCTCTGGGAGAGGTTCCTGATGGAACTGTAGTCACTGTGATGGCTGGAAATGACGAGAATTACTCAGCTGAGCTGCGTAACGCCTCAGGTGTGATGAAAAACCAGGTGGCTCGCTTCAATGACCTACGATTTGTGGGTCGCAGTGGGAGAGGTTAGTCTATCTTCAGGCACTATAATGCCTTTTCAGTTTTAATGTAAGTATTTTATTTCATGGATCAGGACCAGGAGACTTCTCAAAGAGCATGATTATTAGCCTTCTGACTGCATTGCTTTGGCACTGGGACAGAAATCTGTCTGAAAAAAGCAGCTATCTTTGGGCTGTTAAACAGCCGTGAGCAGGGTAAAGCCATGTTGTCTCCTCTGTGTAATCATCAGGTCTGATCCACTTAATTCCAGTTTACTGTTGGAGATAGGAGTAATACCTATCTGTAAATAGATACGATTATGTGAAGGATGTGTTGTCAACACAAGATGAGAGGGGTATGCACAAAGTATTATACGTTCGTGGGTTAATAGTCCCTAGCGAGCTGTGTTTATTTTGGTACGCCTATCTACACCTGCTCCATGCCAGCACACGTTGTGATTTTCTGCAGGAAAACACGTGTGCAGTCAACTGGGGATAAATGACATTCCCTTAATAATTGTAGCCAGTGCATTTAATTACTGTATTATTTACAAGCCAAGCAGTGCCTGACAGTGTGCACTCCTTAAGTTTCATGTTTGTGTGCATTCTGAAAAGAACTTTTCAAACAGATACTTGCTAATGCTGACATATGAAATAATCCTTGCTAATTATCTAATTCAATTTTAATGAGTGAACTACTGAGCTATGTGGCGGTGCACTGCTGGCCTCCATCATGTAACTGCAAACCCAGTCCCCCACCCTGAGAGTTGTCCTTCAGGCACCAGATCCTCGGTCTCCCTGCACCACACCTGGTCCTTTCCATTGATGTTTCACCTGGCTGGGTTCATATACCACCTCTGGAGAGGTGTGGACTGTAGGTTATGGAGTTGTGTCCCTAGGCGTTCAGGATAGGGGCTGGGACGAACTGAAAGAGGCCTGGGGTCCAAAATATATATACATATAGAATATATAGATAAATACTCTCACTGGCCACTGTATTAGGTAAACCTGTTCAACTGCTTGTTAACACAAATATTCAATCTGTCAATTACATGTCAGCAACTCTTGTCTACATTTGGGTATGTAGACATAGTCAAGAGAACCTGCTGAAGTTCAAACCAAGCATCAGAATGGGGAAGAAATGTATTTTAGTGACTTTGAATGTGCTATGGTTGTTGGTACTGGTCTGAATATTTCAGAAACTGCTGATCTGTTGGGATTTTCATACACAGCCATCCCTAGGGTTTACAGAGAATAGTTAGAAAAAATATCTAGTGAGCAGCAGTTCTCTTGGCAAAAATGTCTTGTTGGTGACAGAGGTCAGATGAGAACGGCCAGACTGGTTCGAGTTGCTGGAAAGGCAACAGTAACTCAAATAACCACTAGTTACAACCAAGGTGCAGAAGAGCATCTCTGAAAGCACAGCATGTCCAACCTTGAAGCAGACTGGCCTCACCATAATTAGACAACCGAAGATTAGATAAACATTGCATATTCTGATGAATCTCAATTTCTGTTATGCCATTTAGATGGTAGGGTCCAAATTTGGTGTCGACAACATGAAAGCATGGATCCATCCCGCCATGTATCAGTGATTCTGGCTAATAGTGGTGGTGTAATGGTGTAGGGGATCATTTCTTGGTGCACTTGGACCCCTTAATACCCATCGTTGAAACGCCACAGCCTACCTGAGTGTTGTTGCTGATCATGTCCATCCCTTTTTGACCACAGTGTACCCACTGTCTGATGGCTACTTCCAGCAGGATAACGCACCATGTCACCAAGCTCAAATCATCTCAAACTGCTTTCTTTAACATCCAATAGAGAGCCTATGGGATGTGGTTGAATGGGAGATCTGTGTGACGACCTGGCTAACTGCTTGCGCCACTGTGGCTTTTATAAGAAGCACTGTCTGTTGTAGCCTCCTCAAGATTCAACTTGTGCTTTCTGAGATGCTTTTCTACTAATCAAAATTTGGTTTGCGTTACTGTAGCCTTTCTGTCAGCTCAAACATGATTGGCCATTCTCCATTGACTTGTTTCATCAACAAGGTATTGTCATCCACAGAACTGCCTTTCACTGGATATTTTTCTTTATTGCACCATTTGGAGTAGACTGTAGAGGCTGTTGTGCATGAAAATCGTAGAAAATTATATAAATACCTAAACCAGCCAGTCTGGCACCAACAGTCATGCCATAAAAATGACTGATATCACATTTTTCCCCTATCCTGATGGTTGATATAAACGTCACCTGAAGCTGTTTGCCTGTATCTGCATGAATTAATGCATTGCACTGCTGCCACACTGATTGGCTGATTAGACACGTGCATGAGCGAGTGTACATGTCTTCTTAATAAAGTGTTCAGTGGGTGTATATACACAGTATTATGCCAAAGTCTCGTGCACCCTAGATGTTTTCATATATAATATTTCTCTAAATGTTTTTCTTTCAAATTACTATAACAGTAGAAATGGCTATAGGTTTTATTTCTAAATGTTGTTAAAAAAAAGAATGTGGCAAAGAACATTAATGCTGTTAAAGAAATTAACATAGTAACAACTTAGCAGTAGGTATGTGAGCCAGATTATTACTAAACAAATATAGCAAATAAGCTACATAGTAGAAGTGTAACAATTTTTCCAAGATGCTTTATTTCCTTCTAAACCGCAGCACATGCACCTAACAGTATGGACACAATTCAGGGATTTTTAACATTTTAAGCGTACATTCAAAGACTTTGGGGACATTGCTCAAGGGCCCAGAAGTGGCAACTTGGCAGTTCCAGGATTCGAACCCTGAACAATATCCTAGTAGCTTAACTGCCCTTCCATCCCAATTCCAAATATTTACTTATTCTTCCTTAATGTTTAAATGATTAAAACATTATAAATATGTTGCATGAATGCTGGAAGTTGTATTTTAGTCAAATGTACTGAGAATATTTAAAATATGTACCTTTTAAAATCTTTTAAATACATTTTTCATTTTAAAATAAAAATAGTACAACTTCTTAACACTAATTTCAAAGATGTGCTTATTTAATACTTGTAGAAGAAAGAAACAAAGTACACATCTTTATCTTAAGCAGCATGTATTGGGGTTTAGGTTAGTGTGAATGTCATTTATTTCCATATAGTTCTTCTCAAATCTAAGGACCTGTTAGTCAAGAAACTAATGACTCACGAATAGACACATGTAGAAGTCTGTTCAGTAGTTTAAATGATGGAAGTGCTTAAAATCAAATCATTTTGAGATGTCTTTGAAATGTGTTTACTATGTACATGATTGGGGCCGATGTTGTTAGTGCTCAGCCAGTTGTTACTCACTGTTACCATGGCTTTCACCCACCTCCTTCTGTCTGCACCACCAGGCAATGGCATTCCTGAGCAGTAAAAGTTAGGCCTTCATTTTAAACCCCTGCATTCTCTCCTGAAACCCCATGAGATTACAGTTAGTCTAAGCTCCCGCGGGCCTCTTGTTTAAGGAAGTTAACTCGAGTGTCAGAGTTGCTGATCCTGCTAATGCTGTTTAATCCTT
Organism: Ancistrus triradiatus; assembly: GCA_025084515.1. Classification (NCBI taxonomy): domain Eukaryota; kingdom Metazoa; phylum Chordata; class Actinopteri; order Siluriformes; family Loricariidae; genus Ancistrus; species Ancistrus triradiatus. The sequence goes on along the minus strand of JAJAGP010001200.1, from coordinate 77,752 downwards.
GTTAGGTCTTCATAATACGTTGTTTGTTATTCATTATCGCTTACTACCTTTTGCAATATAGATATTGCAGAAACCTGTAACTTGGAAATGAGCAAATGACGTATCATGTTGACTTATGTTGGGTGTTATCCTCTCAGAATTTGCAGATAGAAATTTCCCCACATTGTAACCTCCCTTGTGCTGGTCAGGGTCACAGGGAGGTCCAAAGCCCAGCCCAGAATTGACACTCTTGATGGGACTCCAGCCCAGCACAGGACTTGGCAGGGGTTGCTGTTGCAGGGCAAAGGCATAATAGCCCTGATCCAGACTCCCCTCCCATGGCCAGTCATGACTGTCTGATGCCCGACTTAGCTGGAAGGCACTGCTGGTACTCAAGCCCAGGAAACTGTGGAGGAGGGTTAGGGAATTGCTCTAATCTTTAAATGTAACACACCATACAGTGATTCATAGCACCATTGCAATGTGTTGCGAAATTTCTGAGCCCTTGCAATGAAAACCCATATATGTGACATTTTTATAAAAACAATATAAGTATGGTATAACATTATTTGATGTCTTCCTTTTAAACAAAGCAGTCACTAAAGGCATCACTGTAGCATATTGACTGCTTGAACATCAAATAATGTTATACCATTCTTAAGTCGTTTTCACAAAAATGACACATATATGCTTTTTCTTTGCAAGGGCGCAATTACAAAATGCCATCTTTCCTCATCTCCTGTGACAAACAATGAGGTGTAAATGAGGATTTTGTTGTTTCAAGGTCATCATTACAAGTTAAATCTGTTCAATTTAATTCAGCTCTGCCATTGTAGAGGCCAAGCTCTGTAAAGCATGCTGGTATTTATTCTGTGAGCTACTATTACTAAGCCCTTTTGTGTGTGTTTGCACAGGAAAGAGCTTCACTCTGACAATTACTGTGTTCACAAATCCGCCGCAAGTGGCCACTTACCACAGAGCCATTAAGGTGACAGTGGATGGACCGCGTGAGCCAAGAAGTGAGTGAGACTGTGTCCACATGTCTGCATTCTGTCCCCATATGCACTCTTCTCTGAGCACTGCTTACTGCATGTTTGTGATTATCAAAGTTATGTGACACCTCATGTTTCAACCTTCTTCTGCTTATTTTCATATCAGTTTTTTTCTTTTCTCTAAAGTAATATTGAGCAGCACAATGACTAACAGTCTAAAAATGTTTACATTTTCCAATACAATGCTACAACAGTTTTGCTAAATACTACAGTCTATCAAAATGATTCCACCTCGTTGTAAAGAGAATAGTTTTGTTGCATTTCAGCAGTTAATCACTTTAAGTAAACAGTAGCATTTCCTTACCTATATTACCTCCAGCACTTATATTCACTTTTGTGTAAGCAGTGCTTAATTTGTAAAACATGAGATAAGGGAACACCACAGCAAGTGGGCAGGGAGTGAAAAGGTCCTGGAACATATAGACACAACATTGCCCAATGTAGACACAAAAGTGCTCCACCTAATACAGTAGTCTTCAAAACTGAATATCAATGAAACAGACTTACTTACCTTGTCTAACTATCAGTTGTCTTTTTTCACCATTTCCAATCCTCACTGTCTGCTAGCACTTCTATATATAAAAACACAGAAATGTTTGCTCTACATAAATAAGCACCAGAACGCATGCAGTTTAAGTATGAGAGGTACCGAATCTTGTTCACAAATTAATCACTGTGTATAAAACGTTTAACTATTTCAGTCCTGAATTGGTTTTAACAAAGCAAAACTCATTTTTGTGCAATAGAGCTGCATCTAATGATTATTTTGGTAGTCGACTAATCTGTCAATTACACACACACACACACACACACACACACACACACACACACACACACTAAGGGCACTTTACAGACACCAGTCAGGGCATGCAGACTCAAATTAAACCATAACAGCTTAAATATCTTACAACTAAATTACTAATGTGTCCAAACACAGAGACTAACTAGCTGCCATTAAGTGGGGGAGCTTTATTATTTATAATGAACACTGTTATCAACATGAGCAAAAAATAAGGAAGGCGAGACAGGCTAACGTTAGGCTAACGTTACTCCTATAAATCTCTGATTATCTATTGCACTTAATGTGTTAGCTAATATATCTGAAATAGCATTATCTTAGCAAGCACCATCCGTGAGAGCTTGTTTTCTGACAGATACACTAACAAATATTACAGTAGTGACAGTAGCTGGCCCAGCAGTTCCTGTAGAGCATTGCAGTTACAAATTAACAACGTGTCGACACTGAAATTCCGAGTGGACAAATATTTATAATCGACGTTGGCGATTACGTCGACTAATCGTTGCAGTCCTACTAGGTACCGTATTTTTCGGACCATAAGGCGCACTTAAAATCCTTTAACTTTCTCAAAAATCGACAGTGCGCCTTAAAATGCGGTGCGTCTAATGTATGAATTAATTCTGGTTGTGCTTCCTGACCTAGAACCGATTGTAGATGGTACACGGCGTTCATAAATCTGTCAAAATGTTTTAGCACGGCCTTGGTAAGTTACAAAGCTTACGGCAACCGTAGTGCGCAGCATCTCTCGGAGTAATACGGTATGTGCTTCAGCATTAGGGTACGTGCATTCATTCATTCATTTTCGAAGCGGATTTCAAACTCAACGCTATCAGTCACGCAGTACAACATGGACATAGAGCAGCTGCGAGAGAATTCAACATTAACGAATCAATGGTACGGAAGTGGAGGAAGCAAGAAGACGCCCTGCGCCAGGTAAAGACCAAACTGAGTTTCAGACGGAACTTAAGAGTTTTGTTTCATTTCATGCGCCTTATAACCCGGTGCGCTTTATGGTCCGAAAAATACGGTAATAGGTTTGTTTAGAGGAACAAAATAGTTCAGGAGTCAAAAACATTTTCAGGTGCAATTTTCAACATGATTCTGATTCAAAAATATTGAAATCACGTAACTCAGGTTTGTGACAACAGACTTTGTAGACTGACTCCATTTGGCATCAACAGGTCTGATAGGGTTCATTCAAACACTCAAATTCAAAAATTTCAAAAACTTAGTCACGGAGAGGTTTAACAAGCTGAATATAGAAAACTATATATATTCCACCCTGGCATGAGAATCAGCCCTCTCATGAATATGCCAATAATACTGTATATTCAGCCAGCAACATGAAAATTGTTACACTGAATTTATTTATCCAGTCCACATACATAACATATGTTACACCAACACAATTACAGTTTGACTTGGCAGTGTTTGTGTTCATTTATTGTATTGTTTTCATGTGGAAATATACATACACAATTCAGTATCATGTAACTGTAGATACAACTTCTGCATATGATTTAATGTACCAGGCAAGATGTGTATAACACTAGCCAACTAGCCTACCTTAGCTAATTAGCTAAGCAAAGATTTAGCACACAGGTCAAGAAAACCAAGTGTTAGTGTTAGCTAAGGTACATTTTACAAATATCATAGTCAAATCTTTCATCTTTAATCCGGGATATTGTGTGTGTGTTTGTCTGTGTGTGTACTGGTAGTTGCCTGTGTGTGTTCATAGCACATTGTCAGTGAAGGTGTGTCAGGCTGTGCTGAGGCTCCACTAGGGTGCTATTGTGCTAACATCAGCTCATTTTTAATGGTGTTCATTGCCAACCTGTCTGGAAAGCAGCTGTTTTACTTTATCAAGCGAAAATACACAGTCAATCTTGGCATAGGAATCAACCCTATCACATCGCTTGCAACATTTCTCTCCGCTTCCCTCTGTCTTACTGTAGTCTCAGTGAACACATATGGTTCTGGTGTTTGAAGGCTCTTGGACACAATGGCTGCATGGTCTTGATTCCTTTGTGTATTAAGACAGCCCCTAGCAGTTGGAGCACTTTTCTTTGATGTTAAGGACTTCCTATCCATTTTCTGCACTTTCCATGTTATTAAGGCCAATAACAGATGAGGTATTAAGAGGATGTTAAGATTTGTTCAGAGCTCAAACCATTTTGATGCGACTCTTCTGGACCTGTTCAGATTTCTTGTTCAGTTCCTTGCAGATATAGGTGGCAGATGTATGGAAATGTTTATATAAATAAGAAATCTAATAAAATATCTCTGCCAAAGCTAAAGTTTGATTAAAGAAAAGTAGAAAAGTATACGCCCTCGGTTTTAATAAAAAAAAGAACATTTCTCTAAAAGGTATTCCTAATCTAATTTTTAAGACATGCTGATAATCAGATGAAGTAAATTAGTATAATGCTGTGTTTTCTTGTGGTTTAGAATATGGTTAAACTGCCAATTATATCTACATGATATAAACTTAAGATTTTGTGGAGGGTACTTTGTTGTCAGAGCTTTGCCAGATGCATTATTAAAACCATATCTCAGTATCATTTCTTGCATGGTTAAAACACATCATTCATTCATTATCTCAATCTGCTTAATCCAATTCAGAGTCACAAGGGGCCAGGGACTATACAGCAGCACGAGGCACAAGGCAGGAACCAACCCAAGACAGTGCACACACATACTCAAACACTTACACTGGGACACTTAAGAGATGCCAGTTGAATTAAAGCATGTCTTTGGAATGTGGGAGGATCTGGAGTAACCAGAGGAAACCCCAGACAGACGTGGGGAGAACACATAAGCACCACACAGGTAGCAGGTTTGTCTATCAGTGTTGAGAAGCATAGGGTGGGCATCAGGGCAAAGTGCCCCCTTCATGGTTGTGTAGCACAGCCCACCTTGTGGTGAGCAGAAGGCGTGGGAGCACTTCAGCCCACTGTGGTTTTGTAGGTGCTTTCCTTGTATGTACCAAGTATTGTAGCCTTTGCCTGGGTTCTGTCCCAGATTTCATCCTCGGTCTTTGATGTCTGTCTCTCTTTGTTCACCTCACCAGGGGATTCCCCCTTCCTTCGAGTCTCAGAGATTCTCAAGTATTGGGGGTTAGGTCTGTGGTAGCTGTGACAGGGAGTTGGGTCCAGACCCAATGTGAACATGCCAAAGATGCGAGTGGAAAAGAAAACTCCCTGAGACATGTAAGAAAAGAAGCTTGTCTTAGAAGGCAACCCACGCCAGAATAGTGGAATTTAGATAATAAGTGAGTTCAGAGTATAACAAGATTACTGTTGTACTGTACTGTGTTGGAAGTATAATATGTTAGGTGTAATATATAAGTAATCGTCTCAATATTAGCATAACCCTGATGTATTTGGAATGGAACCGATTACAAGCATAGCAGCAGGTAATTAGTTAAGTTCTCCTTTTTTCTCAGTTTGTTTGTGATATGCAACATATGGAAGTGAGACCTGTACTTATTATGCACTTTAGGTCTATAAACTATAAATTATCACATGTATGTTAACCACAGATTGGTTTTGGTCTGAGTATCACTTGGCTGGAGAAATAAAATCGAAATTCATAATTCAGAATGCAATTTCTGCTGAATTTGCATTTACATGTATTATGCATTGTAAAGTTAAAATATCCTAAACCGAATCAACGTAATCCGAGAAGCACCTGTACTGTAGAGTAATGGTGGCTGGTGATTTTTAAAATAGGGGAAGCACATACAGTGGGGCACTGATTGTGCGAGTTCTCCTACTTAGAAAGATGAGAGAGGTCTGTAATTTTCATCATAGGTACACTTCAACTATGAGAGACAAAATGAGAAAAAAATCCAGGAAATCACATTGTAGGATTTTTAAAGAATTAATTGTAAATTATGGTGGAAAATAAGTATTTGGTCAATAACAAAAGTTCAACTCAATACTTTGTAACATAACCTTTGCTGGCAATGACAGCGGTCTAATGTTTCCTGTAAGTCTTCACCAGATTTGCACACACTGTAGTTGGTATTTTGGCCCATTCCTCCATGCAGATCTCCTCTAGAGCAGTGATGTTTTGGGGCTGTTGCTGGGCAACACGGACATTCAACTCCCACAACAAATTTTCTATGGGGTTGAGATTTGGAGACTGGCTAGGCCACTCCAGGACCTTGAAATGCCTTTTTAACGGAGCCACTCCTTCGTTGCCCAAGCGGTGTGTTTTTGATCATTGTCATGCTGGAAGACCCAGTCACGTTCAGCATCTTCAATGCTCTCACTGATGGAAGGAGATTTTGGCTTAAAATATCACGATACATGGCCCCATTCATTCTTCCCTTAACACGGATCAGTCGTCCTGTCCCCTTTGCAGAAAAACATCCCCAAAGCATGAGGTTTCCACTCACATGCTTCACAGTAGGTATGGTGTTCTTGGGATGCAACTCAGCATTCTTCTTCCTCCAAAAGCGACGTGTTGAGTTTTTCCCAAAAAGTTCTATTTTGGTTTCATCTGACCACATGCTCTCTGGCAAACTTCAGACGGGCCTGGACTTGTACTGGCTTAAGCACGGGAACACGCCTGGCACTGCAGGATCTGAGTCTCTCTCGGTGTAGTGTGTTACTGATGGTAGCCTTTGTTACTTTAGTCCCAACTCTCTGCAGGTCATTCAACAATTCTCTCTGTGTAGTTCTGGGATTATTTTTGCTCACCGTTCTCATGATCATTTTGACCCCACAAGATGAGATCTTGCAAGGGGCCCTAGATCGAGGGAGATTATCAATGGTCTTGTATGTCTTCCATTTTCTTACAATTGCTCCCACAGTTGATTTATTCACACCAACCTGCTTGCCTATTGTAGATTCACTCTTCCCAGCCTGCTGCAGGTCTACAATTTTCTTCTTGGAGTCTTTCGACAGCTCTTTGCTCTTGGCCATGGTTGAGTTTGGGACTGTGGACAGGTGTCTTTTATACAGATAACCATGTCAAAAAAATGTCATTAATACAGGTAACAAGTGGAGAACAGACGAGCTTCTTAAAGAAAAGTTACAGGTCTGTAGAAATCTTGCTTGTTTGTGGGTGACCAAATGCTTATTTTCCACCATGATTTACAATTAAATTCTTTAAAAAACGTGTGATTTCCTGGATTTTTTTTTCTCATTTTGTCTCTCATAGTTGAATTGTACCTATGATGAAAATTACAGACCTCTCTCATCTTTCTAAGTAGGAGAACTTGCATGATCAGTGGCTGGCTAAATACTTTTTTGCCCCACTGTATGTTCACATATCACTTCAAATTAGTGGCATATCATAATATAGGGATTCCTGTATCTCTCCAGTGGGGCTGCAGTCTGTTGCATTGCCTAATAAGCCATTGTACAAATTATCACATTGTGTCATTTAATCTTTGTAAATGGCACATTTGGTTTGTGAAGTCAGTCAAGTTCCTGATTCCCGATTTGCTTTGAGAGGTCGACCAACCATCATAAGGGAAGCTGTGCTTCAAGGTGAGACAAACAAAATCACACTGTCCAGTAAACACCAATTTTTTTTTTTGCTGTACAAAACACATTTGGCCACACTCCATTCACTGCAAGTGAAGCCAGTGTGTCTAAGATGGCACAAAATGCTGCATTAAAAGCCATGTAGTGTTGATCTTTCATCCTATCTTTTTAACGCACAAATGTGTGATCCAAAGACTCCCAGAGACATGAAAGCTTCAAAGTGTGTGTCTATTAGGCCTGTGTCTGGGGCATTGTTCACTGGGAGGAGTTTAATAAATGTGCAGTGAGAATCTGCAGTGAAATATTTGATCATCTGATTCAATAAAGTATTGAGTTCCAAAAAGATTAATTAATAGCATAGATACTTTGGTAAACATTATATTACCACATTTTAATGCAATTGAAAGGAAGCCAGGCTTCCCTTGTAATCTTTAAGCAAAGAATAACACAGATATCAATTTTTAAATATCTTTTTGATGTGCTAATTATTCTTAGTAGCCATAGCAAGTTTGGATATGACCATCTAATCCACCCAAGGAATATGGTTCCTTTTTTGAGTCTCGGTCCTCCCAAGGTTTCTTGCTCATAACGTTTAGGGAGTTTTTCCTTTCCACTGTCGCCCTTGGCTTGCTCAATTTGGGATTGGCCCTAGATATTAGAAGATAATCTAAAACTGTAAAGTTGATTTGAGACAATGCTCCATTGTAAAAAGGGCTATAGAAATAAATCTGACTTGACATGACTTGAAAGAAATATCAAATTTTGTCCATTTAAAAAAAGTTTACATGGATTATACTGCATTGCTGGTTTTCAACCTTTAGGCCAACAACTACTATACATTGATATGTATGCAATCAGCGAGACTTGTTTTTGGCCACTGCTGCAGTCCATATGATTATAAGGTTAAGAATTCAAAGTCTACATATTTTCCCTTTCTTGGTGAGACATGCACATCAGATTAGTACTTGACCTTCATCCATGTTAATTTACTTATACAGTTGCCACCGGAAAATTACTCTCAGGTTTGAAAAAGTACACTGGGGAATGTTAAATGAATTCAGCACTGCCCTGTATTTTGCCATCTTAATTAAAAACATCCCAGGTTACATATTCATTAGGTCAAATCTTCAAAACAAGCTTTTCATTTGAATTATGCAGTACTGTCACCTTGTAAAATTGTGGGTCTGTGTGTGTATGTAGAAGGCACAGGTTTTTACATTTGTAACTTTTAGCAAATTAATGTCAAGTGGCAGCAGTCATGTATTTGTTAATATGGCAATAGCTTCAGTACAGACAGAGAAAAGTTATTGAACTCCAGAGGACAAGCTGTTGCCTAACGGGTCACTGACGCTGATCACTGAGTTGAAAAAGTATTTGTTCCCCCGTTAATAATGTTGTATTTCAGCACTTCCTTAACACTGGGATTCTGCATCATTAAACCTCCAATTGGTGTTAATGAGAGGGCAATTAAGGAAGAGGCCCTGCTCACCGGGGCAGACAATGGCAACAGTGTGCCGTCAAAAACACTTTCAGCAGCCAAACACCTGAAAGAACACTTCTTCTGATTCACTTGTCAACACCTACATTTGTTATGTTTTGAACCGTTTATGTGTAATTTAGAAATAAGATGGACATGTTTATGAACAGAATGTTTCATTTTCAGTCAAAATATCATTACGCCGTGGGCCTCCATGTCTTAATATTGATACTAAAAGCTCATTTTTTCAACCAGTCTGTCTGCGGGGCCTGAACTCTAGTAAATTGCAGCTTTAGCTAAGCACAGTATATTCATTATTAATGCGTTTATGTGTTTAATAGGCCCTGATGGGTGCCATATGAATCCTTCATAGGTCAGGAATGGCGGTGCAGTGTTCGTATGTTTGTTAGAACAGGCGGGACAATGAGAAAACTGACAGTCTGCTGACATACGCACCTCTGTGTGCTCATATCAGTGACTGGCTTGCAGACTTTATTTTTCATTCTAGCCTTTTAAACATCTGTCAGACACTGATTTTCAACAGATCTGAACAGCTGATTTACATTGTGTTTGGCTTGTACAAGCCCAAAATGTCCCGACAGAAATATTTCGCTTTTGCTCGCTCATATCATAATTGTGTTAATTTTTGTTTATGCTTTGTGAAGTGATTTATATTCATGCCATTTCAAATGAATAGTGCCTGCCTGTGGGATTACGACGTTTACCTCTCGGCTTGAACTTATGTGTGCGCACAGCCTTTTAGGGATAACGCTGGGTTTGCAGTAACCCCTAATAACCCTCATTAAAAGTTATTTAAACTAATAGATAGGGCGGAGTTGGTTAAACCAACACACTTGCACTGGGGGCAGCGTGTAATTATAGAACCTGTGTCAGATTGTTTTGCTCTGTGACATCTTTAAAATGATCTTTGTGCTCCACGGGCCTCCTCTGGAATAATCATGGCAGTCAAATGTCACATCGTATAGGGAGTAACAAAGGCGTGGTGCTCCTTTGAATACAATTTAGAGTCACTTTATTTATTGAAGGTAGATAAGAGTTTGCCTTGGTACATTCAGCACAATTAGAACAGATTAATGCAACATACAAAAAGAACAGAACAGATTACTACAATATACAGTACAAATAGAAAACAATACAAAGTCTCATTTATCACAATTGGCTGGGGAGTATATGAAGGGTGTCAGATCTTGTGAGCACTGGAAGGGATGTGGAGAAGAGCAACTGCCTTATGGAAAAATCTGTCCAGGTGTCACTCTTTGGATGGAGCAGTATTGCTTTCCTGAAGGGACTTTTTGGAATAGGTGGTTGGATTGATGTGTGGTATCGGTGGCAATCTTCTCTGCTCCCCTCTAGGTCCCACACTTATCTTTACTGTTTGAATTATTTCACGACATCAGTATACTTGGGACCATAACTAGCCTAAAACAGTAATTATGCCCAGGGTTGTTGCTGAGAGTAAAACGGTTATACCTGGCCGTTGTTCAGGTTTTTATTCCATGGACCACACAAGTGCAAAAGACAGCATTTAACCTTAACAGCAAATGAAAAAAAGTGTCAGCTTAGGACTCACTTGTATTCATAATGGGAACTGCTCACATAGACCAATCCAAACAAGAAAAAGAGAGAAGTGAGAAAAACAGAGACATAGTCCTGGCTCGCTGGGCTAGAGTTCCAGGAGGAGTTGCCAGAGCGAGTGTATGTGACTAAGTGTGTGTGTCTGTGAAAAGAGTCAGGGTGTATTTGTCTGCTCTGGATAGTCACTGTGTTCATCAGAGCTGCATCATTACAACTCAGGAAATACTCATGGCGCTCTGTTAGGAGCCATACTGCTTTCATGTGAGCATGGAGGTGATGAAGGAGTGTGTCTGTGGTTTTAAAAGGGCTGAGGGCCCTTGTAGAGTGTGTGTGCGCGCCTGTGCGTGTGCGTGTACCCTTTCCCAGTCTGGCTTGCCTTCTGAAGGCTGAAATGCAAAGACCACACAGACACCTGGCAGCTCTCCATTACAGTCTGACTCTCCATTTCTGTGTGTCTGTGTGTGTGTGTGTCTCTTTCTCTCTCTCTTTCTGATTTTCCCCTAAACCTGAATGAGCATGAGCGTTTGGCTGTCACCCATTCTGTCTTTTTCCCCTCTTTTCCCATTTTCTCTACTACATTATGCTGCAGCTTGCTCCATCACTATTGATTCAAATGAAACATCCAAAACCAACAGCACAAAAAGATGAATATCTTCATCAGCAGTCTCATTTCAACCTCTTTACTTACTGGCCTTTAGACATTACAATATGTCATATCACAGTAAGGCAGAAAAAAGCTAACAACATCATCGTAGACTAGAGCTGTGAAATGTCATTTTAATTTCTCTGAAAATTTAGTACGGTCAAATATCACTGCCAAAAGTCCTATTATTCAAATTTCAATGTATTGTATCAATGTATTGTACAAATTTATAATGTATGGGGTATCTTAATCTCTTAGCATTCCATGTGTGCAGCACAGTGGTGCAGCATTTAGCACGGTCGCCTCACAGCTAGTGTACCGTATTTTTCGGACCATAAGGCGCACTTAAAATCCTTTAATTTTCTCAAAAATCGACAGTGCGCCTTTAAATGCGGTGCGTCTAATGTATGAATTAATTCTGGTTGAGCCTTCTAACCTAGAACCGATTGTAGATGGTACACGGCGCTCATAAATCTGTTAAAAACTGTCAAGCTTACGGCCACCGTAGTCAGGAAACATCGCGGAGTAATACGATCTGTGCTTCAGCATTAGGGTACGTGCATTCATTCATTCATTTTCGAAGCGGATTTCAAACACAACGCTATCAGTCACGCAGCACAACATGGACATAGAGCAGCTGCGAGAGAATTCAACATTAACAAATCAATGATACGGAAGTGGAGGAAGCAAGAAGACGCCCTGCGCCAGGTAAAGACCAAACTGAGCTTCCGAGGGAACGTAAGAGTTTTGTTTCATTATAACCCGGTGCGCTTTATGTATGAAAATAGATCCGTTAGCAGTCGATCACTGATATCGCGCCTTATAACTCGGTGCGCTTTATAGCCCGAAAAATACGGTATCTGGTTCGATCCAGACCTCAGGGCCCTCCTCGTGTCCGTGTGGGTTTTCTCCCAGTACTCCAGTTTCCTCCCACACTCCAGAAACATGCATGTTAGGTTAATTGGTGTTTCTAAAATGCCCTTATTGTGTGTGTGTGTGTGTGTGTGTGTGTGTGTGTGTGAGTGTATGTGACCTAAGATGAATTGGCACCCTGTCTAGGGTTGTTCCTGCTTTGCGCCCTGTGGCGTCGGCTAGACACTGGCTTTCCCCCAACCTTGGGCTAGATTAAGCGGATGAGAAAATGAATGAATGGATGAATGAATGAACCACCAACCCCATGTACCACTTAATATGCCATAAACTACTAGCTATAACAAATGGCAGTTGGAAAAAGTCGTTCTGAATGGCATCTTGCTTTTACCTGTAGTAGAAGACAATGTACCGGTAACAATATAGGGATTTCTCCATCTAAATGTTCGTCTACTAAACCATTTCCTGGGCAAAGTACATTCAGTTAACATGACTGTCTTTATGGATAGAAAGTAACAGGAGTTAATGTCGAAATTGTATAACCAAGTTTTTATTTTTGTCATTTTTATTTACTTACAATGTCTTTAAAAATAATCTCAAATAATACCAAAACACACACAAATTAAATAGCCCTTACATTTTATTTAAACATTACTTAGTAAATGTAATGAAGTATAGGGTAACAGTATACCAATGCCTTGTTCAAGTAAATGTACAAACACTTTAAAAATATTCTGGTAAACACTGAAGTAAAACATTTAAGAACATGCAGTTTAATTGACTTAAACTAGAAAAAACAAGAATACTAGAATTCCCCTAAAACATTTCTAATTCAGTGTTTTAAAACAAGGTGTTCTTTGTTGAGTGATGAAGAAAAAATACACAAGCCTCTACCTCAAATCACATTGTGGTTTGGAATAATATTAAACTCCAAATTCTGTCAAGATCAAATAAACAAAGCTTTTTCTGAGCTTTGCATATACAGAACCAAACTAACACTCACTTTCGTTGGACGCCATCAGTGATATTACAGCACGGTCTAATTCAGCCAGCTAATTAATGATTTCTCTTTTGCATTGTCCTTTTCATGCTTTTTAACATAGCTCTTTTATTCGTTTACATTAACGTTCAGGCTGCTGTAAGCATGAGTAGAGCTTCATGTCCCTCTGTTCTTATATTACAACTAGAAAAGTTTTGATTAGAGCTGGGTTTAAGGAATAAAAGCTGTGTGATGGATAAAATTACAGCTGGTTTAATATTAGAGTAAGATGGTTATGACAAGTACTTTCACTTTGAAATCATTTGCAAATGTTGTTACTTCAAAAAAGCCGTAAAGCTGTAAATTCATACGTTCTTATGCTGTCAAGCAATCTGCTTATCAATTGCCTTGCCTTCAGCTAATGGATTTGTTCCTCCTTCACCATTGCTGCATTTGTTTATAGCTGTCAGCAACCTTGGCCCCACATGCTGATGTGGGAACACCAGGGGAAACCTCAGATGTTATCTCTGTCTTATCTCATTTTCTGGTTTCGTTGGCCTGTTTAGTTGGACCTCTTGCTGTCAAAGAAGATAAGGCAAATTGGCTTAACATGGACTTACATGAACAGACTCATAATAAATCTCTGGATTCTAAATCCTGGTATGTGACAGCTGCAGGCTATGTATATCTCACGTTAACGTTTGGCTGGTGTCCGAATGAGCCGGTCAAGCATCTGGAATGAGTGTATCTGCACTTCTGTGCTGTGACTGTACAGGCACGTGTTGGCTATCGAAAATCTCATCCTGTTGTCTAAGAGATGATGGGAATATTTGGGACTTTCCCCCCAGCAGTGATATCATCTGATTTCCTGACATTCTTAAATACATTGACTCATTCAGGCTCACTCCCTGCATTAATTACTCCTGCACCAGCTGACGAAGCTTGTTTCCATCTTCACTTGATGTTTCTACGTTTCTACATTCATACGTTCAGTGTCTGAAAAGATATGCAGGAACAATTGCCATTATTATGTCATTATGCCAATTTATCATTTTATAATCCCCATGCAATATGTGCAATGTGAAAATACTGCTAGAGATGAAAAGCTATTAAACTGTAAGAATGATGTACTGGCATCAAGTGAACCAATCACTGTGCTACCTAATCTCTCTTAAAAAAAAAACAGGGCTCAGTCAGTTTTGTCTTTTAACAAGTTCAATTCCATTATATTCTAATAGCAAGTCTATTGCCCTTACTAGCTGCACTTTATATGTGGTGAGTCTTGTTGAAGTACAAACAGGTCTGCCACTCAAGACCTATTGTTCATGAGGATCTACTTCGTCTCTGAGCACAGAACCTCACTTTTTACACACTGGCAACACAAAAAAATCAGAAGGACTTCATAGCAAAAATGTATGCAAACATAGAAAATACAAAAATGCTTCTTTTGCTACATGTTTACACAGTAATCCTTTTATCCTTCACTGATTCCCTCTGTCACTGTTTCACCAGGATCCCAGTTATACTTCTCTGATTGCTACAGTATAACATCCATTACGCTTATAAACATCCTCTCTGCCTAACAGAATTTTACCATGACATTTTGGTGTATTCTTGGCATTTATTCTACACTATATAGACAAAAGTTTGTGGACAACCCACCTAATTATTGAGCTCTGCTACTGTAGCAGTACTCACAAGGAACACATTCATAATATGGAGCATACATTTTTCATTCGTCATAGACAATTAGTGGAAGTAGAACGGGTTGTACTGAACACTCCAGTGACACATTTATAAGTTTCTTCTGCCAGCAAGTCAGTACATCAACTTTCTGTCCTGCTGTCCTTAAACAAAATCCACAGAGAATTAATTTTCTGACTTTGATTGAGAACTTCACTGGCTTGCACAGAAGCTTGACTTCAGTTCTATCAGACACCTTGCCAAAAGTGATCCAGGGCTTATTGTTTGACATCAGAAGCAGACCTCATAGTCATGTTCCAAAATCTAGTGGACAGCGCATTTAGAAGAACAAAGGCTGTGTTGTAGCAGCAAAGGTGGGGCTGCAAACTCCATACTAATGCCCATGTTTTGGATGTTTTTTATTGGGTGTCCTCAAAACTTTTATCTTTGTAGTATGTTTTGTCACTGAGTCCACTCAGTACCAAATCACAAATCAATTGCAAACTCCTCCAGGTAATCTGGTTTTTCTCTCACATTCCGATGTGAGTCTGTTAATCTGTGTGAGTGTGCGAGTGCCCTGTGCTGTGATGGGCTGGTTACCCTGTTCAGGGTTGGTTCCTGCCTTACGTCCTGCACTGATAGTTAGTCCCCTGCCCTCAGTTGTATTACTCAAGTATGGAAATGAATGAATGAATGTAGTGTTATACAACCTATACAAAGATCTTTGTAACCACGCTAGTAACTGCCTACAAAACTTAAGGAGGTCTCAACTTTTGTGATGTTGCTCATTTAAGTGAACTAGGGGGAGAGATATCCTTTCAAAACGTTTCTCAGTGTCAGACTATTACATATGTACATCTGTAAGATTGTTTTTGACTGTCAATGTATGAAGCTCCAGGAAAAAAAAGTGTCCACAAAGCACATCTTTGTCCAAAGTTTTTTTAATCCACACAGTTTATTTTAGTATCAGTGTCTGGGCTCAGCTTCTGGCACAAAAAAATAGGCTGAGACAGAAAATTGTGCGTGTAAGACTATGAGCTATACTCTATGGGTTTTGGGGCTCCACTTATGTCATCGTGCCCACTGCACAAATGGATATTGGGGAAAAAAATGGTTGTAAAATCAAAAAACAAAATCCATCATATAAGACATCGCATTACAAACTGTCAGATACTTTCTAAACCGTTCCTGTAATGTGCCTGTTAAATATTTGTTGTCTCTCAGTCTATCTTTGTGTCCATGTTGCTTCTTTGTTTTCTTTACACAGTGAGTGTAGTCCAAATCCTGTCTTAGCAGGCTCTCCTGGTGCCAAATGGAGCTGGTCCAAATTCAGCAGGAGTTTTTCTCTCTCTCCTGTTTGATATTTACTTTACTACCTTCTCTGGGAAGCTGGTGCCGGCCCAGAAAGACAAACAGCACTGTTTTAATGGGTGACAGAGGTGGGGATGGTGCTGCTGAGGACCTCTCACCCCTCTTCATCCGTCCTCTGCTATAATTTAAGCAAGCGCTGGGCACCAGTGGGCCCTTTAATGGTCTCGTTATGACTCCCTTGTAAAGAATTTGGCAGTAAAGACCTATTGTCCCTGCAGAGCCCGTGGTAGGGTCACTGAAGGAAGGATGACAGTGTGTGGCAGTAATGTCAGAGCAAGTTTGCCAGAGGGTTTGAACTACATGCTAGTGTGCCTAAGTAGCACACATCTTTCTCCTGCTTTGACCCAGCACATTAATGGTATAGATTATGTTAAATATGGGCTATGGAAAATATGAAGCTCAACAGGGGTAAGCGAAAAATATATTAAACATCTCTTTTGTCGTGGAGCCACTGAATTTCCTTTGACTGTATATGACAGATACCAATACAGTGTATTCTAGATTAATAAGCCAAGCTGAACATGCCAGAGGGTCGAATAAAACGATTACGCAGACGGAAATGGAACACTTGTCCCAATTTTGTCCGATGCAAGCCATCCGAGAAGTCTGCCATGGCCCAAGATGGAAGTTAACTGCAGCCTGTGCCTATTAATACAGATGCTGGATTATATTAGACAGTTGGCTTCATCGAACCTTTAATGAACTACAGCTCTTGAGCTACAGCAAATCACCATATATCTCTCACTGTGTTGCTACGCTGAGGAATTACTGTGTGTTTATAATGAGTAATTCAGACGACGCTGAAGCCCTACCTTGTAATTCATCTCCTTCTGCAGCAAAATCTTGGAGTTTCTAGAGTTTATTGCTGTTGCCTCAAAGCTTTAAAATGTTGCCATGCTTTCCGCTGCAGGTAATTAATACGAGGCTGTCTGTGGTGAACATGGTAATGAAACAGTCTTGCTGCGGCATGGCCTCCATCCCGGTAACATCAGCTCACGTGCCGTCTCATCCTAATTGCAGGGCACAGGCCGAAGTTGGACGACTCTCCAAAGGCAGGCTTGTTCTCCGACCGCCTGAGTGAGCTCGAACGTATCCGGCAGAGCACGATGAGGGTACCTGTGCCAACACAAACCCCCCGAACCTCACTCAACACCCCCAACTCATTCTCTCCTCAAGGCCAGAGCCAGATCACAGGTATGGGTGAATCCCTTCCTACCTAATCCATGTCTGTCACGTCTGTGGCATATACAGTAAGTGATTACCACAGCCAGTGATTTCGACATGTTTACCTGTACTGAGCAAAGAACAAACACCTACTGTCTACTTGGAAGCATGGGGAGATGTTCATCCACTTGAAAAATAACTTTAATTCAAATCTAAAGCCTTAATACTAAGAAAATCTCTTAGGTCTTATCAAGGTTGTTCTTATACAATTTTTATTCTCCCAAAACTACACAGATAACTGAACTTATATGATGTACACTTTACCTACATGCCTACATGACTATGCTGGTAGCCAAGTTTTCAAATTCTGTTCCATTTAATTCAATTTATCACAGCATCTTACATTACCTGACTGCACTGAAAACCACCCTCAGATTTTTTTTTATTTATATTTTTGTTCTTTACTTAGTACAGATTATATATATATATATATATATATATATATACAGTGCCTTGCAAAAGAATTCGGCCCCCTTGAACTTTTCAACCTTTCAGGCTTCAAACATAAAGATATGAAATTGTAATTTTTTTGTGCAGAATCAACAGCAAGTGGGACACAATCATGAAGTGGAACGAAATTTATTGGATATTTGAAACTTTTTTTTAAAATAAAAAACTGAAACGTGGGGCGTGCAAAATTATTCGGCCCCTTTACTTTCAGTGCAGCAAACTCACTCCAGAAGTTCAGTGAGGATCTCTGAATGATCCAATGTTGACCTAAATAACTGATGATGATAAATAGAATCCACCTGTGTGTAATCAAGTCTCCGTGTAAATGCACATGCTCTGTGATAGTCTCAGAGTCCTGTTTAAAGCGCAGAGAGCATCATGAAGACCAAGGAACACACCAGGCAGGTCCGAGATACTGTTGTGGAGAAGTTTAAAGCCAGATTTGGATACAAAAAGATTTCCCAAGCTTTAAACATCTCAAGGAGCACTGTGCAAGCGATCATATTGCAATGGAAGGAGTTATCAGGACTCCACTGCAAATCTACCAAGACCCGGCCGTCCCTCTAAACTTTCAGCTCAAACAAGGAGAAGACTGATCAGTGATGCAGCCAAGAGGCCCATGATTACTCTGGATGAACTGCAGAGATCTACAGCTGAGGTGGGAGACTCTGTCCATTAGGACAACAATCAGTCGTACACTGCACAAATCTGGCCTTTATGGAAGAGTGGCAAGAAGAAGCCATTTCTCAATGATATCCATAAAAAGTTTGCACAAGCCACCTGGGAGACACAGCAAACATGTGGAAGAAGGTGCTCTGGTCAGACGAACTTTTTGGCCACAATGCAAAACGTTATGTTTGGCGTAAAAGCAACACAGCTCATCACCCTGAACACACCATCCACACTGTCAAACATGGTGGTGGCAGCATCATGGTTTGGGCCTGCTTTTATTCAGCAGGGACATGGAAGATGGTTAAAATTGATGGGAAGATGGATGGAGCCAAATACAGGACCATTCTGGAAGAAAACCTGTTGCAGTCTGCAAAAGACCTGAGACTGGGATGGAGATTTATCTTCCAACAAGACAATGATCCAAAACATAAAGCAAAATCTACAATGGAATGGTTCACAAATAAACGTATCCAGGAGTTAGAATGGCTAAGTCAAAGTCCAGACCTGAATCCAATCGAGAATCTGCGGAAAGAGCTGAAAAATGCTGTTCACAAATGCTCTCCATTCAACCTCACTGAGCTCGAGCTATTTTGCAAGGAAGAATGGGCAAAAATTTCATTTCATTTCATTTCATTCTCTCGATGTGCAAAACTGATAGAGACATACTCCAAGCGAATTGCAGCTGTAATCGCAGCAAGAAAGTTGATTTAAGTAACCTTAATCGTGGCATGGCTGTTGTTGCCATGAATTGGGCTGGTCTGAATATTTCAGAAACTGCTACTGGGATTTTCATGCGCAGTCATCTCTCTCTAGGGTTAACAGAGAATGGCATGAAATTCAGAAAATATCCAGTTCTCTGATCAAAAAAGGCTTGTTGATGCCAGAGGACTTGTTTGAGCGGAAAGGCAACTCAAATAACCACTCATTGCAACCATGGTATGCAGAAGACCATCTCAAGGGCTCACCAAAATTCGACAACAGAAGATTGAAAAATCATTTCATGGTCTGATGAGTCTCAGTTGGTGCTGTGACATTCAGATGGTAGGTTTGGTGTAAACATAGAAAGCATGGATCCATCCTGCCTTGTGTCAACAGTTCAGGCTGGTGGTGGTGTAATCATGTGTGGGGATCATTTCTTGGCACACTTTCGACATGTCACCAAGCTCAAATCATCTCAAACTGGTTCCTTGAACATGATAATGAGTTCAATGTACTCGGATGGCCTCCACAGGATGGTTTCACATCAATATGGACCAAAACCTCTGAGAAATGTTTCCGGCACCTTGTTGAATTTATGCCATGGAGAGTTAGGGCAGTTCTAAAAGCAAAAGAGGGGGCCCCACATGGTACTAGTAACGTAATGTAGTGGCCGGTGTGTGTGTGTGTGTGTGTGTGTGTATGTACGTGTGTGTGTATATGTGTGTGTGTATATATATATATATATATATATATATATATATATGCAGTTACAGTACATAAAGTTTATGATGGAAAATGTTGAAATATTCCATCTGTTTGAGGCACTTTTATGAACGCTACAGATTTGTTTAATCTCACAATACAAAGTTTGGTAAAATTACATGTTTTGTTGATTTTCTAAATAAGTGAGCACAACCTCTGTAGGGACCAAACGTAAACATACAATATTTACAATTTGAATGCATACATTTGAAAACTAAACATAAAATTAGCAAAGGTTTATGCAAAAGTTTTCCAGATGTTTTTCGTAAGGTTTCACATCTTTATTGACATAATGGTGCATTAAATGTGTTGCATTTATTTATTTATTTTTGTTGAGGTTGCATAAACTTTTCTATATTTATAAACATTTGTTTAAGTCTGTTCATTGACTGAATAATTGTTCTGCGCAATCAGGCAGCATCTACTACACTGTGCATACAGTATAATGTAAGTTTTCAAAATGCACTGTTAACGCATTGGCAGTGACTTGTTAGACCTTAAAATGTTGATAAATGTTTTTCTTTTACCACGTTTCATTTACAAATTAAAAACAACCCATTAAACAAAAGCACAGTTTAACCACATGTTCACTTAGTTCTCACGTACACATAGAAACCATGCCAGCCGTTAATGTAACTCTGGTATCAATTGTAAGGAGACATTGTAATTGTGAACTCATGGATGTTTGTGGAAGCCAAAATGCTACACTCAGGGGTGTTGAACAAGGGGAATCAGAGTGTAGACAGCAGTTACTTTACATGCAGGGGCATATCTTTTAACTGTACTTAAATATTTGTTCTAAATGTTTATATTCTTTATGGCTGTTGATGCTGGTATTATGGATTTAGAGCAGATTCAGATTTATTGCAACATTTTATTTGATCTACTCCACGAGCCACCATCTAAGGGTGTAATATGTACTTAGGCACATACATAACTGTATGTACTGTTACCGAGATGAAATTGTTAGCAGTTTCCTAGATTTAGCATATTACTCTTACACTTTAAACAGAGTAAACACAAGTGTTAAAACCATTAGGTATAATCTGTGAAAGTAATGCTCCGTCTCTTTGTTTGGTCACACATGGTCAGACCCACGCCAGTCGCAGTCATCCCCTCCGTGGTTTAATGAGCAAGTGTACCCATCATACCTGAGCCCCATGGCGTCCCCTTCGGTGCACTCCACCACCCCTCTGTCCTCCTGCCGTGCCACAGGCCTGCCTTCCATCAACGAGGTGTCCCGCCACCTGCCAGGTAACCCTCAGCCTCAGGCACCTGCAGGTGCGGCCCCTAACCCTCCACCTCCGCTGCCACAGCCTGGCTACCAGATGGAGAAACACATATGTTCAGAGATGATTTTTAGCAGGCCAGTAGCTCGTCCAGTTACTCATAGTTTGTGTTTCCAAAACGAGAGGGTTGGGCAGAGTTTTTTGTACCTTTTGGAGGTTTGGCCAGTAGCTCTTCTATGTCTTTCTTGTTTGTATTACTGAATTGATGGATTACTGATTGATTGCTTGCTTTATGCATCAGCAACAGGGTGCACAGTTTTAACCGCTGTAGTTCATCTTTTGGATGGCCAGGAGACAGTTTGGTTTCATATTTTCATAAAGCATAAGAGCATTTTGTTTCACTTGCTGTTGGTAATTTAATTAATTGCAACCACAATCTGACATTAGCTGAGTTTTCATTGGCTTTTTCATCTGTGGATACGAAAAAAGTATCATTCCTTAAACTTGTGCTACTGGAGAGTGATGGAAAGATCTTTCCTAAAGCAGAAAAAGAAATTGTGTCCTTTTTCCTCTTCCAGAGTCTTTGATCCTGTGCCATATATGGTTAATAATAGACTAAGGCATAATAACAGGCCGGTGTCAGGCAAATAAAGCAGGTTTATAGCGATACGCTTCCAAAACAGCCTGCCAGGGAAACTAAGTCCAGTTTCTTCAGAATCGAATATGCTAATTTGCCCTCTTTTGCCCTGCACCCACCCAAACACAGGCGATTAAAGTCTAAACACGGGCCTACGACTTTCTCCCTCCAGACACCTGTTTGAGCTGGGGCCAGGTGAATATTTGAAAGTTTTGTGTTAGTGTTTCCTCCTCTCATTCTCTTTCTTCCCTGCAAGTCCAGAGAGAGTGTAAGCAATTAAACCAGCAGCTCCCTGGTGTGCCTGCTGCTTGGCAGCTTTTGGACGGCTGCCACCTGCCCTGTCAGGTTTGATTAAGCTGGCTTTGTCAGCCCATAGCATGTTGTGCAGCATGCTCAAAGCTCCTGCTGCTAATAATGGCCATTATCTGAGATAAGGGCAGCGCTATTTGACACATCCTGCTGCCAGCCAAGCAAAAAACAGTAAAAGTAAATCCTTCTGTTAAATGCGGATGCTGTTGTCAAACGTCATTACACTCTGCTGTCATCTGAAGTTGACTTGCTAAAAGCATATTTGCTGTAGAAGGCAAATATTCCCATTGAACCTTTGCTTAGTGCCTCTTAAACATGGAACGCTTATTAGATGTGTAGAACTAGCATCTGGTTTTGGGTTCAGAGCTGTCTAGCAGCAGCGACTGTTTAAATATAGCCCAAACATAGCCTTTATGTGTACATGTGTGTGAAAAGGGGAGGTAGGGCATTTAGCTGTTCTGTCCATTATTCTGAGCACACTCTCTCTGTTGCCTGGGGCTAGAGAACCATTATTCCATGAGGTTCAAATCAAAGAGTTTTAATATAAAAGGGAAAGATGTGGGGGAGAACACATTTCCAGTTTAAGACATGAGGGTTCTAGCAACAATCCATGCCTCCACACTACCCACACATAATCATTACCCCCACCCCCCTACCCCCCTCCAGTATAGACATGGTGACAGCAAAGACGCCTTGTGATTTATGACATGAGTGCTGCTCCTAAAAAAGGGGGTAGGAGCTTTTGGAACAATGCTGGTGCCAATGCAGCCTATTAGTGGTTTTGTGAGTTTTGAGGTGAATGAGACAGCGTGTGAAGGACAGGGGCCTCGGATCTAGTCTGAGCTAAGATTGTGCAAGATAGCAGGAGCCCACATCTGAGACCCAGCCTGTCTCCCAGTGATGCTTCGCGCACCCCTCAAAATGCTTCCAAATGTGTGATTGCTTATGCAATCCGACTAAGTTTTAACATGGCAACCCACACCATTTACTGAGGCGATGCGCATACCGAAGTGTACACAGACCAGTTTAAACATGCACAGACACACATAAACAGGCATGTAAATAAGGCTGGAATTGCGAACAGAGAAGATGAGAGGCATATAACTATAGACATGAATACACATACACACGAGCTAGTCAAAGAAAATAAAGGGAGAAAATCCATAAATAAATTCAGCCAGTCTTAGGCACTTTGTGCTCATTGTTGTGCAGTGTTGTGATTGAGCATAATCTGTAATCAACACGGTTTCAATTCAGTTTATAAAAGTGTGACTTGAGATACAGTACATACAGTAGAAGGATAAGCAAACACGCATATATGTGTGTGTGTGTATCTATGTCATATACACACACTCACCGATGTTTCTACATTCATTGTTCGTTTTACACTCATTGTTCATTGCAGACTATAGTCCATCTATTTCTCTACATACTTGTGCTGGTATGATTTTGACCAAACATAGCAGTGCTGCTGGAGTTTGTGTTCACTCAGTGTGCACTCTATTAGACACATCTACCATATTGCTCCACCTCATCTGTTTGTGTTAATCATCCTCTAATCCTTCAACAGTGCTCACAGGATCCTGCCTACAGGATGCTAGTGGCTGGACATTTTTGGTTGGTGGACTATTTTCATTCCAGCAGTGACACTGAGGTGTTTAAAAACTTTGGCAGCACTGCTGTGTCTGATCCACTCATACCAGCACAACACCCACTAACACTACAACACCACATCAGTGCTGAAAATGATCCAGCACATAACTAATACCTGATCTGTGCTGGTTCTGTGGGGTCCTTACCATTAGAGAACAGAAGTAAAGGGAACTAATAAAGTATGTAGAGAAAACAGATGGACTACAGTTGTATTTTAGAACTGCAGAGGTACAGAGGTAGGTAAGTGGAAAAACTGATGAAATGGACAGTGAGTAGAAACAAGGAGTGTAAAGTGGCTCGGTGTGAGTGTATTCTACTATGGTAGCCACCTGGTGCTGGTGCACAATTTGTTAGGGCAATGGAAAAATGACCAATGTTGAGCTTATGTAATCTGCGTGGTGGACCATCTTAGCAAAGCAATGAACGTGACATGGTTAATTGAATAGTGTGCAATGCACAGGTGCAGGTCCTAGTGTATCCAGGACAGCAGCACAGTGCACTGTGTTTACTTTCCTTATTAGACACACCTTCCATTCTCTTACACAGTTTGTGTTAGTCATCCACCTCTAGTCCTTCATCAGTGGTCAGTTTCTAAACAGATTGTGCTACTGGATGAATATTTTATGTTGTTATAGTGCTCCCAACCCAGCAATGACATTTAGTTGTTTAAAAAAAACTTGCACACAGTACTTTTCTACAAACACTACTATACTATATACTATACTATGTCACTACTATATTGAGTGGGTACTACTAAATATGAGAGTGGTCTGCCACTGAAATATGATCACACCAGCAGTGGTTCTGTGAAGGGATTTTCCTTTGAACAATGAAAAATAGTGAATCTGACAAATTCTGCACAGCAAAAGATGAGCTCTGTATGTTTATATATATATATATATATATATATATATATATATATATATATATATATATGGTGCTTGAAAGTTTGAGAAGGCATATTTCTGCATTTCTAAATATGAGCTAAAACATCAACAAATTTTCACACACATTCTAAAAGTAGATTAAGAATACCAAATTAAACAAATGAGACAAAATATTACACTTGGTCAATAATTTATTGAGGAGAATGATCCAATTTTACATGTCTGTGAGTGAAAAAGTATGTGAACCTCTAGGACTAGCAGTTAATTTGAAGGTGGAATTAGAGTCAGTTGTATGGCTGATGTTAGTGTTCATGAGTCCACCATCAAGACAACACTTAACAATAATTGGCATACCAGGGTTGCAAGGAGAATGCCACTGCTCTCCAAAAGCAACATTGCTGCCCATTTGCAGGTCACATGGACAAGCAATTGGACAAAAAAGGTTGAATGAGAAGCATTATGTTCAGAGAAAGGAAAACTGCATTTCAGCCTAGGAACCTTATGCCTTCTGTGAAATATGGTGGTGGTAGTAGCATGGTTTGGGACTGGTTTGATATATCTGGGCCAGGATGGCTTACCATCATTGATGGAACAATGAATTCTGAATTAGACCAGCACATTCTAAAGAAAAATGTCATGACATAAACTGAATGTCAAGAGAACGTGGGTTCATGCAGAAGGAAACAATCTAAGATATAAGTCATTCTACCAAGCTGGCTACAGAAACATGAAGTTAAAGTTTTGGAATTGGCCAAGTCCTGACCCATAATCCAATGAATGTTGTGGAAGGACAGGAAGCAAGCGAGTTCATGGCACAAGGAAAAACCTCCCAAACATACATGTACTGATAACAGCTACAGAAACATTTATACAAGATGGTCACAAAATATCCTGAAAGCAATGTTCAAATTACTTTTCCACTCAACATATGTATTATTATCTTATTATTCCTCAATGTATAAATGACAAAATGGTTTTTCTATTTTGTCTCAGTGTTCATTGGTTCTAACTTTTTAGGGTTGTGTGAAAATTGTATATTGTTCATGTTTATGCAGCAATTTCAGTGGATTCTAAAGGGTGACAAACTTCAAGAAACCATGGTTAATGCACATTCAACTCAGTGTATAGAGCTGATTTATTCATAATACATTTGCAGATCTATGTCAGAACAAGTTATCTGAACTGTTTTGTTGTATTAAACCATTCAGGTATCTGTGTGCAGGTTCAAACAGATCTTGACTCCCTTTCCCTGGGCAGTTTGAGCGCCAGTTCCCTGGCTTCTCCTCCCTCACTGAGAGCCGATTCTCCAGTCCACGAAATGCAACTACCAGCTCCGTTACCTACACGCCCACCCATGTCACCACAGGATGTCGATGGGCAGTGCCATTACAAGACATAACCTGCCGCCGCCATACCCAGGCTCCACTCAGAGCCAGAGTGGACCATTCCAGAGCAGTAGCACCCCTTATCTCTACTATGGGGCCTCTTCTGGCTCCTACCAGTTCTCCATGGTTCCAGGGGGTGACCGCTCACCCTCCAGGATGCTGCCGACCTGCACTAGTGCCTCTACAGGCACTACGTTGGTCAATGCCAGTCTGCCTGTACAGGGTGATGGAGGGAGTGGTGTGGAAGAGGATGGCAGCCACAGCAACTCGCCCACCGTGCTCAATCCGGCAGGGAGGATGGACGAAGGAGTGTGGCGCCCATATTGACCGAATTAGACTGTGT
The DNA here is from genome assembly GCA_025084515.1 of Ancistrus triradiatus. Taxonomy (NCBI): domain Eukaryota; kingdom Metazoa; phylum Chordata; class Actinopteri; order Siluriformes; family Loricariidae; genus Ancistrus; species Ancistrus triradiatus. The sequence continues at coordinate 51,555 of JAJAGP010001200.1, read as the reverse complement.
GTGTTCATGAAAACAGGACACGCTGCATTTTCCAGGCAGGTGAACTCCGAACCAGTTACATGGTTTTAAAGCACAAGCCCTATCAGGACTCTGGTCCATTATTGCTGAGATATTCTCTTTTGCCTTATTCATTTTTTAAAGATTTGTAAAATGTCACTTTTGAGGAGTACGTACGATTCTTGAAAGCGAAGTATTTTAATGCAAACTCTTGTGGCAGTTGATATTAGCGTACCTGTAATACACACGCCGTCACTCTGAAACTGATAGCTATCAGCATCATTCATAGTTCAACAGGTAATTGTGAATAAACCGGTTGTTAGCTCTTACAGAAAGCTATTAGCCTTAGCACAGATAAAGGTTTTTACATGCAGTTTCAAGCACTGAGCAGCAGGAAAATTTGAATATGACAAACCAAGTTTGTTTCTTAGGATTCATTTACTTTTTTTAACTTAAGTAATTTAAATTATGCATATTTGGTGGAATTTTGAATTGTAAGTTATAAAGCCATAACTTAAGTAATGTATTTGAAACTTGGTTCATAAAGGGAATATTTTTGTAATGCGTCTATGTTCAAGTTAATCATGAAATTGATAGGTAATTTAAAGATACATTTTCTGTGCCTTAAGCCTATTGATTCGTATTGATTGATTTTTTTTGTTTATTTCTTTTTATACTATTTTCTAACTTAGAATCTGGAACATGTTTTCTACATCTGTATATGCTACATTGTGGAGAAGCTCTGTTCTTATTTTAGCAGGTATGAATGCTGGCCTAAATTATTGCTTTACTGCTTTGTTATGTAAAACTCTGGTCTTCTCGAAACCAAAAAGTTTACATTTACTTCACATTTGCTTGGCATTTTGTGCTAAAATATATAATCCTTTGTCAGATCTGTGTGCAGCATGCTCAGATATTTCAGTCAGTGTTAACCTCAGTATGCTTGGATAGAAATAAGGATAGCCTTTAGGAAAGCTACCAACAGCTTCTGCAAACTAAGGGGCCTGCTGTGCACCCACCTGAAGACTGGATCGGTTTACTGGAACTTAGAATGTACTTAACGAATGCCACACACACATACACACACACATGCTATTACATAGCCTCAGAATAGTGTGTTTACCCTCAATATGGTATTGCTCAGTGTAATGGCAGCTAAAATAATCCCCATGGACAAACATTGATTTTTTTTATACATCTGAATTGAATTAAAAATGAATACATTTTAGGTACATGTTCAGCTAGCCTATACTTGTGGTACTATTCTGGAGTTACCCTGTTTCTAATTCTTATACAGTAGCCTCTACTGCTATTGAATTAAAGCCCCGTTCTGGAAGAGGTTAATCAGGTCTACTGTGATACTATTTATGTTCATTGTAACATAAGCCAAAGTAAATGTACTTACTGTACTATTAGAGCAAAAAAAAGACTTACTGCAGTTTAAAAATGTGCTATTGTGCAACAAAAAGCTAGCTTTCCAGTTTCATTTATTCCTGGGGCCTTTAAGGATATCCAACTGTGCTTATTTTTGTAGGAATATGTGAGGTTTTGCTTACTCTTCATGCAATGTTGTGCTCAGCCATTTCAGCAATAGCCTCCTTTTTAATTGCCTCATCATCCAGTGCCTTATATAGCACCGAGTGCACAAAGACAGAAGAAACATTGTAAGGCTTATATCAAACTCAAATGTTCAAATTTTATGAGACTTATTAACCAAATCAATTTTTGAATATGTTTCTAATCACTTTTCTCTGATAGCAGATAATGTATATAATACATTTATACAGATGATAAGTCAAGCACTTAGTCATTTAGGAAGTTCATGCATCATCAAGCCACTCAGTTTAATTGAACTGACTGGAATGATTTTAGCTGGAACTGCATTGATTTGACTTACAGTGGTGCTTGAAAGTTTATGAGCCCTTTAGATTTTCTATATTTCTACTTAAATATGACCAAAAACAACATCAGATTTAGAGATAAATCAGTTAAACAAATGAGACAAACTATTACACATGGTCATTTATTTCTTGAGGAAAATAATCCAATATTACATATGATGTATGAATGGCAAAAGTATGTGAACTTTCCTTTCAGTATCTGATAGGAACCCTTGTGCAGCAATAACTGCAACTAAATGTTTCCAGTAACTTTTTGATCAACTTTGCACATTTAGCCCATTCCTCTGGCAGGTTGGTGGGTTTCCTCACATGAACTGATTTTAGGTCTGCTTTTGGTCCTTCCACAACATTTCTGTTGGATTAAAAACAAGACTTTTACTTGGCCATTCCAAAACATTAACTGTATTCTTCTTTAACATTTTTTGTAGAATGATTTATATGCTTAGGGTTGTTGCATGACCCATATTCTCTTGAGATTCAGAACTGATGTCCTGGCATTTTTCTTTACAATCTGCTGGTATTATTCAGAATACATTGGTCCATCAACGATGGCAAGTTGTCCTGGCCCAGATGCAGCAAAACAGTGCAATACCATGATACTACCACCACCATGTTTCACAAATACTAGGGATAAGGTTTTTAAACTAGGATGCAGCATTTTCCTTTCTCCAAACATAATGCTTATCATTTAAGTCAAAAGTTCTATGTTTTCACAGTAACCTCCTGGTGTGTCCACACAGTCTTTAGCAAACTTCAGGTGGGTATCAATGTTCTTTTTGGAGAGCAGTGCAGCATCTTGCAGCCTTGCCATGCACACCATTGCTGTTCACTGTTTTCCCGATGGTGGACCTCTGACCATTAACAAATGTGAGAGAGTCCTTTAGTTGCTTAGAAGTTACCTTATGTTAGTTGGGACTTCATGAATTATTACATGCATTGCTCATGGAGTTATCTTTGTTGATCAGCCACTCCTGGGGAGGATAACAATGGTCTTTAAAGTCTTCCATATCTGCCACAAATTGTTCTAACTCATCAGAGATGGTCTTGTAACCTTTTCCACCATGAGGATCAACAAACACCATGAGCATCATGACGTCCTCTAAAAACTCTCTTGTTTATACCATGATACACTTCCATAAAATCTTTTAAAGATTAGACTTTGATAGATCCCTGCTCTTTAAATACAACAGGGTACCCACTCACAACTGTTTGTCTTTCCATTGAATGAAAACACCTGACTCTAATTTCACCTTCAAATTACCTGTTAATCCTAGAGTTTCACATACTTTTGCGACTCACAGATATGTCATGCTAGCTCATGTTCCTCAATAAATAAATGACAAACTATAATATTTTTGTCTCATTGGTTTCATTGGGTTCTCTTTATCTACGTTTAGGAATTGTGTGGAAATCTGTTAATGTTTTAGGTCAGGTTTATAGAGAAATATTGAAACTTCTAAAGGGTTCGCAAACTTTCAAACACACTGTATATGTAAAACTACTCTGTCTATCCACAACATTTAACTGTCTCTTGTGACATATGCTCCGTTGCTCCATTGTGTGTTTTTTTGTCTGATATACCATTGAATGGAACTAACTTACTGTTAAAGGGAGCAGAGTCTAAAGCCTGTTTACAAATTGTTTACACTATTTTGACTGAGGTTGTTTTTCTTTTAGGCAAATATACCCCCATTTGCATTTGTGTTTATTCATTTTCTTTATTTGTAAAATATTTATCTTCCCTCAAAATGCTACCAGAAAATGGGACAGTGAGGTTGGAAAGTTTGGGAAGGCAGTTTGTAGCAAATTTCTCTCCGGAGCTTGCATGCTTTGCTTCACTTGCACAAATGTGTTTTATTTATCTTATTTCAGGCCTCTGAGGTCAAATGTCTGTCATCATTATAGAACAATGGCTAAAGGGAATGATTACCATGACAACAGTGGAACTAATTGCCATTTATTACTGATGTACATTGATGTTCTGTTTATTTTATATGGCTAATAAAATACTTTTTGCAATACTTTTTGTCTTTATCAAGCAGCTGAAGTCACAACATGTTTCTTTACCTGAAACCCATTAACACTGTGAATGTTTTCCCTGAAGTGTACAAGCCCCTGAACTGTGTAGACTAATGGCCTGCATCCACACATCTAAAATCAAATCATTTTGAGTTTTAAGTTTTGTTACCTTATCCATGAACCCTATGGGTGGCTGGCCAGGGATCACAGTATAAGTCCCTTACAGGGCCTCAGCACCACTGTACAACATACTTCCTCACAGTGCTCTGTGGATCAACATTTGCTTTGGAGCGTCTGAGCTGGCACCGTGCTGCTGGCTACAGCCTTGCCTTTGTCTCTTAGTAAAACCAGGCCTCAGTCAAACCCAACCTTCAAGACTAGGGCTGTTCAGCCTTATTTCACGACATAATCAGGGGGCGTTCCATCTTTAAACCAGGCTCGTTTTTAAAGTGAACTCATTCCAGGGATTTCCCTGAATATAAAATAAGTAAAAAAAGTGGAGCATGTCTCAGGTTTGCATTCCCATCGTTCCCATCTAGCAATTAGAAGAATGCACTGGAGAGGAGAAACAAGAGGCAGCTATATGATATTTCCATAATGTGTGGGGGACTGGAAAAGAGTTATTGCACTGCCAGGACTGTGGAGTATTGTTGCCTTTTTTTCTTTTCTTTTTTTTAGCTTGGCCATCATTCTTTGCATCTCTGCACATACACAAGAAAAGAGCGCGGCCTTACCCAAACCAGTCAACACCTCCATGTCACATGGCCCAAGATAAACTTGACTCTGGCAAAGTCTCCTCAGCAGATGGCCTGTGTTAAGTCCATCTGAAGGGACGTCTAGCATATAGTTACATTCTGCCACTCAATATATGTTCTGGGATATTACATAACCTGCTGTGACCCTTCTCACATGAAGTGACACTGTATTTAAAGCCATAAAATACCTTGCAGCTCTGCAGCTCATTCTCTATACCAGCTGTAGTGGATTTGTGCTACTGTAACACTCTTGTGCTGAATGTGTTGTCTCTGTAGACATTTTGATAGATCTAGAAGTTTGAAAAGCATTTTGGTCAGAATTTCTGAACAGTCTGTGTGAGGCTGTGTGAGAGTGGAGCTTCTACACTGTTTAAACTAGTGGAATAAAGACTGCACAGTCTAATATTACATTCTTGTGGTTTATAAATGGATTAAATTATATAATAGAGCAAGTATTCAGTAATTTGATTTAGGGGGACTTGCACTGTTATTATCATAATATTAAAACAAACTTGTTAAAAGGATCTCTCGTTGTTGTCAGTGATTTATCATAACAGTGTAGAAATACAGTTTCACTAACTTTCACACTGTGTACTTTCTCTTAAAAATACAACCCCAAATCAAAAAAGGGACAGTATGGAAAATGCAGATTAAAAAAGCAGTGTTTCTTACATTGACGTGACTTTTCATTGAAGACAGTAACAACCTGAGACCTTTCATGTGTTCTCCGGTCAACTTCATTTCATTTGTTAATAAACATCATTTCCTGCATTTCAGGCCAGCAACACATTCCAAAAAAAATTGGAACAGGGACAAGGTATGGCTAGAAATGGAGTTAAAACTGAATTAATGGTGTAATGTCAGACAGGTGATGTTAACAGAAACTGTAATCATGATTTGGTACAAAAGCAGTATCCATAAAAGACTGAGCCTTTGCTGAGCAAAGATGGCAGAGGATCTACAATTTGTGAACAAATGCATGGGAAAATTATTGAAATGCTTAAAACAATGTTCGTCAAAGAAAAATTAGAAGACATTGCATATTTCTCGCTCTACAGTGTATATTTTAACGATTCATGGAATCTGGAATTTCAGTGCATAAAAAATTACTTTGGCAACCTTTGTCAAGCATTCACAAACTTAAAACTTTACTGTACAAAAAAGCCTTATGTTAACCACATCTAGAAGCAACATTGACCTCTCTAGGCTTGGAGGCATTTGGAATGGACCATCACACAGTGGAAATTTGTATTGTGGTCAGATGAATCAGTATTCCAGATCTTTTCTGAAGAAATGGATGCTGTGTACTCTAGACCAAAGATGTAAAGGACCATCCAGACTGTTATAAGCAACAAGTCCAATAGCTGATAATGCCCCAAAGTCAGTGTCCTTTGCAAAAGTTATTTTAGACTTCTGTGATGGTGGCATTAAAGTAGAAAAGTACTACTTTAAGACAAGACAACATCTTTTTCAGGGATGTCCATGCATTTTTCAACAAGACAATGCAAAACCATATGCTGCACACATTACAAAGGCATGGCTGTGGAAGAAGAGGGTACGGGTACTGGACTGGCCTCCCTGCAGTCCTGACGTGTCACCAATAGAGAATGTGTGCTGAATTTTGGAACAAAAAATGACAACCTGGTGCAACACTGTTGCATGATATAAGACGTGTCTGCAGGATGAATGGGACAAAATAACACCTGAAACACTAAATTACTGTAACACTGAATGGAAGTAGGAGACAAACGCAGCCACCAGTAATGAAGAAAAGATGCTTTAATGAGGAATACCAAACACGGAATACAGAGAGGATGGGAAAGGAGCTGGGAGACAGGGTAGGAACCAAGTGAATCGGCGTGGACATGTGGGTAGACGAGGCTAAAATAAAGTCCCCAAATGAGAACAGGTGAGCACAATCAGTAGACTGGGGAAGAGGAGCGTTCCAGGACGCGGGTGTTGCGACTCGCGCTGCTGGTGGGCGTGACAATTACTTGGTATAATCTGTGACAAAACATCTTCTAAGTATTGTGAAAAGGAATGGCAAAATGACAAAGTAGTAAATGCTCTACCATCCCAATTTTTTAAATGTGTTGTAGGCCTGAAATGCAGGAATGCTGTTTATTAAGTAATGAAATAAAGCTGACCTGACAAAACATGAAACATCTTGGGTTTGTCCTGTCTGCAATTAAATACAAGTCAAAAGTAAACTTTTTTTTTTCTTTTTTTTCATACTTCCAAACTGATTTAGGGTTGTACGGTCTTCTGGTTTATAAATCATCCTGCCTATTATAAGGTAATTATTGCACTCTACTGTGCATATTAAATGATTTTGTGATGGTATAACTATAATGTATACTATAATGGTATAAGTTATGATATAACTATTCCAGATTTCCTTGTCGCTTAATATCAATACTGTTTCACACTAATTCACACTTTTACGTACATACTGTGTTGAAATTTGTGAAAGGGGCTTATATAAGCCACTCTGAAAGTCAGCCAAGCAATTAACTCTAAGAGCAAGTGTTATATACAATTGTCAGTGACAAGGTACATTCTCAACAATTCCATTGTTTTAAATTAAAATATTTTGTATATATAATTTTATAAAATCTCCTATGTGTGAAATCATCATTACTAAATGAGAAGGTATCCAAACCTTTTTTTTCTTGCCTTAACCTTATTGTGGTCAGGGTTGTGAGGTGCCACCACATATGCTGACTGAATTATTAAAGTGTATTTTAGTTAAGTACAAAATAAAGGGGATTGGGGAAAGAATGTATTTACAAAAACCTTTAAATATTATGACATTTTGCATTATAGTGCAATGTAATAGTGCCTAGTAGTCAGAAGTGAGTATAAACTTCCTCAAATAATGAACAAGTGGACATTCGGTAATGACTTTGCTGGTTCAATTTCTCATGTCAACTGGTACAACCCTGGGATGTTACAAAGACTGTAAGCTGTAAGCAGTAACCTGCTCTTATAAAAAGATAAGGAAATGATGAATGATAAATGATAAAATGATTATTTGATAACAATGGCTAGGTCCTAATTTTGCAGAAATGCATTTAAAAATAACAGAATAACAACATTCATTGAAAAAGTGAAAAATACATACTTAATATTTACTTCATGCTTCTGCTTAAGTAGTGTACAGTTATGTGGTGTGCTGTTATAATTGCCAGCTTATCAGGAAAAGACTTGCAGTCAGCAAAGAAAACCTTGATACATTGCTTAACTGTACGGCATCACACTGAACTCTGAGTCCACTGACCAGTAATTACTCTAATTGTGAAACTGTACTAATATCAGGACCATGGACAGTTACCCTCTAAACAATAGCTCTCTTTGTTGAGTCTGCACATTTAATGCCAGGAGTCTCAGGTTCTCCAACATCTAACTGCTCACAACTGAGTGCCTCAGGCACCAGAACGTTTGACAGGATCGAAGCTCTGGGTTGTGCCAAATATTCATACAACACAGGCCTTTTCCATGAATCCGGGCCAAGTAGTAAAATGTGAAATATTTGGACAGAAACTCCATCTTCAGATATATTCAGTCATGGAATCATATGGGCATGTTTCTCGTCAAAGAAACAGCCATATAAACTTTTTGATGGGCTTGAGTGTTAATTGAGAACTAATGAACTGGTAATGCAAAGCAGTGTTTCCAGGGGCGTTTTCTGGTGACTGACGTACAGCCTTGGTGACAATATGCCAGTTATTTCTGATCTTCTGTTTTGGGAAATGACAAAGTAATTGCTATCATTGCTGCTTGCCAGGGCGTTTCATTGATGCCTGTGTCTGCTCCTTGTTTAGACTCTGGCTCTTGTCTCCAAACATCCCAAATCATGTTATTATATTAATGACAGATTCTATGGTTTATGACTGGAAAATCAAACGTTTTTGATTTCCCGGGGAGTGTGCAGAGATTTATAAAGCTGAATGATAAAGGGAATGTTCTTGACAGCCATGCAGCTGCGATGGCTTCTGTGGGCAAGGCTGAGTGCAGAACCAAGCAAGCACTCTCTTATGTGGAGAGATATATTGCATTGCTGAATCTCTGAGGAGAGGAACTTAACTGTCCTTACTTTTTAGTCATGCATCAAGTCATGTCCTAGAAGAATTATAATCATCCCAGACAAAGTGGAAAGGCTGTGTGCCCACATTTCACCACAACAGGAAGAGAAACTATTCAGTCATGTCAGTCTTTTCAGTCAGACAGTAATCATTCTGATTCTGCTGCACATTTGATCCCATTCTATATAGTAAGAGTGGACCATTCCTTTATTTCCCTGGTATTAACCAATCATTTTTGATGCCGATGTGACTCTCTGAGCAATATCCAAAGAGCTCCACTTTGATCTGGGTTCAGTGTATATAAAGAACCATGCAGTGCCATCTCAGTTCACAGTAGTTTGGATGACAGAGCTCAGGTTGTGAATGTGAAGCAGCCCAAACCACCTAAGAGGCCTTGAGACCATCACTGATCTCCTCTGTGTGTAAGTGCTTTGCCAGAGTGGAGTACTCTGTAGCCAGACATTCTTCTGGTTAGGTCTTTAGCTCCATGTTTAAGCCACAGTCGTGCGCCCGTCATACCATTAATCCCCATCAAATTCCTCCTCAACTCACTCACACTGTGGACCCTGAGGAACTGGGCCGACTGTGACGAGGAATCCAATACTCTCTTCCCATAGGAAAAAACCTGGATTTGTAGTTCTTCCATTTTGTCTTAATAAAAATCCATATCCTGCTTTATGGCAGAATGTTGGAATATGTTTTATCTCCATAACCACAATTCAGCAGTGTTCTTCATGGTTAAGGAAATAAGTAGATGGTACAGCAACTCTGGAGAAAATGACCAATACACTGTTATTCTAGGTGTGCAATTCATTCTGGGAAATATTTGATGGTGGGTAAATATTACGATATTCTCCTACTTTATTATATGTATATATATATATATATATATATATAGATATATATATATATATATATCTCTATATATATATGTATTATATCTATATTTACACTGCTCAAAAAGTAAAGGGAACACTTAAACAACACATATAACTCCAAGTAAAATCAACTTCTGTGAAATCAAACTGTCCACTATAGGAAGCAACACTGATTGACAATCATTTTCACATGCTGTTGTACAAATGAAATAGACAACAGGTGGAAATCATTGCCAATTAGCAAGACACACTCAATAAAGGAGTTTTTCTGCAGGTGGGGACCACAGACCACTTCTCAGTACCTATGCTTTCTGGCTGATGTTTTGGTCACTGTTGTGAGCACAGCGTTGGTGGTGCTTTCACACTCGTGGTAGCATGAGATGGACTCTACAACCCACACAAATGGCTCAGATAGTGCAGCTCATCCATGATGGCACATCAATATGAGCTGTGGCAAGAAGATTTGCTGTGTCTGTCAGCGTAGTGTCCAGAGGCTGGAGACGCTAGCAGACAGGCCAGTACACCAGGAGACGTGAAGTTTAAGGACATTACATCAAAGTTGGATCAGTCTGTAGTGTTTTTCCACTTTAATTTTGTGTCTGACTCCAAATCCAGGCCTCCATTGGTTAATAAATTTGATTTCCATTGATGATTTTTGTGTGATTTTGTTGTCAGCACATTCAACTTTGTACAGAACAAAGTATTCAATGAGAATATTTCATTCATTCAGATCTAGGATGTGTTATTTGAGTGTTCCCTTTATTTTTTTGAGAATATCATGTGGTCAGATGAAACTAAAATAGACTTTTTTGGTAAAAACTCAATGCCGTGTTTGGAGGAATAAGAATTCTGAGTTGTGCCATACCTACTGTGAAGCATGGGGGTGGAAACATCATGTTTTGGGGCTGTTTTTCTGCATAGGGGACAGGACGACTGATCTGTGTTAAAGAAAGAATGAACGGGGCCATGTATCGTGAGATTTTAAGCCAAAACCTCCTTCCCTCAGTGAGAGCATTGAAGATGGAACGTGACTGGGTCTTCCAGCATGACAATGATCCCAAATACATTGCTCGGGCAACAAAGGAGTGGCTCCGTAAAAAGCATTTCAAGGTCCTGGAGTGGCCTAGCCAGTCTCCAGACCTCAGCCCCATTTGTGGAGGGAGTTGAAAGTCGCCTCAAAACATACATCACTGCTCTAGAGGAGATCTGCATGGAGGAATGGGCCAAAATATCAGCTACAGTTTGTGCAAACCTGGTGAAGACTTACAGGAAACGTTTGACCTCTGTCATTGCCAACAAAGGTTATATTAGAAAGTATTGAGTTGAAACAAATTTATTGACCAAATACTTATTTTCCACCATGATTTACAATTAAATTCTTTAAAAATCCTACAATGTGATTTCCTGGATTTTTTTGTCATTTTGTCTCTCATAGATGAAGTGTACCTATGATTAAAGTTACAGACCTCTCTCATCTTTCTAAGTCGGAGAACTTGCACAATCAGTGGCTGACTAAATGCTTTTTTGCCCCATTGTATGTTACCAGAAGTAGTTTGTAACCAGTGCAGAATTAATCGGTAACCAGTGTGTAGCAGAGAATAAGATTGATATGATCAAATTTTCTAGTTCTAGTAAGCAATCCAGCTGCTGCATTCTGAACTAATTTAAGTTTTTTTTAATAGATTTAGAGCATACAATCAACAGAGCATTACAGCAATCCAACCTCTAGGTTATAAAAGCATGAACCATTTTCTCAGCATCTATACAAGAGAGTATATATAAGTTTATAATATTACATAGCTGAAAGAAGGCAATGATATCAAAGGAGGGGTTTGAATTAAATGTGACAAGAACGTTATTTACAGACAGGCTGGCATTAAGGAACAGTCGTCAAGGTTTAGGATAGATGTAGACAACCTCTCCTTCAGCCTTGGTTGGATGGCTGCTGATACCTCAGTTTTATCTGAGCTAAGTAAATTAAATGACATCCAATATTTTATTTCCTTTACACAATCCTCAATTTTAATGATTGTAAGGACACCATTTTGGTTTGGCTGATATACACAGCTGTTTATCATCTACATAGCAGTGGAAACTAATACACTGCAGCAGTGGCAGCATGTACAGTGAATTAAGTATTAGACTACTGTAGCACCTGAGCATGAGACTGCAGTTGCTAATTTGTTTCATATTAGTACATTTTTAGTGGTACTTCTTGTTTTTAATAATTATATAACACAATTTTAATAGTCAAGTGGGGCATCCCTGTTCTACCACAAGCCACCCCTAGACTCTCTATGCCTGGATGAAGTCAAACCTGACCTGGAATGCCAAAAATAGCTAACCGGCTATCAGATACAGGTGAGCCCAGAACCAACCGGAGACCGACATCAGCCCGACAGGGAGACGGCACAGATGGGAAGCCATCAACATGGCACAGACGGACATTACAGTGTCATTCTAGTGTTGAATTCTTAGTGCCTCTATGTCCAGTTGGCAGCTCCAACTGTTGCTGTCCCCATGTAGGGTTGAGTTCCAGTACCATCTGTCTCATCTGTGCATGAGACTAGGGGCTTCAGGAGCAAAATCCCCCCCCCACACACACACACACACACCCACCCACACCCACCCACACCCGCACACACACCATTAACATGTTTTAACTGGTTTGCTGCATCACAGCATTTCATTTCTGCCCTGGCACAAAAGGAATCACAAAAAAACACAACTGTTATATTTTTTTAAATGTAAAACGTTACGTTTATTTTTCTATAAAGCATGTATTTTGATCTGGTGACTGTGAAGGCCATTTGAGTACAGTGAACTCATTGTCATGTTCAAGAAACCAGTTTGAGATGATTTGAACTTTGTGGCATGGTAAGCTGTCCTGCTATAAATATCCATCAAAAGATGGGTACACTGTGGTCATAAAGTAATGTACGTGGTCAGCAACAGTTGTGTTGAAACAATGCTCAGTCTGTATTAAGGGTCCCAAAGTGTGCCAAAAAAATATCCCCCTCACCATTACACCACCACCATTAATTGTCGCAGCAGAAATCGAGACTCGTCAGACTAAGCAATGTTTTCCCAATCTTCTATTGTCCAATTTTGCTGAGCTCATGCAAATTGTAGCCTCAGTTGCCTTAGCTGACAGAAGAGGCACCTGGTGTGGTCGTCTGCTGCTGTCGCCCATCTGCTTCAAGGTTTGACATGTTGTGCAGTCAGATATGGAATTCTGCATACCTTGGTTGAGTTACTGTTGTCTTTCTGTCAGCTTGAACCAGTCTGGCCATTTTCTTCTGAACTCTGCCATCATCGAGGCATTTTCGTAAGGAGAACCCCCACCCACTGGATACATTTTGTTTTTCAGACCATGTTCTGTAAATCTTAGAGATGACTGTGCATGAAAATCCAAGTACTGTAGATCAGCAGTTACTGAAATACTCCAACAACCACGCCACATTCAAAATCACTTATATCACCTTTCTTTGCCATTCTGATGCTCGGATTGGACTTCAGCAGGTCATCTTGCATATGCATTGAGTTGCTGCACTGTGCTAAACTGATTAGACATTTGCATTAACAAACAGTTGAGCAGGTGTACCTAATAAAGTGGGTGTTGAGTGTATATACAGTATATACACACATATTGTACATTATTATACACTATATACAATAGTTTTTACATACCATATTAGGATTTACAAACTACCAACAAGTAATTTCTAAAATATCACAGTGTTGTCATGAACTACATGTATTTCAATACACCACTTAAGGTCAGTGATTTTATCACTGGTAAAATCATTGTAACCCACAGTTTGGATTAGCTTATTGCATTTACAAAACGTCAGGAAAGCTATTTGAATAAATACATCAGTGTTTAACAAATAAAGGCATTCTTAATCATATTCGTAATAAATTAGGCTTATGCCTTGAAATGTTCAGTCCACAAGCAGCTGAAACCAGGATTCACATTCTTTTGAACATTACCTACATTAATGCTCTTCTACTTACTTTTACGCACTTTTATTTATTTATTTATTTATTTGCATTACTTTTGTTCTTTGCTTTTATTCTGATCTGGTTATATCTACTATGTCCAATATTTATTAGGGGCATCATCAGACCCACTTCACTGGGGCCCGTGCCCCAGTAAAATGTTGCTGTGTCTCACTAAACTCAAGGCAGTAAAAAGTAAATTGCATTCTGGATTGCTGAGCAGAACTACAAGACACGCTACACAACTTCACTACAGGCACTACATTTCCCATAACGCCACTTTCTAAAAGCTTGGACGGCGAGCCAGTTTTTTCAGTTTAGGTCATAGAGTAATGGACAAATATTTAAAAGAAAGTCAGCCACGCTACAGACAAGGTACTGCATACAAATTTCCTGTATTTTCTGGTTGTATTCTAGATGTGGCCTAACACTTTTGCACAGTACGGTTTATCATTTATATCTTGCTTAAACAAGTAACTCAGTAAGATGAAACAAAACTGTATATTAGAGTTCTGAATGAAAACTGATTATTTCAACTGATTAACTCTCCCACATCAAAACATAATCAGTTACAGAACAACAGTTCGTTTCTTTTTAATGTTTTCTCTTTATGTGATGCATTGGTTGGATATTGTACAGACACCATGTGGTCTTGATCTAGAAGGACTTACTAGGACTTAGGTTTCATTCACTTACAAAATGTATTATTAGAGGGTTTTTAATTTTGCTGGTACAGCTAAAATACTTTGTTCAGTTTAATAAGGAAAACAAAATTGCCATTCCTTGGGGTGTAAGTTTTGCAGTACACTGGCATTTATGATTCAATTCTGGGTTTCAACTGACCGTAACGAAACCACTTTCTTAAGTAGCACTTCAGACTATAGTTGTTTGTAAATGAAAACCATTCCATGAACAGATTACCAAGAAACTGAAGACATCATGCAAAGGTGTTCAGTAATATCTTAAGAGAGCCTGGCAAACTGGATCTAACCAAGACTGACCCCACACGTGATCAAACCCCAATGTGATCTACATGTAGTCTAGCCAACTAAACGTCACATTGTACACAGGCAAATAAAAGAAAAGAACAAAATGGGCAGAAGAACACAGACATTGGTTGGTGGATGACTTCACCATAAGGTCAAACAAAATGTCCTGCAAGTCAAGCACATCTCTGGGAGGAGCTACAGCAGGCATCTCCTGAATATCACGTTAGCATGTTGAACACCTACAAAGCTGTAACTGCTGCAAATGGGGTATTATCTGAGTGTAATGATTGTTTCAATGATCCTAGATTCGATTCCCAGCCGAGACCAGACCGTGTCTCTGTGATTTTCCTCCAGGTACTGAAGGTTTCTCCATGATGTTGGTGTCTCTAAAGTGTCCCAGTATCAGTTTGTGTATGTGTGTCTGTGCATTTGCCCTATTGCAGATTGCTGCCCTGTCTACGAATGGTTGCTACCTCACTCCTTTGCTCACAACCTTGAATTGGATTATGCAGGTATGGAAATGAATGAATGAATGTAGATTATATACAAAGCTTTTTGTAAGCACACTAATAACCAAACAAAACCACACAAAACTCATCAATTACATACAGCAAGGAGAGCTCAACTTTTTTGATGTTCCTCTTTTAAGTGTCCAAAGGGGAGAGTTAAACAGTTTCTCAGTGTCAGAATATTACATATGCACATCTGAGAGCTTGTTTTTGACTGTCAGTTTATGAAGCTCCAGGAATCTGAATTGGATAAAGAAGTTATAAGATGATAGAAAAAGGACAATTCATTCAAAACAAAGAAATGGGTATTGTGCTACTATAGCTAGCGTATGCTGTTCAGAAAATGGAAATTATGAAGGACTGTGTGCATTGAATTGGCACATACAGGCCGAATGAGCATACACAGTCTGATAGGATTTAGATTAGGCCCATTTTTCCAAGTTTACAGCAATGATGAATTCAGATGGTAGTGATAATTCAGCAGTTGGAGGCAAAATCTCAAACAAGCGTGAACTCTGAAACAGTCCTCATGAAAATCCCATTTTCAGCACCCAGCAGGAGTGTATATGTATGTCATGTCACCACTTATCAGTACAACATTTATTTATGACAAATGTGTCCTTAACTGCAGCTTTACCCTGTGCTCTGTCTCAACTCCAATTCAGTACAACTAGAAATAAAATGAGGAGACGCGGTGGCACAAGTGATTGGCGCTGTTGCCTCATAGCTCCAGAAATCTCTAGTTCCATTCCCGGTCCGGACTCTGTCTGTGTAGAGTTGCATGTTTTCCCAGTGTCATCATGAGTTTCCTCTGGGTACACTCGTGTTTCCTCCCAGATTCCAAAGACATGCACTAGACCAACTGGTGATCCTATAGTGTCCCAGTGTGAATGAGTGTGTGTGTCCCCTGCAATGGTTGGCACCCTGTATATAGTTGGCTCCCGCATTGCACCCTGTGCTATACTTTGACACTATATTGGCTTAAGTGGTTATGAAAATGAAGGAATAGATTTATCTTCACAAATTATAAATTCGAACAGATTTATGGAAACTGCATGCAAATACACAAATCATTTTATTAGGTACATCTCCTTGTTTCTACAGTCATTGTCCATTTTATTAGTTCCACTTAGCATATAGATGCACTTTGTAGTTCTGCAATTGCAGACTGTAGTTCATCTGTTTCACTACATACTTTGTCCTCTTTACTGTTGTTTTATAATGGCAGGACCCCCTCAGGACCATCACTGATGAGGTTCTGTTTGGGTGGAGGCTTATTCTTGGCACTGCAGTGACACTGATGTGATGGTGGCTTAGTGTGTGTTGTCAGAGTGAGTGGATCAGACACAGCAGTGTTTTTAAACATTTCAGTGTCACTGTTGAACTGAACATAGTCCATCGGCCAAAAATGTCCAGTCACCAGCATCCTGTAGGCAGCATCCTGTGAGCACTGAGGAAGGATTAAAGGATGACTAACAAAAACTGTGCAACAACAGATGAGCTACTGTCTCTGACTTTACATCTACAAGATAAGGCAATATGGTAGATGTGTCTAATCAAGGGCACAGAGAGTGAGCAAAATGTTTGAAAATTCCAGCAGCCCTGCTGTGTCTGATGCAATCGTATCCAATTGTCCTATCGTTGGGAAACGTAGGGCACAAATGTAATGTATGTAATGTGTGTGCCCTGTCCAGGATACCAGTCCATTACAGGGCTGGGTAGGAGTCACTTGCAGTGCTGGGGGATGATCTCTCAACTGGCATCATCTCCCTTAAACACAAGCAATCGTGTCTGCATTTGATGCACAGCCTGGCCTGAAGTCACAGCAGGGACTCAATCCTAGGTCCCTGAGCACCCCAATTCAAATTTCAGAGGAGTATTGTAGAGATGCATGAAGCTGAAAAAGGCTCCAAAGGCATTTTGAAAGATGTGAGTTTGGTGTAGTTAACAAGTACATATACAGTCGTATGAAAAAGTTTGGGCACCCCTGATAATTTTCATGATTTTTCTTTATAAATCATTGGTTGTCCAGCTCAGCAATTTCAGGTAAATATATCATATAGCAGATGAACACCCTGATATTTGAGAAGTGAAATGAAGTTTATAGGTTTTACAGAAAGTGTGCAGTAATTATTCAAACAAAATTAGGCAGGTGCATAAATTTGGGCACCCGTGTCATTTGAATACCTTTAGCACTAATTATTGGAACACACAGATTTGTTTTGTAAGCTCATTGAGACCCTTGAATCTACATACACAAGTGAATCCAACTATGAGGAAGGGTTTAGGTGGCCAATTGGAAGTTTTCTTCTCCTCTTTTTATCTTCTCTGAAAAGTGGCAAAATTGGAGCCTCAAAACAACTCTCAAATGGCCTGAAAACAAAGGTTATTCAACATCATGGTTCAGGGGAAGGATACAAAAAGCTATCTCAGAGATTTCAGCTGTCAGTTTCCACTGTGAGGAACAGTGAGGCAATGGAAGACCACAGGCACAGTTCTAGTTAAGGAACTCCCGAAGTGGCAGACCAAGAAAAATCTCAGATAGGCAGATGCAAAGGATGGTGAGAACAGTCATAGTCAAGCCACAGACCAGGTCCAAACACCTACAACCTCATCTTGCTGCAGATGGTGTCACTGTGCATCGTTCAACTATTCAGAGCAGTTTGCACAAGGAGAGGCTGTATGGGAGAGTAATGCAGAAGAAGCCTTTTCTGCAGACACGCCACAAACAGAGTCACTTGAGGTGTGCTACAGCACATTTGGACAATCCAGCTTCATTTTGGAATAAAGTGCAGTGTACTGATGAAACTAAAATGGAGTTATTTGGACATAACAATAAGCGATATGCATGGTGGAAAAAGAACACAGCATTCCCAAGACAAACACTTGCTACCCACAGTAAAATTTGGTGGTGGTTCCATCATGCTGTGGGGCTGTGTGGCCAGTGCAGGTACAGGCAATCTTGAGGGTCGCATGGATTCCAGTTAATATCAGCAGACTCTTGAGAACAATGTTCAAGAATCAGTGACAAAGTTGAACTTGCACCGAGGCCAACGACCCCAAACCCTGCTCAAAATCTACCAAGGCATTCATGCAGAGGAACCAGTACAACGTTCTGGAATGGCCATCTCAGTCCCCAGACATGAATATTACTGAAAATCTGTGTTGTGATTTAAAGTGGGCTGTCCATGCTCGGAAACCATCAAACCTGACTGAACTGGAGATGTTTTCTATAGAAGAATGGTCCAAAGCACCTTCAACCAGAACCCAGACTGAAAGCTGTAGGAAGCGTTTAGAGGCTGTTATTTCTACAAAAGGTGGATCTACTAGATATTGATGGAATTTTTCTGTTGGGGTGCCCAAATTTATGCACCTGCCTAATTTTGTTTGAATAATTACTGCACACTTTCTGTAAATCCTATAAACTTCATTTCACTTCTCAAATATCACTGTGTTCATCTGCTATATGATATATTTAACTCAAGTTGCTGATCTGAACAACCAATGATTTATAAACTAATCATGAAAATTATAGGGGTGCCCAAACTTTTTCATACGACTGTATTGTCCACAAATAGGAATTCAGAACCTTTGCTATTATCCATAGTAGTGGGAGTAGCACAATAATAATAATAATAGTTCAATACACTGCACAGTGCAGATGGAGATAAAAAAGAACTTAAACCTAACTTAAACCTAACAGCAAAATACCCCTAGACATCTTTAGCGTGTGTCTATAAAAAACCACTAACCAAGGTGTTTATGGAAAGACACCATGAAGAAATCTGCTTTCCGACAAATACTTTAATACTATAGTAAATATTAAGGTCACCAAGACCACCTTCATATTTAACACTTTTGGGACAACGTTCAGTGTACATATGAGACAAAACTTTAACTTTTTGCCAGAAATCACCAAAATACTTTCGAAACCGTGAAACAGGGTTGAGGGGGTATATTGGACAGTTAGTAATCAAAGAGTAAACAAATAAATGCAAAGTTGTTTCAATCATTTTAAAGCTAAATGTCATTGGTATTAGTCCATCAAAAGTATTAGTCCATCACTAGAAGATTTATGGGTGTGGCACAAAACAATGGATTCGTTTACATGCACTTAATCCAGTCATAGTTGGATTACTGTGGTTGTGTATACAGCATACCCTGATCTAGAAATCAGATTAAGAAATCCGGAGTACTCATAGCATGTATATCCATACTATGATATGTATCGGTTTTCTGAGTCTGCACATGTGCACAAGCCTAACCCCACACAGCTGCCAGGTTTGCCTATTCTATAGACCTTGCTTTATTGTGCTCCTTTTTCCCATTGACTTTGACTTTTTTTTTCTCGCAGGATCTGGCAATGCTGGAATTAAACATTCCATGGAACTAGAGGCAGCGAAACAGCTACCGAACAGTTTGTGGAGACTCTGAAACGCAGTATATACTCCAGAAAATGAAGAATTTGATACGTAATATTCAATTTTGACATTTAGATAGATAGATAGATAGATAGATAGATAGAGTACTTTATTTATCCCCAAAGGGAAATTTCTTTGTTTATTTATTTATGTCACATATTTCTGTGAGGTTATTGGCTGATTGTAAAGTAGAAATTTGATTATTGCCTGAGTCATGTAAACCCGGAGGGTTCCCATTGTCTGATTACTCAAGTGCATGTAAAGCCTACTCGTTGATCAGATTACTCAAAAAATTTATCTTCTGCAATTTCGGATTATGAAGTGTATGTTAACACCCCCAATAACTGAAGTGTTTCTTAGCAGATGCAGGAAATGCTATTGTTGAACAATTACCTAACTGCAGGGTTTCACATACTGTTTTTGTATTTATTTATGTATGTATGTGTGTGTATTACTTACTTACTTACGCCTATTACCCCTCTTGGGGCATAGACCACCGACAAGAGATCTCCAAGCGTCTCGATCTTGGGCTTTCTGCTCCAACTGTCTCCAGGTGTATCCCATTCTCTTGGTGTTGGCCTCCAGGTCTCGGCGCCACCTGTTTCTGGGCCGTTCTGTTTCTTTTACCTTGGGGATTCCAGGTCAGCGCTTGTCTGGTGATGTTGTAGAGTGGCTTGCGGAGCGTATGGCCTATCCATTTCCAATGGCGTCTCAAGATCACGTTGTCTGCGGGGAGTTGGTTGGTTTTCTGCCAAAGGTCCTGGTTGCTTATGGTGTTCGGCCAGAGGATTTGGAGAATCTTTTGCAGACACGAGTTGATAAATGTCTGTACTTTCTTTGTTGTTGCCATGGTGGTCCTCCAGGTTTCTGCTCCGTAGAGTAGTACTGACTTGACGTTTGAGTTGAATATTCAGACTTTGGTTTGTAGAGTCAGGTCTCTTGAGTTCCAAACATTCTTTAGTTGTAGGAACACTGCTCTCGCCTTTCCTATTCGCGCTTTCATGTCCGCGTCAGTTTCGCCCATCTTGTCGATGACACTTTCCAAATAAGTGAATGAGTCTACTTCTTCTAAGGCCTCGTTGTTCAATTTGACTCGGTCACTACTTGTGGTGTTTACTTTCAGGATCTTGGTCTTTCCCTTGTTGATGTTTAGGCCTACTTGCAGGGAGTTGGTTGCCACTGTGGTGGTTTTCTCCTGCATTTGTTGACGGGTATGGGATAGTAGTGCCAGGTCATCTGCAAAGTCCAGGTCTTCGAGCTGCGTGGTCTTCAGGTGTCCACTGAATTCCTGTTCTTGTATTTGATGTCGACATCTTTATTATACAGTCGATGGTCAACAAGAAGAGAAAAGGCGAGAGTAAACACCCCTGATGCACTCCAGTTCTCACTTCAAAGGCATCAGTGAGCTGGCCTCCATGGACTACTCTGCAGGTCATGCCTTTGTACGAGTTCTTGATGATGTTGACCATTTTGCCTGGCACACCATAATGCCAGAGAAGGCTCCAAAGGGTTTTCCTGTCGAGACTGTTGAAAGCCTTCTCATAATCTACAAAACTGATGTATAGAGAGGAGTTCCACTCCAAGGACTGCTCCACTATGATACGGAGGGTAGCTATCTAATCTGTGCAGGATCTATCTTTGCTGAAACCTGCTTGCTGGTCCCTTAGGTGGGCGTCTACTTGGTCTTTCATTCTGTTCAGGATGATCCTATTGAAAACCTTCCCTGGTATGGACAGGAGCGTAATCCCCCGATAGTTTGCACAGTTACTCTGTGTGTGTGTGTGTGTGTGTGTGTGTGTGCGTATGCAAGTATTTATGTATGTATGTATTTGCCTTGTCGCACCTCCCCTGCAATAGCACTAGGGGGCACAAACCCCCACTTTGGGAACCTCTGATCTAATATGACTTTTGTGACTATATTAATAGGGCCATGTGCTAGTCAAAAGGCCAAGAATCTCTCAGTACCAATAGGCACATTTCAAGAGACTTAATAGTGATTCTGATGTACGTTTCAAATGTTTTCCTAAAATTCCTTTCCTAAAAGTAAAGGTGTACTCCCCGATTTACGATGGGGATACGTTCCGAAAAATCCATTGTAAGTTGAATTTATTGTAAACTGTGGAGTTTAATATATACGGTATATATATCATAGCACACCCTATATTAAACATGTTTAAAACATGAATGCGACCATGGGCTTTCTGCACTACACTCCCTACGTCATGCACTATTGTACTGCATAGTGTACGGTACCTTAAACATGTTTAAAACACTTACATTAAACTACAGTTGGGTAAAGTCATTAACATAAAGCTTCATTTATAATAAAAGTATGGAATATCTCATATAATTTATTGAATAATGTATTGAAATTGAAATACAAAAAAAACAATTATTGCACAACCACGGCTTTTCCTAACTACATTTCCCAGCTCCCTACGTTACTCTACTGCTCACTGCCTCATCCGACTGCAGGAGAGTACAGTAAGTCCTCGACTTACGACGCAGATCCGTTCCTAGGTGGCGTCGTAAACCGATTTTCGGTGCAAGTCGGAACATACGTACATACTGTACGTAAATAACATACTGTAAGCACTTATCCTATCCTAACACCTATCCTAACACAGTAATTATCAAAAAACGAGCCGCGTAACCGTGTATTCTTCTGCCGCGCACACCAAACACGAAGTTCGCGTTATGACGTTTACGACGCAAAACCACTTAAGTGCGAAACAAGGCTTTATACAGTAATTGGGAGATGTGTCGTAACCACGAGACGTCGTAACTCGAGACCGTCGTAATCTGAGGACTACCTGTACTGTGTATACTATGTATCGCTTGCCTGGGAAAAGTCGAAATTCAGAATATGGATTCCCGTTGTGTCAAATTATCATAAGGCGGGTCATCGTAAAACGGTATTAGCAAAGACAACTAACTTGAAGATGTGTAAAACTGTTATGTTGGTTGACAGGTGACTGAAGACCTAAAAATAAAGACAATGAATATACATGTATGTGTATTTACATGTTAAGTCTGAAATGTGAACAAGTAAAGTAATGGGCACCTATTCAAACCCTGAATAAGAAATGTTTTAAGGGCAAAAACATAGCTGAGTTCAGAGCCATAAAATCATGGGCTAGCATGGTAATTATTTGACAAATTATAGTTATAAAAGTACACACATTAAGCCAAAGAAAGTGTTGGTTTGGATGAGAAATGTTTGAGCTCATTTGAGAGGTCCGTTTTAGTCTCAGCAGCAGACAAACATGATAATGAAGATGTTGACAGAACGATGTGAGTCTGTGTTGAGATGGCTGCTAAAACAGAAGGGTTTTGGATGTGAGATTACATCTTGCTGAGTCTTTTTGCTCAGAAGAAAGACCTGAGAGACACGAGGCTCATTTTTCTTTCCATTAGAGCTCACTGTTGTCTAGGAGACACTACAGATATATTAGAGGGATTCTAAAATGCATTATTAAAAACTTAAAAATGTGTATTTTTTACAGACAATCTGCACCATGTCAATGTCTCTACCTTTAAATGTCAATGAATAAAAATCTGAGGATAAGCTATAATTAGATGTTGACTGCAAATTGTCTGCTTGCATGCACTTTCCTGGAGAACATATGACATTAACACTATGATGTATATTAGTTTGCTTGGAGAATGCTTAACGTGTGCGCAGAGATCCAAGGCATAGAATGTTTAAGGGCTAATTACAAAGCGGTGAAGTACAAGTCCTGCACGTATTTTCTTACTTGTGTGGAAAAATATGGCTGGCTCCATTTATTTTCCTGCTCTGTTATTTCTGGATAGCGCTCACTCCGGGTAAATAGTGCTGCTCCCTATTGTAAATCTGATGGGCGCAGGTCTTTGGAGTGAGACGCTTTTGAGGAAATATCGAGATGCTTTTGACAGTTTTTCCACCCTAACGAGAGAGTGGAGGAGTGAGACTGTTGATACATAGCCTGGAAGTCAGTGTTTAAATCTGGTCACGGTCATCACTCTGCATAACCCGAGGATGAGAAGAACAGATAAAAAGTTTCTTGTTCTTAATGGACAGTGAAAAGCAGGCTCGCGATGTGCTGTGACACTGAAAGCTTTATCTCTCTCCAATACTTTCACTCTGATCATGCCATGCGAATCATTATCAGTACAGATTTTACACTTTGTATTTAACTACAGTATGTAAGAGCCATTCTTCTTCATATAGTTGCATAAATTAGGAAAATATGTGCATTGGGAAAATGAAATAATGCATGCTGAACTGTAAAAATATTATTTTATTCATAGAGGTTCTTGCAGGATGGGCCTCTCTGGCGCCACGCTCTCCTTTCATATCAAACGTTTGTCCAAGCCACACAACAGCAGCAAGCTCCACGAGGACCTATGAAGTTTGTGGAGCAGTGTGCTATTCCAGGATAGAGTCAGCGAGCTGGAGAACAGCCTGACTACACTGTTTTAGTCAATTTATGAGCACTACTGGGCGTCATTAATCTTTTCTGACACAAAACTCAAATTACAAATTACATGTTAATCAGATATAATTCAGGTCAAGACTAAATCTTCGGGGAGTATATTTATCGGCTGACAGAGCGATACGTTAAATGTTGACACAGTAAAAAATAAAACGCTTTCTGATTCGGGTGTAGGAAATACTTCATATTTAATAATGCAGCTGGAAATTTCCTAATGAAGGCATGTGTCTTAAATCATCTGATTACTCTTCATAAATTAGATCATTACTCATAGCCACTTTTCAATGTGTCACAGAACGACATAAGACATTCAAATACTTTTTTTACAGCTAAAGGATGCACTAAAACATTTGGATTCTGCTTCCATCCTGTCCCATTGATCAAATCGGTTCTTTTATTATTTGCATAAAACATAAATAATCACGAAAGCACAACTTTAAGCATTCATAGAAAATACCATTATATTCAGTTAAAATAATCATTTTTGAAAAGCATTCCTGAAATAAAAACCATTGTAGTGACTTCACATAGATCAGCTTCTGTTTTTTAGCTGTCAGGCTTATAGAACTGACAAACAACAACTTTAAATAATAATAATCCACTGTTACAAATGATAGAACTAGAGTAAATACTGGAAAAATAACTGATTGAAAAATATTCATCTAGCCTTGATAGTTTAGCCTCAACCATTACAGTAGAACGAGACTTCCCCCGGCCCTGTACTGAGTCAACATATTTCTTCATTTTATGTTTCAGAACAGAATTCTGGCTGACCAGAGTGCTTTTCTTTGGAAGGCCTGTTTTCAATAATATGACACCACTCAATTGTATAAAACCAGAACAATATTTCAGCTCTATTTCTGACTGCACATATAGGGTCTAACTCCTCAGTTATATCTGTTTTTTAGTTTTACTTGACCAGTCTTTTGGCTACATCCTGGTAGGCCATTTCAATCTCTTTATCTGCCGGACAGGTGTTGATGAACTCGTCTCGTGTATAGGCATTGTTCAGGTAGCGCCACACTCCGGCCATCTCTGTGGGAATGTTGTAGTTGCGATACTTCTTGGCTACAACCTGAGAAGGAAAAGGAAGAACAATAAGTGCTCGATACAACGGAGCCTTTACCTACACCTACAGAAAGAACACATATTAGTCTACTAACGGCCCATAGGGTTGTAACATCTAGGGCTTTCAGATGACTAAAATATTTGTGTGTTAATCCCATTTTTTTAAATCTCTTTGCATATGCATTATCTCATGTGCCAAGAGGCAGTGTGTGAAACTGCTGTCACACAGTAATGAGCAAAGCATAACTGTTTTCTCTATTGGCTAAAAGAGCTCTGTATTTGTTTGTATATTGTATGGTGTGGTTAACGGGGGACCATTTTGGACACAGCAAATAATGACGGGTCCATCACAGGGTCAGGCAGCGAAAAACTTTTAGAGTAAAATAACACACTGGTTTAGCCAGTTTGCCTCAATTCAGTCCTGGAGTGTAAACTACAATCTCCACTCCTGTAGATGTCATAGTACAGCGTTTTGATTCAATTTGTCTGCTGAATTGTGATGTGCTGTATTAAGATGACTCAGATCATGTCTTTTATACAGATAACGAGGTCAAACAGGTGCCTTAATACAGGTAACGAGTTGAGGACAGAAGGGCTTCTTAAAGAAGTTGTTACAGGTCTGTGAGAGCCAGAAATCTTGCTTGTTTGTGGGTGACCAAATACTTATTCTCCACCATAATTTACAATTAAATTCTTTAAAAATCCTACAGTGTGACTTCCTGGATTTTTTTCTCATTTTGTCTCTCATAGTTGAAGTGTACCTATGATGAAAATTACAGACCTCTCTCATCTTTCTAAGTAGGAGAACTTGCACAATCAGTGGCTGACTAAATACTTTTTTGCCCCACTGTAATTCCGTGAATTTTTCGTATGGAGCGTTGCAATATATCGCAATATGCATCGTATCGCAGTGCATTAGTTTTATGCCAGCACTGTTGGATTCTTTCTATCTAAAAAGTATGCAAGCAGATTTTAAGACGCTTTAAAACAATATACCTAATTTGCTGTAAACACAAACTGGTGCACTGAGTAAAGTTATGGGCGGAGCAGTAGTGTGCCCGGATAATGCAGCTTGCCCATCATCAGCAGACAGTGAGTCTAGCTACTCTCAGAGCTGCATCAGGGTCTCTCACACTGCCATCTTAGGCTTTATGACAGATCAATAATATCTTCTAATTCCTGTATTCGGGGAATTATTATTGTTGATCTTGATGTACGCTAATTTAATAGCTCTGCACAAAATGCATCTACATTTTTTTGTTTGGGTTTTAGGAACAAAATTATGGAAAACAAACCCGCAGAATCGTGGCACAGTGATTAGCACCATCGCTTCACAGCTCCATAGACCTGGGTTCAAGCACTGGCCGCTGTATGTGTGGCATTTGCATGTTCTCCATATGTCTGTGTGGCTTGCTTCCAGGTACTCTAGTTTTTCGACAATATTCTAAAGAATCTCTAAGAGTCTGTGTGTGTGTGTGTGTGCACTGCGATGGACTGCTGCTCTGTCCAGGTGTAGTTTCTGCCTTGAGCTCTGTGCTGCTGGTTAGGCCCCAGCACCCAACAACCCTGAACTGGATTAAGTGAGTACAGAAAGTGAGTGAGCTCATTATCAACATTATCACAAGCAAATGCAAAATTCAAATTCAGATTACTAATGTAGCAGCAGTAGAGTAAATCCTGCACACACACACATGCACATGCACACAGACTCACTCACTCACACTAAAACACTTTAGAGACACCAACTGACGTAATGCATTTCTTTGAAATGACGGAGGAAATGAGAGTTCCTGGAGAAAAACCATACAGACACAGGGAGAACATGCAAACTCAACACAAACAGCACTGGGCACAGGTCTCTGGAGCTGCAAGGTGACATCACTAACCACTACTCTACTGTGCAGCAGAAAAAACCCTAAAATAATATTAATATTGTAAACTGCTTATAACACGTCAGCACGTTTATAACAAGCCATATTTGCTCCTTCAGTCACCATTGTTTGTTATGAGCATAAACTGAGCTAACACAAATACTAATCAATTAAAGTTTGCCTGCATCTACACCAACACCATTACACAAATTGGCTTAGTTCATCCCTAGCTGCTAAAATACATGTACATTAACACGGAGGTGGTGTTTGGAAGGTTTTGTAAACTGACCTCGTGAAATATAGCAGGTCAAATATGATTTCAAAAATATTTTTACCTCTAAATTCAGCACAGCATTCTTCACGGCTGTGGACATAGCATGTTGGTTCCTTTATTTCTTAGAGTTTGTGTAATAAAAAGTATAAACTATATTACCTACTGTATGATCACTACAAAATAAGCCCATGACATTTGTACAGTCAAACCCCATGAGCCATGACAGAGTGGCAGAGAGCAGGAGAGAGACAGAGGAACAGAGAGAGCAACAGTGAGCAAGTATGAAAGTCATATAGAGAGCCATTACGCTACATCACATCATCAAGTACTGGTATTGTAAGTGTCTTGTATCACTCTTGGTCACTCAGCCATTGGTTACATCTAGTTCTACAGTGGTCAAAGTGAAACTGTATAGCAGTCTGCTTCAGCCCGTTTCAAACCACTTATTATAATAATACATACAGAAATGCCTCCTTCAACATTTTGACAGGGATCAGTTTAAGGGTCTTGACCTGGGCTCAACAACTTTTGGATTCGTTGTCGACTCAGTCTCAGCTGTTTGTGTCTTATACATGTCTTGAACTCAACAAAGGTGGTCTTGGCTACAGCCATAATTGCCATCTTCTCTTAACTTAATTAGCAGTTTCTAATATTTTTTCCCTTATTAGTTTTTAATATTTCTTCCATAGTAGTTTCTTCTTTAGTCATTTTTGAATATTTCTTTAGTAGATTTTTCTGAGCAGTTTTAAAATTTCTTCCATAGTAATTTCTTCCTTAGTAGTTTCTTCTTTAGTAGTTTTTCTTATTTCATTTTTAGTAGGTTCTTCCTTAGTAGTTTCTTCTTGAGTAGTTTTAAATATTTCTTCCTTAGTACATTGTTCTAAGCAGTTTTTAACATTTCTGCCTTAGTATTTTCTTCTTTAATAGCTTAATATTTATTAATTAGTAGCTTCTTACTTAAAAGTTTTTAATATTTCTTCATTAGTAGTTTCTTTTTAGCAGTTTTTAACATTTCTGCCTTAGTATTTTCTTCTTTAATAGGTTAATATTTATTAATTAGTAGCTTAGTTTTTAATATTTCTTCCTTAGTAGTTTCTTCATTAGTAGTTTTTGCTTTAGTAGGTTTCTTCCTTAGTAGTTTCTTAATTAGTAGTTTTTAATGTTTCTTCATTAGTAGTTTCTTCCTCAGTAGTTTTTAATGTTTCTTCTTTAGTTGTTTTTTCCTTAGTGTTTTTTAAATTTTTTCTGAGTAACTGTAATATTCATTTCATAGTAGTTTCTGCCTTAGTACTTTTTAATATTTCTTCCTTTGTAGATCTTCATTCGAGGTTTTTAATATTTCTTCCTTAGTAGCTTATTCATTAGTACTTTCTTCATCAGTAGTTTTTAATTTTTTCCTTAGTTGTGACTTCCTTAGTAGTTTTTTATGTCTTCTTTAGTAGTTTCTTCTTTAGTAGTTTTTGAAATACTACTTCCTTTGTAGTTTGTAATATTTCTTCCCTTGTAGTTTCTTCATTAAAGTTTTTCATATTTCTTCCTTAGTAGTTTATTTCTTAGTAGTTTCTTCTTCATTAGTAATAGTAATAGTTTAATCTTTAGTTTTTAATCTTTCTTCATTAGTACGCTTTGTTCGTTATCAGTTTTTAGCATTTCTTCCTTAAAATGTTTTCTTTAATTGCCCTTTATTTTAACTCTATAGTAGTTTTTAATATTTAGTCCATTAGCATTTTTTCTTCCTTAGTAGTTTTGATATTTATTCCTTAGTAGCTTTTTAATATTCCTTTCCTAGTTGTTGTTTTCATTAAATTTTTTATATATTTTTCTTAGTACTTTTTAATGTTTCTTCCTTTGTTAGTTCTTCTTTAGAAGAAGTTTTTAATATTCTTTTCTTCCTTAGTGGCTTATTCATCATAGTACTTTCTCCATCAAGTAGTTTTTTAATTTGTTCCTTAGTTTCCTTAGTTTAGTCTTCTTTAGTAGTTTTCTTCCTTGGTAGTATTGAAATAGTACTTCTTTTGTAGTTTTTATATTATTTTCTTCCCTTGTTTTTCTTCATTAATGTTTTTTCATATTTCTTCCTTAGTAGTTTTATTCATTAGTAGTTTCTTCATCAGTAGTTTTTTAATTTTTTTCCTTAGTTGTGACTTCCTTAGTAGTTTTTTTTTTATGTCTTCTTTAGTAGTTTCTTCTTTGCGTTAGTAGTTTTTTGAAATACTACTTCCTTTTGTAGTTTGTAATATTTCTTCCCTTGTAGTTTCTTCATTAAAGTTTTTCATATTTCTTCCTTATTAGTTTATTTCTTAGTAGTTTCTTCATTAGTAATATAATAAGTTAATCTTTAGTTTTTAATCTTTCTTCATTAGTACTTTGGTTTTCTTTACAGTTTTTAGCATTTCTTCCTTAAAATGTTTTTCTTTAATTGCTTTTAATTTTAACTCTATAGTAAGTTTTTTTAATATTAGTCAATTAGCAGTTTCTTCCTTAGTAGTTTTGATATTTATTCCTTAGTAGCTTTTTAAATATTCCTTCTCTAGTTGTTTTTTTCATTAGAATTTTTTATATTTTTTTCTTAGTACTTTTTTAATGTTTCTTCCTTTGTATTTCTTCTTTAGAAGTTTTTAATATTTCTTCCTTAGTGGCTTATTCATTAGTACTTTCTCCATCAGTAGTTTTTAATTTGTTCCTTAGTTCCTTAGTTAGTCTTCTTTAGTAGTTTCTTCCTTGGTAGTATTTGAAATAGTACTTCTTTTGTAGTTTTTAATATTTCTTCCCTTGTTTCTTCATTAATGTTTTTCATATTTCTTCCTTAGTAGTTTATTCATTAGTAGTTTCTTCATTAGTAATAGTTACTTAATCTTTAGTTTTTAATCTTTCTTCATTAGTACTTTGTTCATTATTAGTTTTTAATATTTCTTACTTAGCAGTTTTCTCTTAGCGGTTTGTAGCATTTCTTCCTTAAAATGTTTTTCTTTAATAGCTTTTAATATTAACTCTATAGTATTTTTTAATATTTAGTCATTAGTAGTTTCTTCCTTAGTAGTTTTGATATTTCTCCCTTAGTAGCTTCTTCCTTAGTAGCTTTTTCCTTAGTACTTGTTTACATTTCTTTCTTAGGAGTTTCTTCATTAGTAGTTTTTAAAAATTCTTCCTTTGTAGATTGCTATTTATATTTTATGTTGTTGTTGTTTTTTTTTAAATTTGTCCATGTCATAACTATTAAGAATAGACAGCATGTATAGAACGACACTTAAATATAAGATTATCCACTTTATCCTTGTACATGATGCTATTTATGCAACAGTTCTTTGTAAATAATTCATAATGTATCCCCTAACTGCACACAAAATATGTTTTACTGCCCAAGCAAATATTTGGACTGTCTATTTGGAATCCTATTTAATCAGAGCACTTATTTGGGATTTTAGAAGATCAAGTTTTGTTCGTACATAAACTTGTAGATTTGTTCTTTTTTTTACACTGTGTTTGTTTTAGACTTTTTACTAATGCTATTACTATTTATACTTGATATGTTGACAGAATCAATGTGCTGTCCCACTGCATAAAGCCTCAGCTCAAGCCTAATTTCTGCTGTTTCATTCACAACCATGGCTGTGTGTAGCTCACCTTGATTATGTGGAGTTTTGGCAGCAGGTTGCAATCTGCCAGGGTGAGCTCGTTGCCGTCCAGGAACTTGCGGTTGGAGCTTCTCTCTTCCTCCATGCTGTCTGCATCGACCTCTTCGGGTAACGGGCTATTCAAGTATTCGTCCAGCTTCGTCAGGGCCTTCGTCAAGCTATTCTCCAGAGCTGTCATAAGCAACAACATATACTATTTTTGCCTTTTTATTTTTTAAATTTAATCAAGATACTAACATCAACAGTAATACTAAGTTAGCAAAGCAACACTTAATATTTCAATCAATAATTGTACATATTAAAGTTACAAAAAGGTTAAATACAACATTGATATTCTTCAAACTTTTTTAATGTAGCTAGAACTTTGGCACACCAACATCTATAATATACTACATCCATTCATAAAATCAAATGATCCGGTTCGACATGTCTACCTCCATTGGCAACTGGACGTGAGTTTTTGATGTAAGCTGAGAACTTTGCAAATATGTCAATCCCTGCTGTGTTGGACTCCCTGTGCTTGGCTGCCAGTTTGGGGTATCTAAAACACACATGGAGCAGAAAATAGCATTTTCCATTTCCTTTAGGCAAATATCCACTTTGTGTCATTTAATAATATCTCAGACATATTTCAAAACATAACCTGAGTACTGAGGCTCAGGATTAAACGCAGAAGTCTAGAAAGATAAGTGTACAGAAGAGAAAGTTACTTACATTGGTGGTGCCAGCACCTCCTCTAAGAATTCTTCAATCTTGTTGATGTCAGTCTTGACTTCACCATTGTAGGTGAGGAAGGGAGGGTGGGTGCCCGGTGCCAGATTGTGCAGGTCAGCTGGTTTCCTGAGGAAAATATCAAATACAGTATTAAGCTTGCAAATGTCTTTCCGCAGACTTTTGAGTTTTTGCATGTAACGTGAAATTCTAATGTAAACTTCATGTACAAAGAGGATCATGTTACTTTTTCTTTAAATATGATAAATAGGTTATGAGCAATCCAAAGAGTATCTCACAATTGTTTATTTAATCAAAGTTAAATCATGGGCATCACAGTGGCTAGCAGTCGCTGAATGTGTGGAGTTTGCATGTTCTGTCAGGTACTCTGGATTTCTACATCATTCCAAAGACATTTGGTCACTTGGCATCTCTAAAGCATCCCAGTGAGTGAACGAATGACTGCTTCCCACGTTTCACCCTGTGTTACTGGATAGGCTTTGGTAGCCCACAACCCTGAACTGGATTAAGTGGGCACGGAATGTGAGTGAGCAAGTGAGCAAATGAGATGCTGTGAGTGGAAGTGTACCTTTTCAGGTCGACAGTAGTGACGTTGAAGACGACTCCTTTAAGCCACAGGATCATGAAGAGGCGCTGAGAAAATGGACAATTCCCAATGCTCTCACCATCACTCCCAGCCTGTAAGTCACACAACACAGGACTGAGTCTATCAAACAATACAGACTCCTATATTCTATACTCTAGACGGATCACAAATCTTAAAGTTGAGCTTACACAGAAATCACAAACATGTCATAAATATTAAGGGTTTCAACGGTTACTCCAATACATAATTTCTTAAGTTGCTTTATTTAGCAAATTAAACGTTAGCTTTTATTCATTTGAGTAACATAATCAAGCACAACAGTGCCCTCTGTTGGAATAACGACATATCACATCACTATCGGTTAGTAAAAGTATGTAAAGTCATGATCATCTTTTGCATCTCAAAATATCTAGCTGAACACAGATTAACTTGCCACCAAGTCAAAGGTTAATTTGGCACCAGTGTTTACATAACGTGGATTTGATATGACTTTAAATGACAAACATGAACATAAAATTTTTTATGGGCAAACTGTGTAAAGAACTACAATCCCCGAAATGCAGTTTCACATTTACTTCCAAAAATAGTTGGGACAGGGCAATTTATGGATAGTAATGAGGTAATGTTGGTAGTGTGTATAAAAAGAAAATAAATAAATAAATAAATATATATATATATTGCCCACCATTGCCCACGTGGTTCTATCAACTATTGGTGAATAAAGGTTCTTGATGCAGTGCAGTCTGAGGGATCAGAGATCATGGGTCTTCAGTTTTGGCTTGGGCCCCTTGCCCTTTATGGACTGAAATTCCTCCAGATTCCTTGAATTATGCACTGTAGAGGCAGAAATATATAAATCCCTTCCAATATTTCTTTGAGGAACATTGCTTTTAAACATTTAAATAATTTTCTCACACAATTTTTGACAAAATGGAGATCCTCTGCCCATCTTTGCTCCTCAAAGACTCAGCCTTATGTGGATACTGCTTTTTACCAAATCATAATTACAATCACCTTTTGACATCACCCATTTGAAATCATATCATTACCTCACCTCAGTACTAGCCCTAAATTGCCCCATTCATCCAAACTATTTTTTGCAGGCCTGAAATGCACACATGTTTATTAACAAATGAAATTAAGTTAACCAGAAAAAGTATGAAATATCTTGGGTTCATACTGTCTGCAATGAAATAAAAGTCAATTTAGACATTTTTTTTATAAGCAAATAAAATTCCTGAGTCAAGTATGTAACCATTTAATTTGATAGTATGTTGACGTGTTCTCTACTGGGACCAAACATGTCTGCTCATTTTAATAAAGCACTAACAGGTTTATTCCAAATCTGATCTTGGTGCCCAAACTGATCTTAAAATATAACTGGATTATTGATAGCAGGCATGTACACAAACTAATGCAAAGTACAGATAATATACTAGATGGTACATGTGCGTATTGGAGAGATCAGGTGTCTAAAACACTGTTGCATTGGTAGCAGGGGACCTGGAGCTTGTCATGTGACCTGCATGACAACGTGTAGAATGCACTCTTCAGTTACCTACTCCATAACCCACTGTCAAAGCAGGCTAAGATATTGAATTAGATACCACAACAACTATAATATGCTACCACTGCTATAGTATAGTCAATAGCATGCAACTATTTTTTTCAATTTATAGATATCATTCAATTGGGTAACAGATAACATCTATCATAAGATAGATGCTACATACTTCATCTATCATAAGTAAACCTCACAGTTTCTAGTCACTCACTGACAAAAAAAATAACGCACCGAGAAGGAGATCGGATGGAATCAAATGTAACTTTATATGCATGCATGTAATGATGATATACGTAAGTGATTATGATATTAGAGAGACAGACCTTTATTGGGGAAAACTGTACAATTGAAAGGAGGCTTTATTATTAATTGGCTGTTTCTAAGCTATATACAAGATGAGATACGGTTGTGCATGGAGGCGTACAGGTTCTATATGGTATCCTGTGGCACATTTTTCCCACAGATGTTACAGCTGGGCCTGTAGATCCTGCACACTTGTAGGTTGCCAAAGCTGGTGTCCCAGCTGGCCCCATAAATGTTCGATTGGTGATAAATCTGGCAACCAGGCAAGCCAAGGAAGTGTTGAAATCTGGTGGAGACATTCCTGGGAAACTCTTTCTGTGTGTGGGTGAGTATTGGGACTGTGGTAGCCTAGTGGGTAAGGTACTGGACTATGGACCAGAAGGTCCAGGGTTCAAATCCCAAAAATGCCAGCTGGAATCCCTGTCATGAGAGGCAACACATCTGGCAGCAGGATGTCCTGTACATATCGCTGATCTGTTAGTGTCCCTCGTGTCACTACTACGGATGACCAGCTATGCAATGGCTCCACAGATCATCACACCAGTAGTTGGGACATCCCACAGCAAAGGCAATATTGAAGCTATATGTCATTTGTATAAAAAACAAACCCGCAACTTTCTCATTAAAAACCAAAAGACTTGCATTGCGTTACTGAAGTTAATGTAAGGGTTAGGTGTAGGTATAGAATTCATTAACTACAGTAATATTATGTGTGTGTGTGTGTGTGTGTGTGTGTGAGAACACATCATTAGTTCTTCGCTTCGCCACCTGCTCATCTCTCAGTGGAGTTTAAAGGCTAGTACAACACAAGTCCAAAACTAAATTTAACTCCACAGCCACCTGACCACCAGGCCTGCCCAGCAGCGAAGCAAGGTGTGACTCCACCCTGAAGAGGGTGCCAATCCATCACAAGACAAATGCACACAAACGCAGCTCACTCATACTGGGATGCTTTATATACACCTTTTGATATGCATGTCTTTAGAATGTGGGAGAAAACCAGAGTACCTTGAGAAAACCCATGCATAGATGGGGAGAACATGCAAACTCCACATAGGCAGAGTCTGGACCGGAAATCAAACCAGGGATCTCTGAAGCAGTGAGGCAACAGTGCTAACCACTAGCTAGAAATCCCTATGCTGGTTATATGATTTGTAATGAAAAACACTGTTGTTAAATTCAAGAAAAATGTCAAAAGGTAGCATGTTCTCTATTGGTCTGAGACTTTTGGCACCAATTTTATATGCTGCTCAGGAACTATTGCATTCTAAACTTCAAGAAACAGAACATTTCCATGACTCTAACATTGTGAATAAATATATTATCATTATATTTCTTGTCTTACCTTAACAAACAATTCAATATCAGGCTCCTGGCCACCTCCCTTTAACTTTAGATCTGCCATACAGAACATGTATCTTGGTCCAAGACAGTGAGACAAATCCAAATAAATGAAATCCTTAATCTTGTTGCTCACATCTTTCTACTTTGTTCAGACAGTCCCACCTGAGCTAGTCTGTTTAGTGTTAGTTCAGATAGCTTGTGATATGAGAGATGGGTTTGCTTCTCTGTCACACAAACCTGTATGCATTAAAGAGAGCGAATGGATACGGTGTGCAGCTTTTATGGGTGGAGCGTTCCCTCATTCAAAACATGTTATGCACCTGACTGGGAACAGCAACATGGCTAACGATGCTAGTGCACCTGAGAAGCCTGCAAGTCGATTCCAGACTTGCAATGTTTCTTAGCAGTGGTTCGCTGAAGCGGTTAAGATCATGTGGAGATTACATTGTAATCTTATTTTGCAAATATGCTCATATGTGTACAAGGACTTTAGAAAACAACACCCCATGTGTAACTGTAGCACAGTAATGGGCCAAGAGTAGAGGAATGAGCTACATCAATTTTTAATTGGACTCGACACACACTCTGACAACCAATGGTTGGTTATATTTGATCAGCCTTGGAAGCCCAGTGGAACAAGATTCCATTTTAAATGTTTAATGAGTTGGCTTTGGTTTTATAGTGAGATTAGGTTTTCAGGGCTTTCTAAAAAAGGTCTATATGAGGAAGCTAAGACAGAAAATATCTATTTCCTCGCAGTAATTGAAAAAAATGCGACCTTTCATGTTTAACTTCCACTAGATACCATTTTTAGTAACAACACATTCTGGACAGCTATGCTTTGTACCTACACCTACCTTGGATTTACATTTCTGACCTTTTATTATTATTACTGACTGTAGCTCCTTTGTTGCTATGTATATTTTAAAGTTACCCCCAGCCACCCATCCATCGATGGCAATGGAACCCTAAAGGAACACAGCTGACCAAATATTATATTTTACAGAATCACTCTGCACCTACTGTGACCCTCACCAGGAAACAGCAGATGAAAACTGAGACCGGGAGAGTCTGCATCTAAAATGACCTTCTGCATATTTCATATATTGGGCAACTACATCCTCTAACGGTAGAGTACTGACACTACACTCATAGGTAAGACCAGTAAACTTGAGTTCACAATAAACAATTTTTATTTTAATCTCCCTAATCGAAATAATTATTAAAACAGTTTAATTGTATTTAAACACTCAAATCATACTTCAGCAGCCCATATTCAATTGCAATTATACATTTTTATCTAGCTTTACCAGAGGAACATACAATGCAGTTGGAAAGTCTTCAAACCCTTTCGTTTTTTTCACATTTTAGGTTGCGTCTTTGTGTTAAAATAAATTTTAAAAATCCCCCATCAATCTGCACTCAGTATGCCATAATGAGAAAGTGAAAACAGAATTTTAGAAATATTTGCAAATTTATTAAAAAGTAAAAACTAAAAATTTTCAAGGACATAAGTATTCACACCCTTTGCTATGAGAGCTAAAATTTAGCTCTGGGGGCCTCCCATTTCTCTTGATCATCTGAGATGTTTCTACACTTTGACTGGAGACCACCTGTGGTAAATTCAGTTGATTGGAAATTATTTGGAAAAAGACACACCTGCCTGTTGATCTCAATGACAGGATTTTGGTTGGAGGCACAGATCTTTAGAAGGGTACAAAAAAACTCTACTGCACTGAATGTTCCCAAGAGCACAGTGGCCTCCATAACCCTTAAATGGAAGACGTTTGGAACAACCAGGACTCTTCCTACAGCTAACTGCCCCACCAAACTAAGAGGTCAGGGGAGAAGAGCCTTGGTAAGAGAGGTGGCCAAGAACTTAGTGGTCACCCTGGCTGAGCTCCAAAGATCCTGTATGCAGTTGGGAGAAATTTCCAGAAGGTCAACGATTACTGCAGCACTCCACCAATCTGGGTTTATTGGCAGACAGGCCAGACAGACACGGAAGCCCACCTGTTTGTGAAAAAGCACCTATAAGACTCTCAGACCGTGCAAAACAAGATTCTGTGGTCTGATGAAACCATGATTACATTTTTTGGCCTGAGTTCTAAGCGTCATGTCTGGAAGAAACCAGGCACTGCTCCTCACCTGCCCAATGCCATGCCTATAGTGAAGCATGGTGGTGGAAACATCATGCTGTGGAGGTGTTTTTCAGTGGATGGGACAGCGAGATTGGTCGGGGTTGAGGGGAAAGTTGAATGGAGCAAAGTACAGAGATATTCATAATAAAACCTGAGGTAGAGCACTCAGGACCTACGAATGGGCCGGAGGTTCAACTTCCAACAAGACAATGACCCTAAGCACACAGCCAAGAAAACACAGGAGTGGCTTAGGGACAACTCTATGAATGTCCTTGAGTAGCCAGTAACCCTATCTAAATCCTTATCATACCCAAGAAGACTGGAGGCTCTAATCACTACCAAAGCTTCAGCTAAGTACTGAGTAAAGGGTCTGGATACTTATATCAATGCAATATTTTAGTTTTTCATTTTCAATAAATTTGCAAAAAAAAAATCTAAAATTCTGTTTTCACTTTGTCGTTATGGGGTACTAGATGCAGAATGATGGGGAAACCTTTTTTTTTTTAATATAGCGCAAGGCCTCAACATAACAAAATGTGAAAAAAGTGAAAGCGTCTGAAAACTTTCCTAATGCATTATATATATATATATATATATATATAACATTCTACATGCTGCATTTGTGTCTCACAGTGCATGCATATCCCACAGTGTGTCCATTTCCTCCAATAATATGTCGTGTGTTTGATTTTTGCATAAAAAGTCTGCACATTATTGTCTTCCTTAACACTGGATGGCAGTGTTCTTACTAGTTCTTACTAGTTACAGTGTCACTTACACTGTTCTGGCATTTGCACTTTAACTGTCAATGTTTTACTGCCACCTTGCTACATTCTAACTTAATTACCACAGCACTGCTCAGTGCAGTATTGCTTTTAGGATGTCTGGTTAAATAGCAGCCGCATTTTATTGTCCTTGGATTTGAACTATGCACAATGACAATAAAATTTAAATGTAATATAATTAAACTTTAGACAAGACACTACTTCAGTGTTAAGATATTCTATTTACATATGGTAGGTTTTTTGGCAAGACTACATACATGCATTTTGAACAAAAGCTTTGAATTTCAAAGACTTCATAGAATGTAATTGAATACAGATTCACTGTGTGGCCGAAAGTTTGTGGACACCACTTATATATAATTTATTTCACACTTAACTGCTAGCATGTTCATAATAAGGAACTTTTAAGCATGAACTCTACATAGAAAAACTATGACTGTAGAGTGGGTTCAAAAATAAATGGTTTGCCAGCTCTGATGAAGAACTTGGCTGAATTGCACAGAGCCCTGACCTTAACGAAAAATAAAGAACCAAGAATTATTATTCCACATCAGTGCCTGACCTCAGTAAGGTCCCAAAATCTAGTGGAAAGACTTCTCAAACAAGTGAATTCTGTTGTAGCAGCAAAGTGGGAAAATTCCATGCTACTACCCTCGTTTTTGGATGTTATTTTTGGGTGTGCACAAACGTTTGCATTTATAGTAGCTATACAGTAAGCACAGACAGATATATCATAAAATATATCTTCTGTTTGTTTGAAATGGGGTGTGAGAAAGATCCCTTTCAGTTCAGCTTTGTTCAAACCACCTGGCATTGCCAGTTAGCTCCAACCTATTGTCATATTTAAATTATGAAAATTGGGTAGTAGAAAATCATGTATTTTTGCTTCTTAGTATTTTAGCATTATTTGAAGCTGGAATTACAGTTACACCTCTGGTGTGAAGAGAAGGAGTATAATGAAAACTAGGATATTATCGTAGTCAGGTATGACTTACTTAACAAAAAATATAGTACCACTAAATTCCCCTTCCATTTCCACAATTGTGTTCTTTCGAGCTGTTCCCACCCAAAATTAAGAAGCTATAGAAGAATTCTAGAGCCAATTTTGAACGTCTAGTTTCATTTTTATTGTTCTTGTTTGTAAAACTATTTTTATTTTTATTTTAGATATTTTACTAAACATTTCTCTGCTTAGTTGTTTTTGATACATTTTAGTACAAACTTAACTCTGAAACCTTGAATTGTAAAATAAATCATTCACAGGCATCTATCATAACCTGTATGAGTAAGCCGAATTGTTGACCTTTAAACCTTCCTTACGGTAGAAATACCTGTGAGATACCACATGCATATCAGCAGGGCCGATTTCAGGGCATAATCAGGGGGAGGCATCTGAAACTTTCAAGGGAGTGGTGGAAATCCAAGTGTTACTAAGTTACTAATACCAGTAGTATTGGTACCACTAGTACCATGATCAGCCTGACCCATACAAACCCATACAACTGTGCCAAACTCACAAGCCAGTGAAGCAAATATCAAGAGAAACATCATGCAAGACATCTGCAAATTAGCTATAGAGACACCTTTTCCACAATAAACCACCACTATGTTAACTAAGCAAAATCATCATAATCCCAACTAGCCAACTCCTACAACCAGCCATAAAGAAACTGATAATATCTTATCTCTTGTTCCATTATCTACCGATAATGCTGAATAAATCCCTTTGGAACATCACCTGAATCAGCTGGGCTTTGTGTTTCTAAACCTTGTTAGCTGGATAACGTCAGTTGCCTCTGCTTCTGTGAAATGTTAGAAATTAAATTTTGTTTTTTTTTCTTCACGCTGCTGTATGAGCAGCATGTGCTGCCTATCACATGTCTTAAAAGAAGTATAAGCATCCTCCCAGACTAGTAGTCATGCAATGGTTATATGCCAAGAAATGGAATTTTCTTAATTTGAAATTCATTTTAGGAACAAAATGCTCTTGACGTTAGACACTGCAGCAAAACAAATACGTTGAGCATGGTTCATATATATATATATATATATATATATCCAAACAAGTGGCCAGAGTTAACAGTGGATAGGAAAAAACATCACACATAATGCACAAACCTTGAAAGGAGCCATGCTCAACTGGCAAACCCATCCTCCCCTGGATGATTCATAAAGATTCTTAGTGCTAAGAGTAGCTCCTAGAAAAATCTTAGAATTTTGGGTGTTTCTCTCAAAGTTAGGAGTAGATTTTAGTAAAAATAGAAGTTATCCATAAAGCATCTTAACCCCTAAAGGAGCTCCTAAGGTGAAAAACTGTTAGGAGTATGGGGGAGGACCTTTAGGAGACTTAGGAGTTCTCTTAAGCAGAGGAGAAAAATCTGTAAAGATGACAAGGCAGAAGAAATGTTCTCCAAACATTGAATAACAGTGGGTTAATCAAACGCTACCAATTAGATCGTGTAGGAATAATGTTTGTGGTTGACCTTATTAGAGATGCACTCACGTCTCCTACCCAGAGATACAATGCCATAACACCCGATATGAAAGCTACATATGAATCAACTCATTCATTTTCATTCTCTTTCTTATCTGCCTAATTCTTTACAGGGTCACGGGAGAGCCAGTGCCTAGCCTTCAGCATAGGGCTCAAGGCAGGAACAACCCTAAACAGGGCGTCAATCCATCGTAGGTCACAAATGCTCACGCACTCATCCACACAATAGGGGCACTTTAGAGATACCAATTAACCTAACGTGCATGGAACATAAGGACCAACTCGACCACTTAAATAAACACAGCAGCAATCATACCAAAAGAGTGGAGCCACATTTCTCCAATTCATAGGCTATCCAATAGTATATTGTAAATACACTGTTAATAAAATAAAGCAAATACGTGTGTGTGTGTGTGTGTGTGTGTGTGTGTGTGTGTGTGTGTGTGTAAGAGATTAGTGTAAAATACACAGAAATAGCCTATGCCTGTTATTTCAAAGGCTATATAGTATTTCCCTAATTAAGAGTGTCTTTGTGTGTGTGCATGTCTGTGTGTGAGAGAGAGACAGAGAGAGTGAGAGTGAGTGACAGGGGTGACAACCAATCACAATCTTCAAAAGTATGTGTCATACCTAGCAGCCAGGTCAACCCGCCTCCTCATTGAGATAAAAGTTTTTGTATTCTCCTTGCTCAGAGTTCCTTAAGAGCGATTCAGATCACTTCTGAATCACAAAAGATTGTTAACCAAAAGCTAAAAATCATAGCTAGGAGTTTTTACGCTTAACTAGGAGCTGTCTAAGAGTATTCTTACGAATATGGCCCGAGATCTCCAATGGGGGGTCCTAGTAATGAACTACATGTTCTGAAGTTCAGTCTTGGACATCCATCATCACTTCATCACCCTGAGCCAACTCATCACATGTTGCATGTGGGGAATGTAATATGACTAGGACCACTGCAATAATGTCTAATTAATTAACACCATTAACCTAAGCAGCATTAAATATTATGTAGCACTGTCTAAACAGTCAATTTGGACAACTTACTGATAGTGGAGAAATACAAATGAATCATTTTCAAATGGTTTGATAGTAATGATACTCAGTACATTGTTCATGTATATTTGTGTTTCATATTCAAGAGATCATTATTCAACGAGTGGATCTGGCTGATTTACTAGCCACCGACCAGTAAATCAACTCACACAAACACCCACAAAGTGTATTAATAACTCTGGATGACACTAAATCAAACGGTTCAGTGTACGATACATAGTTATGTGCAATATATTTAAAGGCTATAAATTATAAGTCAAAGCAAGAGTCGAACAAAGAAAGCACAGTATGGATACTACTTGCATTCTCTTATTTTAAGGTGTAAACAGGCCTGAGGTCAACTAGTCTGTTTCTTGTAGAGATCTGTAATGTGAAATGATCGTTAAGTCACTGTGGTAAATAAAAATGGTTCTGCTCATTCGTTTTCATATATTAAACACAACAGTGATGTTTTATGATTGTCTTGTTAAATTACGTTCCTGTATAAAATTTATGTTATTCCACTTACACTGGAATCATTTTATCTGGATCATTATATTATTTACTTTCCATCACCCCAAACTACCTATAGCATCTGTAAACGCATGTGAAGAGTGTTTTACGCTCTTATAATTTGTTAACCTGTTCAGTCTGAAAGTTGTTTTACTCCTCACATTCTAGGAACTGGCCATAAAATATGTGTTCAGGGAAAAGCCTGCCTTAACTGGCTGGCCCAGGCTCTGTACACAGGTGGTAG
This sequence comes from Ancistrus triradiatus, assembly GCA_025084515.1. Lineage (NCBI taxonomy): Eukaryota > Metazoa > Chordata > Actinopteri > Siluriformes > Loricariidae > Ancistrus > Ancistrus triradiatus. Next base: position 8,935 of record JAJAGP010001200.1, on the reverse strand, counting down.
GAAAATGGAAACGTAAAGGAGGGGATCATACAAAATTCAGATAAATCAAGTCAAGTCAAGTCAAGTCAGATTTATTTATATAGCGCTTTTTACAATGGAGCATTGTCTCAAAGCAACTTTACAAGTTTAGATTATCTCCTAATAACTACGTCCAATCCCAAATTGAGCAAGCCTAGGGCGACAGTGGCAAGGAAAAAATCAAGGGGCATACCACTTGCCTGTCAAACATATTTTAATGTCTCAACACAGTGTGTTGGGTTATAGCTTTGCTGGAACCCTGAAGGAAGGGGCTCAATTTGGCTGCTCAGAATTTAAACTATATTATTTTTATTTCTGAGGAAATCACTAGTTCACTATTCCACATAATCGAAGATTTTACATGAACTTGACTGTGAAAATCAGTGTTGCTCAATCAGCAAATTGACCCTCTTATGAGCAGAGATTTACGCCAACTCTATCAAAAAGCAAAGAGAGGACATTTGCACATGCAAGTTCACCCTTGTTTCCATGACTCTACTGTTAACCTTGTGAATGATTAAACAGGTCACTTAGGGTCTGATGAATCCCATTCCAGAAATCAGACGAAAGAAACAGATATAGACCCACTTTATATGATTTTAACTAATGTGTGTGCAACAACTAAACGCTAGTACTAGACAAAAGACATTCAGCCCAGAATTCACATTAGAAGGGAAATGTTGATCAAAATTAGGCTTATTCAGTCCCTGAAAAACAAGGGCAGACAACAAAGTGAGATCAAAAGAGCAGAAGTTAATCATTGAGAAAGCTGACTGATTGACTAGGATCTTTCTTGTTCACCATTGCATTCAGAATGTTTCTTATCTACATGTAGTCATGACAGTGAATAACACCCTAAGCCCAGATCATCTTTAAGACACTTTGTATCTCTAAACATTTTATGTGTAGATTCTGCACAAGTAATATAAAACACTTCTACTGTGATATGCGAGACAGTAAATTAATCCATATAAATAGATATTGTCATTTAAATACAAATTATCCAGGGCAAAGCTCAAAAGATTCAAGTCCAAGTGATGATTATTATAACTGCTATCATGCAGCCACACCTATGTAACCTTCAATCAGCATGTTAAAGGAATACTCCGCCATTTTTACAACCTTATCTCTGCAAATGAGCTTATATTGCATCTGCAGTGTATGGGCCAAGAACAGCCACTTTTACAATAAAAAATTCTAGGGACTAATTTGGGAGGAAGTATCATTGTCGGTCCATTTGTCTGTGTTTTTTCCATTTATTATTAATTCGAAGATCTGTTGTTTATACGTCTACTGGTGTAGGACTACACAATGGTACCTCGGTTCTTGTCATTAATTCGCTCCAGAAGGCTTGCTGTGAACTGAAAACAATGAGTACCAAGCAAAAAAATTTTCCAGAGGAATAATGTAAATTAAATTAATTTGTTCCAGACCCCCAGAAAACCCACACTGTTGCGGAGCCCAGTAACACTTACATTAAATTACAGTTGGCCAAATTCATTAACACAAAGCTTATTTTTATAATAAAGTGTTCTCTCTTTATTATAATCTCATGCAATTGAGAAAATCTCATGTAATTTAGTGAATAATGGATTGAAAATGAAAAATAAAAGCAAAACACTTACTCGTGCACTAGAATAGATGCTAAGGTAACTGCAGCCTGTGTTCTGGAGCATTCAATTCCTGTTATGCTTTCGGTTGGCTCTTATAAACTAAACTTTTTAGAACTCATTGAGACGTATTTGTACTAAGAATACAGTACTATAGATACAAAAATTAAAGAAAAACACAATAAACACAGTGGAGATCGTCACTTGTGAGACTCTGAATCACTGAGTAAAAACGAAAACCCCAACAAAAATGTCCAATAACCTTTTGGTCTTTTCTCAGTTCAAGGAAAGTGCTGAAAATAAATCAAAGGAAATTAGGCTTGAAAATATTGTTAAAGGAGTAATAATAAACATCAAGGGTGTAATGACCTCAGTATAATTTTTTTTTCAGGTTTTAACCTTATTCCTGTAAAGACTGGACTCTTGATGTGCCTGCATGTCATTCCTAATCAAGCCTGAAGGCACTACCAGGACTCGAACCAACAGTGGTGGGCTAACCCATTTGACTTGTCACCACCCAAACAGTAATATCTAAACATTAAACATTTAACAGGGACTCAAAATGTACAGCTGCATAACGAATCTTTGCATTGCCTTCTGGTGTCTAGTGACCTCTTTTGTTAACCCCAGTGTCAATGGTCAAAACTGGGCATCTGTCCAGGTTTTATCATTGTAGAGAGAAGAGTGGGAGGGAAGGTTGGAACAGGTTGTGCTATGCAAGCACAAGAGCTGAAACAAGTTCATACCTGAAGTCACATAAATTATAATAGTTGCATTTTTATGCAAATCAGTTGTCCAGCTCAGTTTTGCATTTCTTGTAAAATCGCTGTTTTGGTATTTGCTCTAAAATTAATGTGAAAACCAGATTGATTTGTGACATCAAAACTAATATAATATTAAAATTTTAAATATACTTATATGCATATATGTAACAAGTGCACTAAGACGTACTTAATGCACTTGTTAATGCACTTGTTTCTCACGGTTTCTCAGTTATTTCCCAGCTCTCTTCAGAAATACCTGTTTGCACCTTAAATATAACATGAAATGCATTGCACCTGTTACAAAAAGACACATTGTAATTCCATAAATGTGTGTGTGTGTGTGTGTGTGTGTGTGTGTGTGTGTGTGTGTGTGTGTGTGTGTGTGTGTGTGTGTGTGAGTGTGAGTGTGAGAGAGAGAGAGAGAGAGAGTGAGTGTGCAGGGTAAGGACGGGCTGAGCGAATCAATATGCTGGCATTCTTTTTTGAGTAGTAAAAACACAGAAAATCAATATGTGGTGGTCTGTGCTAAGAAACCAATAGGCAGTATCTTGGGTATTTAGTAAATTCCGGTACAATACAGTATCCCATGTAGAATTGCTAAGAACAGTATATAATATGGTGTTCGGACAACAACCAGACCGCATAAAGTGTGATTTCACAGAACATATAGCGGACGTTAAGCGACCCCCTACCTGTTTATCTCAATTGTGACAGTGCCTCAGGGGTCCTAAATGGACAAGGGCAGGGAACAGAAATGGTCCAGAATAACGAAAACTCATGTCATATGAGTAAACTATATTTCTCACTCCAAAATGTAGAAACTATGGCGCTTACTGTGCGACACTGCCTATACAGTATTGTTTCTTTGTATTGTTAAAATTTTGGATCGGAAAAGGTTAACGAAAGGAGGTCACCTTGACAAAGAGAGCGATTTCAGGTTGATTGGGGTCGACAGGTTTCTCCTCCACATCACTGCTGATTTGGAGAGGTTTGAGGCTGTAGTCCACAGCTTCTTCCTCTGGAACAGGGGATGAGTCCTCCATTGTGTAAGCCATCATGATGTCCTCATGAGCTCCTACAGATGGTTCATCATGATTGTCTTCGGACTCAGAAGACGATGAAGACGATGAGGACGATCTTCTAGAGGAGGCACCATCTCCATTTTCTCCTGGAATTTCATATAGGCCTACCTCGTTCTGCTCTTCAGTCGTGCTCATCTCTGTTTTTCCGGTGTTCATGTAGTCTGGAGAAGAACTTCTGTCTGACTTGTTCTCGGAGTCAATTTCGCTGTAAATCGGTTCCGTCTCAGCGCGTTGGTTCTCATAATTCGGTTGTTGCACACCTTCGTCAAATGGCTTTTCATACTCGTTTTCTTCGTGTATTTTCTCATATATGTTTTCCTCGGCCATCGTTTAAAGTGTTTGAAGGTCGCCAAGCAATTTCTAGTGCGCACCTCGTTGCTTCTGGACAAACGGAAGGTATCAGCAGCTTTCAGAGGAACTTCCCAACGAACTTTGTTCTATGGCCGTATCATTTAAATGGCTCGATACCAATTGGCTCCCTGTTGGAGTCTATAGTGCACTACATGGTGTGTAGAAGCCATCATTTTGTACTGCATGTAGTGGGCTTACAGAGGGAGTAGGGCACAATTTTGGTGACTGCATGTAAACGAGCGACTCAATGAGGCTCCCTTGGTCTTCATATTTATGCTGTTTATGATGTCTTGACTAGGCTTACTAGCTTTGCTGTCAATTCACTGTCACTCGTAAATGTTGAATGCAATTACCTATAAACCTTGCAAAAACTGAGGTGTTAGTTTACAAATACGCGTATCGTATGCATGTATGCGGTGTTATTTTAAAGTTTGTGAGCCATTTAGAATTCCCTAGATTTCTCTATAAATATGACCAAAAACACTATCAGATTTTCAGAAAGGTCATAAACGTAGATAAAGAGAACATAGTTAAACAAATGAGTCAAAATATGTAGTATACGTAGTCATTTATTTATTGAGGAAAATGATCCAAAAGTACATATCTGCCAGTGGCAAAAGTAGGTGAAGTTTAGCAGTAAATTTGAAATTGACATTAGAGTCATGTGTCTTCAGTTAATGGGATGACCATCAGAAATACAGTGATCTATCTGAGTTTGATCGTGAAAGTGCATCACGGTACATACAAAAAAGTTGTTGATGCTACAAAGTTGTTGAGGCTGGAAAATAATAAAGCCACCTCTACAAAGGAAAGGTTACAAAGGAACCCAGGATAACGCCTAAGCAACTAAAGGCATCTCTCTCTCTCTCTCTCTCTCTCTCTCTCTCTCTCTCGCACACACACATTGTCTAGTGATAATGTTCATGTGTCCACCATGAGGATAACACTGAACAACAATGATCTATACAGTAGAGTTGCAATGAGAAAGCCATTCTTCGAGCTCTTCTGGCTCGTGAACCATCCAGAGGGCTACTAAACCAAAATAGAGCTTTTTTTGTCCAGCATTATGTCTGGAGAAAGAAAAACACAGAATTCCATTATAAGAACCTTATCCCATCCACGAAACATGATGTATCATGGTTTATGCCTGATATGCTGCATCTGGGCCAGGGACAACTGAATTCTGATGGAACACTGAATTCTGATTTATACTAGCAAGTCCTAAGGGAAAATCTCAGAACATCAGCCTATGAAGTGAATCAGAATAACCTTACATTTTTTTCTTTCTTTTTTTGTCAGGTTATATCGGCGATTCTAAATATGCATTTTAAATGTTAATTTCTCTTTCAGTTTAGGATATATAGGTCTTTCCCCATTCAGAGAGATAGAAGTCTGGTCTTGTATGGCTGGAAATAACTGCCCTGTGGCATTACCAAGATGGCGGCAGAGTGAATAGAGTTATCTTATACTGACTTTGCTGTTATTCATCGCAGACTGGACTTCATGAGCTTCGCGTCACTGAAACATTCATCAGTCACAAACTATTTCTCTAATTTGTGTAAATAAATAGAAACTGTACATGTACGTACAGTGTGGTGAAAAGTATTTAGTAAGTTCTCCTACTTAGAAAGATGAGAGAAATCTGTAATTTTCATCATAGGTACACTTCAACTATGAGAGACAAAATGAGGGGAAAAAATCCAGGAATCCAGCTCTTCTGCCCTCCACTCGTTACTTGTATTAATGGCACCTGTTTGACCTCGTTATCTGTATAAAAGACACCTGTCCACAGCCTCAAACAGTCAGACTCCAAACTCAACCATGGTCAAGACCAAAGACCTGTCGAAGGACACCAGGAAGAAAATTGTAGACCTGCACCAGGCTGGGATGGGTGAATCTACAATAGGCAAGCAGGTTGGTGTGAAGAAATCAACTGTGGGAGCAATTGTAAGAAAATGGAAGACATACAAGACCATTGATAATTTCCCTCAATCTGGGGCCCCACGCAAGATCTCATCCTGTGGGGTCAAACAAATGATCATGAGAACAGTGAGCAAAAATCCCAGAACTACACGGAGCGACCTGATAAATGACCTGCAGAGAGCTGGGACCAAAGTAACAACTTCTACCATCAGTAACACTACGCCAAGAGGGACTCAGATCCTGCAGTGCCAGGCGTGTCCTCCGCTTAAGCCAGTACATGTCCAGGCTCGCCTGAAGTTTGCCAGAGGGCATATGGATGATCAAGAAGAGGATTGGGAGAATATCATGTGGTCAGATGAAAGCAAAATAGAACTATTTGGTAAAAACTCAACTTGTGTTTGGAGGAAGAACAATGCTGAGTTGCATCCCAAAATCACCATACCTACTGTGAAGCATGGGGGTGGAAACATCATGCTTTGGGGGCTGTTTTTCTGCAAAGGGGACAGGACGACTGATCCATGTTAAGGGAAGAATAAACGGGACCATGTATCGTGAGACTTTAAGCCAAAACCTCCTTCCATCAGTGAGAGCATTGAAGATGGAACGTGGCTGGGTCTTCCAGCATTAAAATGATCCCAAACACACCACTCGGGCAACGAAGGAGTGGCTCCGTAAAAAGCATTTCAAGGTCCTGGAGTGGCCTAGACAGACGTCAACCCCATAGAAAATTTGTGGAGGGAGCTGAAAGTCCGTGTTGCCCCAAAACATCACTGCTCTAGAGGAGATCTGCATGGAGGAATGGGCCAAAATACCAACAACACTGTGTGCAAACCTTGTGAAGACTTACAGGAAACGTTTAACCTCTGTCATTGCCAACAAATGCTATGTTACAAAGTCTTGAGTTGAACTTTTGTTATTGACCAAATACTTATTTTCCACTATAATTTACAATTAAATTCTTTAAAAATCCTACAATGTGATTTCCTGGATTTTGTCTCTCATAGTTGAAGTGTACCTATGATGAAAATTACAGACCTCTCTCATCTTTCTAAGAAGGAGAACTTGCACAACCAGTGGCTGACTAAATACTTTTTTGCCCCACTATACATGTTTACGTACAATGTGACTGTACGATTGTGAGGGATGCTCACTAAGACACGTTATGTCAGCATCAGGTTAAATCACCAAATTCGCTTCTCACCAAAAATAGCCATGAAACAGACATGGGCAAGTTAGTCAATTTTGGTAGTGATCAGATCACCAACTTCTCAGTGTCAACAAGTGGCCATGGAAAAAGGAACTGGGTGTCATCAAATATTTTTCCTTTCAAAGTGAAGGCTCTTTTCCTCACAGTTAAACAGTAAAACACGGATATTATATTACTCCCTTTGAGTAAAACTGAGTTAAAGTAATTATTGCCATCTGGCAACACTATGCAATAGAGAATTAATCTATTTGTAATAATAAAATAAAAAATTGGCATGTGGAGAGGTTATGGGACATAGTATATATTTTTTCTAATGTGTAAAAAAATGTGATAGTAATTCCATGAGGGTGCTGTTTTAAATAGTCGGCTTGTATTGTCATGATGTCTTGACCAGCATCCAAAGCACAACAAATCCTGGAGGTGGTCTGTACTGTTCAAGCAGGGTTTATAATTACTTTTTTATAATCTCTTTGTCATATTTCTACCACACTGGCGTGGCTCCTAAATGCTCTGACTAGACACATGCTTCTAAAACCCTTTATCACTGTCTATAACTACTTTCCAGAAACTCAGGGCTAGGTGAAAGCTATATCTATGACACTTTGGTCATGAAGGGATGGAGATGGTCAGAAACAATACTGAAGTAGACTGTGGCATTTAAGCAATTCTCAATTTCTATTAAGGGGCCCAAAGTGTGCCAAGAAAATACCCCCCACACCATAACGTCTCCACCAGACAAATTTTGACCCTTCCATCCGAATGTTGCAGCAGAAACCAATACTTATCAGACCATGTTTTTCCAATCTTCTATTGTCCAATTTTGGTAAGTCCGTGCAAATTGTAGCCTCGTTTGCCTGTTCTTAGTTGACAGGAGTGGCACCTGGTGTGGTCATTTGCTGTAGCCCATCTGCTTCAAGATTCAACATGTGCATTCAGACATGCTCTTCTACATACCTCAGTTGTAATGAGTGCTTGAGTTACTCTTGCCTTTCTATCACCTGGAACCAGTCTAGCTGTTCTCCTCTGACCTCAGGCATCAACAAGGCATTTTCACCCAGAGTACTGACACTCACTGGATATTTTCTGCACGTAGGTAATTAACTGTAATTAACTGTATCAGTTATTACCTAGCTATTATCAGTGATTATGACAGTATAATTACTTAATGATAGTAAATATAGAAACTGCAGGTTAAATTTGCAAACTTATCATTTCAAGATTAGCAACAATTTGGTCATACAGTAATTCAAATTAACCCAAAATGTAAACAGTGATCAGAGTGGGTTTTTTTTCGTGTTTTAACCACTTATCGTGGTCACGGAGCCTATCTAGGGTTCAGTAGAGTATAAACCCTGAACACGAGGGACTTATACGATACAATCCAAGCTCAAGTTTCCAGTAGTGGTGGCTTGGCAGTGCTTGTATCAAGTCAAGTCAAGTCAGATTTATTTATATAGCGCTTTTTACAATGGAGCATTGTCTCAAAGCAACTTTACAATTTTATATTATCTTCTAATATCTACGTCCAATCCCAAACTGAGCAAGCCTAGGATGACAGTGGCAAGTAAAAACTCCCTAAATGTTATGAGGTAGAAACCTTGGGAGAACCAAGACTCAGAAAGAGACCCAACCTCCTTGGGTGGTGTAGAAGATAAATGTAAGAATGAAGCTAATTTATCTAAACAAATAAGTCTTATAGTGATAGTTCAAATAAAATAATGTAAAATATGCATATTGGCATTATGTACAGGGGTTGGACAATGAAACTGAAACACCTGTCATTTTAGTGTGGGAGATTTCATGGCTAAATTGGACCAGTCTGGTGGCCAATCTTCATTAATTGCACATTGCACCAGTAAGAGTAGAGTGTGAAGGTTCAATTAGCAGGGTAAGAGCACAGTTTTGCTCAAAATATTGCAATGCACACAACATTATTGGTGACATACCAGAGTCTTTGTGATGTATCAAGAGCCACGGTAT
>JAJAGP010001199.1:0-221147 GCA_025084515.1 Ancistrus triradiatus | reverse complement strand
GGTCAAAATGATCATGAGAACGGTGAGCAAAAATCCCAGAACTACACGGAGGGACCTGATGAATGACCTGCAGAGAGCTGGGACCAAAGTAACAAAGGCTACCATCAGTAACACACTACGCCAAGAGAGACTCCGAACCTGCAGTGCCAGGCGTCTCCCCCTGCTTAAGCCAGTACATGTCCAGGCCCATGTGAAGTTTACCAGAGAGCATATGGATGATCCAGAAGAGGATTGGGAGAATATCAAGTGGTCAGATGAAACCAAAATAGAACTTTTTGTTAAAAACTCAACTGGAGGAAATAGGATGCCGAGTCGCATCCCAAGAACACCATACCTACTGGGAAGCATGGGGGTGGAAACATCACACTTTGGGGCTGTTTTTCTGCAAAGGGGACAGGACGACTGATCCGTGGTAAGGGAAAAATGAACGGGGCCATGTATCGTGAGATTTTAAGCCAAAACCACCTTCCATCAGTGAGAGCATTGAAGATAGAACGTGGCTGGGTCTTCCATCATGACAATGATCCCAAACACACCGCTCGGGCAATGGAGGAGTGGCTCCGTAAAAAGCATTAAGGTCCTGGAGTGGCCTAGCCAGTCTCCAGACCTCAACCCCATAGAAAATGTGTGGAGGGATTTGAAAATCCGTGTTGCCCAAAAACATCACTGCTTTAGAGGAGATCTGCATGGAGGAATGGGCCAAAATACCAGCTACAGTTTGTGCAACCCTAGTGAAGACTCGCAGGAAACGTTTGACCTCTGTCATAACCTTTGTTGGCAATGTTACAAAGTATTGAGTTGAACCAACTTTATTGACCAAATACTTATTTTCCACTATAATTTACAATTAAATTCTTTAAAAATCCTACAATGTGATTTCCTGGATTTTTGTTCTCATTTTGTCTCTCATAGTTGAAGTGTACCTATGATGAAAATTACAGACCTCTCTCATCTTTCTAAGTAGGAGAACTTGCACAATCAGTGGCTGACTAAATACTTTTTTGCCCCACTGTAGTTTTACAAAACAGACTGTGGTGGCACAGCAATTAAGGTACTAGACTGTGGACCAAAAGATCCAGGGTTCAAATCCCACCTCTGCCAAATTGCCACTGCTGTGTCCTCAAGCAAGACCCTTAACCCAGACATGCTTCGATTGTAAGACTGTATCATTTGAAAGTACACCAAACAGACAAAAGCTTGTGGACACCCCTTCTAATTTTTGGCATTCACCCAATTAACCAAACAGCAACCAATTAACCTTTGCATGGCTGTGACAGTCCAGAACGTTAACCACTGAGCCACTATACACTTTGTTCAATATACACTTTATAGACACCCCTTCCAATTAACCAACTCTTATTTCAGCAATACTCACATATAACACTTTAATAATATAAAGCATACATTTCTGGATTCCCCACAAACGAACAGTGGGAGTAGAGTGGGTTGTACTGAATACGCCAGTGACTCTCGGTATGACACAATTACAGGTTTGTGGTTCCAACAAGTCAGTGCAGCATCTTTCTACACTGCTGTCCTTAAACAATTGCATAGGGAACTCGTTTGCCAGTTTGCAAGCTTTAGTGTAGAGTTCTCTCAACTTTGATTAAGAGCTTGGCTGGCTTGCACAGAACCTTGATCTCAACTCCATTAGACACACTGAAAATGCACTGAAATGCCAAAAGTGAGCCAGGGCTTATTGTCTAACATCAGAAGCTGACCTCACAGTCATGTTCCAAAATCTAGTGGAAAGCCCTTTTAGAAGAACAATGGCTGTTGTAGCAGCAAAAGAATGGGGATGGTAGACTCTATACTAACACCCATGTTTTAGATGTATTTTTTGGGTGATTTTTTTTCTTTTGACAATAAAGACTATATAGTCCATGTAGACTTGTGTATATAGTGTATATCTAAATACATTTACTAATCAAATTAATTAATTATGATTTTTATTACTTTTATCATGAACCCATTTTAATACTGTACTGTAATTGCAACCATACAAATATGTAAATATAAAACATAAAACAGGACATTGTGTATTTTATCTCTGAGATCTGAGTCACTAGCAGTGCTCCAGACACTTTTTTTTTGACTCCCTGGGGTAGACCATAAGTCATGGTGAAGGAATGTCCACATCAATTATTCATCAAATATCCTGGTAACAGGACATTTTAAGCAGTCAGCCTGCTATAACATCCTGATACAGCCCACTGTTTGGTGACATCTCTCCTCTAATTGTGGCTGGGTTTCAAATTCTGCAAAGAAAGACTCCACTCTTATTCCTAAAGTTCCTTTTAATTTCATGTAGCAGTACCTTCATAACTCTAATGCATGTTCCAATCCTGTGGGTTGCTTAGCTGTGCTACCTTTTGATTATTCCTGTTCTAGCTATCAACATCACCAACTACGTATTCTGTTTTCTCTCTGAACCCTTTTTCCGATACCAGTTCCAGTCCGCACACTAAGATGTTCTTCTTCCGGTACCAGTTCTGGCTCTACTCAAGCTGTTCTTTTGTCATCAGACATGTCAGTGAAACTCTCCTGCTGAGGACATGAGAACCTAGACTGACTGTTTACTGGAATAACTAATGATACTCATTCTCCATGTTATGTTTATTATTTTATTTATGTACACTACTGTCGTATATTTGTTTTATATTCTCCATTTTATTAATATAATACTACCTTTACTTTATTACAGTCTATACATGTTATGTTCTCAATTTTTATATACTGTGTGTTTATTTAATGTATTACTATAAACTTATTAGATAACTTTGTTTAATTCTTACATATATCACCTAGGCCCAAGGAGGTTCGGTGCCTTTGAGTCTTGGTCCTCCCAAAGGTTCTTCCTTATAGCATTTTTGAAATTTTCCTTTGTCACTGTCACCCTAGGCTTACTTGGAGCTGTGGGCCTAGATAATAGCAACACTGCATTGAGACAATGCTCTTAAAAAAAAAGCTATACAGATAAAATTCACTTGCCTTGCCTTGACTTCTCATTTGGTTAAATGCATTTTCCTCTGTGTTAAGCCAAAAGAAGCCCGATACATTCTTTAAGAATGTTGCCAAATGCTTTAGCTGGAAAGAAACACACTGAAGTTAAATCAGCCATACAGCATGGAGCCAACTTGCATGCAAACGTTTCAGCCACTGGATGTCAGTCTTAGACACCACTACAGCAGGAATCCACAAAGATTTCAGTACATCCGACTTCCTGGCTGTTTCCATGAAAAGCATTTCTTTTCATTGTGAATGTATTCGTAGAACTAAGCAGGTGAAACGTTTCATTAGGAAACAACATTGGTGTTGGTGCAGGCTCTAGAGCAAGAAGACATTCACATATATAACCGAGATATTAAACTTATTTGAAAAGAACCATTCACAGTTGTCTAATTTTAACAGAGGGGAAATGCTACATGCAAGAGCTCTTTAACAAATCTAATAATTTAACTTCAATACCATTTAAAAAGAAGATGCTTAATCAGCCCATTGACACAAGCAGGGAGAATACACATCTCTGAAGAATAGATGCAATGACAGTAGAGGGTGGGTGTGATGTAGCGGCACCCTTGGTGTACTCCACAGGCCCAGCCCTACCCTGAGGAGTACTGAGATTTGGTAGCCCTGATAACATAAATGTTATTTAATTACATTTTTCTAACATTAATTAGATTTTTATGTATATGTTGTCTCCTCTGGAAAACAAAAAAAATCTCTTGTTTTTTTTTATTTCTCCCCTGGTTGGTTCACTAAACACCAGAGCGTGGGTTTCTCTGGGTACTCCCAATTACTGTCTGATGCTCAACAAGCAACTATGAAAGGGTACCAACTTTCAGTTATGATGTACATACACCCATTTTTTTATTCAAGCAAGTATTGCATTATGTTTGATGCACAATGAATATTCACATTGTGAATATATTAGATATTTACTGATTTTTTTTTGGCTCACGAGCTTTAGCTTTGGCCACACAAATATCAATCACTGCAAACTTGCTCAAATTGTACTTTATTACAGGCTTGCTAAGAGGGTACAAGTACAGGCAAAGACACTGAAATGTAACTCACCCTACTCAGGCAGCAGCATACATTACACCAAACAAGATGACAAGTCATACATCACTACTGTAAGCCACTGAATGCAGTAAAAACAGTCTTGCGTTAAATCCCGGGCATAAATGGTACCACACAATGTAAAAAAATATACACACTGATCTGTGTCCTGTGCTGTTCATGTGGGTGCGATTGTGTTTGTGCCATTGTTGGCTTCACAAGTGCACCAGTGTAGGCTAAATGAGTGTAGACACCAGTGTAGGCAGTGTAGACTGATCGGCCAATCACTGATCACAGCCGATCACGCTGAAAACCGTCCGATTCCAGTCACTGGACTATCGATCAGTGCATGTCTAGTATACATCATTTTATTTTATTCATGACTGTGGTAGCCTAGCGGTTAAGGTACTGGACTATGAACCAGAAGGTCCAGGGCTCCCGCATCAGCCAAGCTGCCACTGTTGGGTCCATGAGCAAGGCCCTTAACCCACAATTGCTTGGATTGTAAGACTGTATCAAATGTAAGTCGCTCTGGATAAGGGCGTCTGCTAAATGCTGTAAATGTAATTCATTCTATGTTATATTTATTGTATTCTTATTATTTAGATCTTTATCTTCATCTAGACTTGACTGGCACAGTCATTACACTAAGTTGTATATTCTATTTATTCTAATACTGTATAAGACAAATACACCTGAATCTTATCTAAATTTCCTGTTAATTTAGTTTTTCATTAGATTTTTTGTTTTTTTGTTAGACTTAGCCCCAGTTTAAGATCAAGGAAGGTGCAGGAGTAATGGACGCCAGTCCATCACAGTGTGTAGTCTACTGCTGTAGGAAATGACCCCTTCCAACCTCACTGTTTACCTTGCTGGTGCTGACTACATGTAGGGATGTACAGATAAAGCCAGACCTAGTCTGCATACATTATATAATTGACCTTGTGTCTTTTAAATCAACTCATTCACTGAAAACCAATCCATTAAACGAAAACTATGCTCAACACAAATCACACCAACACTGGAAATGCTAACTGCATAATATATCCTAACTTATAACAATAATATTAATAATAACAACATAACAGATTCACATGCTGACGTAGGGGGTGGAGGATTTTCCCTGGCAGTTACCCTGTGCTGGGAGTGAACACGTGGCATAAACATGCCTTGCGGGAGACTCTAAACATGAAAGACCTCCCACTCCCATTTTGGCGTGAGACGACCATAAACAAATGCCTTCTGTTGGTTCTTGCGTGGAAGTTTATTTCTGACTCTGTCCTGTCCCTCCACCCCTGTCGCCTGGCCCAGATCCGACAGCAGGCGTCTATATTGGCAGATGCTTACCGGCCAATCACACGACAAGAGAAAACACAAATGATGCAAACAAAACCTGGCAGGAAAAACCCAACAGGGGAACCAAGTGCTAGTGGTGATAAAAGCTTGGCTTTCTGAGAAGCAGGAGAAGTTTGAAATCTGAGTACTTTGCTTGAACATCTTGAATTGTGTGTTAGCATAGATATACTATTGCGTATTATACATACTTTGGATCAACAGATCCAAGGAATAATTATCAGTGCCCTTAATCAGATGATAAGCGAGTTGTATCGGTGTGTTTGAAGTGTTCTTGATCTACCGTATTTTTCGGACCATAGGGCGCACTTAAAATCCTTTAACTTTCTCAAAAATCGACAGTGTGCCTTTTAATGCGGTGCGTCTAATGTATGAATTAATTCCGGTTGTGCTGTCTGACCTAGAACCGATTGTAGATGGTACACGGCGCTCATAAATCTGTCAAACTGTTTTAGCACGGCCTTGGTAAGTTACGAAGCTTACGGCAACCGTAGTGCGCAGCATCGCGGAGTAATATGATCTGTGCTTCAGCATTAGGGTACGTGCATTCATTAATTAATTTTCGAAGCGGATTTCAAACTCAACGCTATCGGTCACGCAGTACAACATGGACATAGAGCAGCTGTGAGAGAATTCAACATTAACGAATCAATGGTACGGAAGTGGAGGAAGCAAGAAGACGCCAGGTAAAGAAGACCAAACTGAGCTTCCGACGGAACTTAAGAGTTTTGTTTCATTTCATGCGTCTTATAACCCGGTGCGCTTTATGTATGAAAATAGATCCGTTAGCAGCCGATCGTTGGTATTGCGTCTTATAATCCGGTGCGCTTTATGGTCCGAAAAATACGGTAATCAATCATTATATTCTATTCAGTCAGGCCTTAATATTGCAGCAAACTTCATTCAGATGACTTTGAGTATAATTCCATTACTTTTGCCAGTTGACTAGCTGAACAGCTGGCTGAGTGAAATGAACGGATGTGCCAGCTGATGAGGAGCAAAAGTCAAATTTGTTCATTTGTGTTCAGTATTGATAGACTGATTAATCGGTCGGCCAACTAATCGGGCTGATTAATGTCATTTTGAAATAATCGGCATCGGCCGGTGTATCCACTATTCAAACACAGTGGGGGAAAATGCAGAGAAACTTGATTCCTGCATTAGAACTTGCAGCTTATAAACTGGGACTACTGAGTGACTAAAACAAAGATGATGAGATTAAGTGAGGGTGGGACCATTTATAAGAAGATAAACTGTTTCCAGCATTACAACTTCTTGCTTTTAACTGGAACTTGTATTACAAACAAAAAGATGCTGATAGCATGTGCACTACAATTTAGTAACACTTTTTTTTGCACGCATTTACACATTTTACTTTTTTTCCCAGAAAGAATGTGATACTGTTATTGTTTTACACTTTTTTGTAGAATGAGTCCACCAAGGTTTGCTGAGTGTGTTTTTATGTTGGTACCTTTGCTGGTTTACTCCTGTCATGTACAGCTGACTCTGAAACATTGTCATTATTTTCATATTCTGCAAGGTGGTTTGTTCGTGGTGAAATAAGTTAGCTGTTGAGCTGTCGTTTACGGAAGCAGATTTAAGCAGCCTGACTGGTCTGCATCAAGATGCCAGGGTTTCCACAGTTGGAGTATTCTGCTATAATTTTCTCAATATTTATGGGTAATATTACAAGTAAGGACACCCATGCGAGATCAGACTTTCCTCTATTATGTCTGGGGAGAGCAGAGTCACATGCACACAAGAACAGTTAACTACAGAATGTGGATCAGCTCAGGAAAATGGAAGACTAGTTCTAAAAGCATGCCGAGATCTTCTCACGATACTGACCTTGATCGATCGTGCATCTCTGTTACATACATTATATTAAATTCACTACCTGTAACATCACTCCCAGTGTTTGGTTCATTTATGCATTTTTGGTCCATGCTGCAGTCATGCATCAATCGAACTGCACCAGAGTTCATCTGGAAACAAACAGACCCACCTATTCAGGGGTTCTTGATCCACTTGTTTGGTGCACACCAAGGTTTGATTGGCAATATTCAAACTTGTTCACAAGAACTGCATTAAACAAGAAATTATACTGGGTTTGTTTTAATTAAACTAAGTGTTCATATTGTACTACTATAAACCACTGCAAACCACACTTGTTTAACTATCTACTGCTAACACAGTGACACTAACTCATACAAATTATTAATATATTTTAAAAGCTTTTTCCCATATGAAAGTCTCAAAGTAAGCATAAGCCAAATCTATCGACCATCCTAAAAGCTGGTCAACCACTAGAGAGACAAGATCTATAGACAGAAGGAATTAACAAAACAAAAAAAAACCAAATGGGTGCCACAGCAGGGTCAAGCTGTAATTCGATACTTGCACACCACAGTGAGAACTACATAACGTTCGCTACTCTGGATTTATTTAATGGCTTTTAAACGACGTAAATGAGCAATGACCACATTCAACAGCGATAATTTTTTTTCCGCCATTTCAACTAATTCACATGCACCATTGGACAACATGAAACAGCAATCAGAAACAGAATTTACCCTGCAGTAAGGAAGAAAACACTATTTCACACTCTATTTTGTACACCGTACATGTGCATAGAAAATGATAGCAGGTCAACAGTGTGAACCATGGACATCAATATCAATACAAATAATAATTCGATACATGTATATTGTGATATTTGAAGAAAGAAAAAACACATTTTAAATGGGATGTAAACTACAATCACTCCTCCTGTAGATGTCTCAGTACACTGTTTTGACTCAATCTGTCCACTGACTTATCAGCATGATAAGGAGGAGGCGGCAAAAGGCTGTCCAGAACCGACTAGCAAATTGCGGGCCCCGGTCCGACACCACGTCGCTGGGCAGGCCGTGAACCCGGGCGACATGGAGGAGGACGAGGTCAGCTGTCTCCCGTGCCGTGGGCAGCTTGTGCAATGACACATACTTGCAGGCCTTGGAAAATCGGTCGACAATCACGAGGATGACGGCGCAACCCCGAGAGGGGGGAAGGCCCGTAATGAAGTCCAGCGATATGTGGGACCAGGGCCGAGAGGGGACAGGAAGTGGCTGAAGGAGGCCACTGGGTCGCTGCCGGGGGGTCTTGTTACGGGCACAAACCTCGCAGGCGGCGACGAAGGCCTTGACGTCCGCCTCCATGCCGGACCACCAGAAGGTCCATCTGAGGAACTCGTAAGTCCGAGCGCTTCCCGGGTGCGCCGTGAAGGGGGCCTCGTGGCCCCAGCGCATGACCTCCCTGCGAGCAGAAGCAGGGACGAACCTGCGGCCTGGTGGGCCATTCCCGGGGTCAGGTTCACGGCGGAGGCCCCTGGTGATGGCCTGGTCGACCTCCCAGGTGAGGGCACCGACGAACCGGGCGGAGGGAAGTACGGGGTCAGGCGCGGAGGGCGCCTCGGGGGGATCCCACTGCCTGGAGAGGGCGTCAGGCTTCACGTTCCTAGAGCCTGGCCGGAAGGATACCGTGAAGTTGAACCTGGCAAAGAACAGCGACCAACGGGCCTGACGGGCGTTAAGGCGTTTGGCCTGCTGTATATATGCCAGGTTCTTGTGGTCCGTCCAGACCAGGAACGGGTGCTTGGCCCCCCTCCAAAACCCGTGGCGGCCCCTCCTCTAACGTATCCCTTTTTCTGTCAGTCGTTCCCTTTCATCCTCCCTGATTACATTGCGCTCTGCGGGGGTCAAGCGCCGGGAAAAAATGGCGCAGGGGCGGAGCTGTGGGCTGGAGGCGGTCCCTGGCGTTGGGAGAGAAAACTTCCCCAACCTCCTCTTTCGTACGCTACCTCGACGACGAACGCCTCCTCGAGGTCAGGGAAGTAAAGCACGGGCGGATTGGTCAGGAGCCTCTTGATCTCCAGGAAGGCCCGTTCCGCCTCCTCCGACCAGCGGAATGGCCCGACCTCCTTACGGGTGAGGGAGGCGGGACGGCGGTGGTCCCGAAGTCCCTGACGAACCGACGGAAGAAATTGGCAAAGCCCAGGAACCGCTGGACCTGCCACACCGAAGAGGGACGGGGCCACTCCGCCACCGCCTGGGTCTTGGCCGGGTCCATGCTCAGACACCCATGGGAGACCACAAACCCCAAGAAGGAGACAGAGGAGGTATGGAACACCGACTTCTCCAATTTCACAAATAGGCGGTTGGCGAGGAGAAGCTGGAGGATGCGGCGGACGTGCCGGACGTGTTCCGCCTTTGTCTTGCTGAAGATGAGGATGTCGTCGAGGTAGACGTAGACATACCAGTCGAGGGCCTCTCGCAAGACGTCGTTAATGAGACGTTGGAAGACGGCGGGGGCATTCATGAGGCCGAAGGGCATGACCAGGTACTCATAATGCCCCGTGGGCGTAAGGAAAGCCGTCTTCCACTCGTCCCCCGGCCGAACACGGACAAGGTTGTAGGCGCTCCTGAGGTCCAGTTTGGTGAAAATCCTGGCACCCTGGAGCGCCTCAAAAGCCGTGTTCATAAGAGGCAGGGGGTAACGGTCCTTGACCGTTATGGCGTTGAGGCCCCGGTAGTCAACGCAGGGACGAAGGGACCCGTCCTTTTTCCCCACAAAAAAGAAGCCCGCCCCTGCGGGAGAAGAGGACGGTCGAATGAACCCCGCACGTAAGGCCTCGGCGATGTACGACTGCATGGCCTCCTGTTCGGTGCGATTGAGGGAGAAGAGCCTCCCCCGAGGGTGGGAAGCACCGGGCAGAAGGTCGATGGCGCAGTCATACTCGCGATGCGGAGGGAGACGCAGGGCTTCCCCTTTGCTGAACACCCTGCCCAAATCCTTGTACTGGGCTGGGACTGAGGAGAGGTCCGGCCCGGGCTGTTGCACCGGAGGAGTAGGCGGGGGAATGAGGCAGGCCTCCAGACACCTAGGGGACCAAGAAAAGACCGAGCCAGACTGCCAGTCAATAGAGGAGTTGTGGTGTTGGAGCCAGGGAAGTCCCAAAACCAGTTGGTTATGGGGTGTTTGAGTGAACAGGAGAGGCAGCAGCTTGGTGTGGTCCCCGATGGCCACCTGGAGGGGGGAGGTCTGGTGCGTAACGGGACCGCAACCCAAGGAACTAAACGACCGGGGCCGCTGGAGAACCTCCAACCAAGCGTGGAGCTGTTGGGCAAGGCGAACGTCAATAAAGTTTCCGGCAGCCCCAGAATCGATCAGGGCCCGAACGGCCTTGAGGGGACCCCCTCCCGGGCCAATACTGGCCTGTAGGAAGAGACCAGACTGGGGAGGTTCGGGCGCGTCTAGGACCGGCCTCCCCGCCCGGTCCCGGCCCTTGTGTTTCCCAACCAGCGTGGAGATCCCGCCCTGGAACCCGAAGGTGGGTTCCTCGGCGTCTCTGCTGGTCGGAGGGTACATGACTTGGGCCCGAGCGGGCCAAATGGGGTACCGAGACCCGCGGGCGGTGGCCTTTTCCCGGGCCTTCTGGCGTCGGCAGGTGTCCAGGGACGTAGCGAGGGCGTAGAGGTCATTGAGGGTCGCAGGAGGATCACGTGTGGCCAGGTCGTCCTTGAGACCCTCACTGAGGCCCTTCTGGAAGATCGCCATAAGGGCCGGGTCATTCCAACCGTTCTCAGCGGCCAGGGTCTGAAAATCGATGGCGTACTCGGCCGCCGAGCGTGAACCCTGAACGAGCTCAGTGAGTCGAGTCGCGGTGTCCCGCCCGCCATGGGGATGAAAAAACGTTTCCTTAATGGCTTGGGTAAAGGCGGTTTCAGTGTTGCAGACCTCAGAGCCCGACTCCCACACTGGGTCTTGGCCCAGGCCAAGGCACGCCCGAAGCAGGGAGATGATATAAGCCACCCGAGAGCGTTGCGTGGGAAAGCGGGAGGGCTGCAGCTCGAACGTCAGCGAGCATTGCAGTAGAAAGCCCTTGCAGCGTTCCGCTTCCCCCGCGAACCTCTCGGGGGCGGCGATAGGGGTATCCCCCGTGGCAACGACCCTAGGTGCCGGGGCAGGAGGAGGAGGAGCAGGCGCCCCCTGGGGCGGAGGTGTACTTGCGAGCTTGGCGGTCAGCTGAGTGACCGCCAAGGTAAGGTCCTGCACCTGTTGCACTAGAGCCGTTAGTTGCTGCTCATGCCGACCAAGGGTGACGCCATGGTGCTGGAGCACAGTCCCCGCCGTTGGGGAGGGTTGAGGGGGAGGTGCACCTGCTGAGTCCATACTGGGCACACTATACTGTTAGGAAACGACCAGGGGAAGGGGCACTGGTCGAGGGAAAGGGGATGAGGAAGGAGGACTCAAATGCAGGATAAAGGGAACACAAAATATAGAGCAAAGGGAATTTGATAATAAGAGATAAAGAAAGAAGTGAATACACCTTGGTGTAACGGAGGGGGAATGGATTGCAGTCCAACGGAGAAAGCCCTGACGCTCGTGTGAGCGTCTGAGGCTGGGATTCGATCCTGCGCTTCAGTGCAGTGTGTGGCGAGTGAGTTACCACTACACCAAGTGGCCGTGAGAGAGGAGGGGGGCGCAGCTGAATGAGGGAGTAAGGTCAAACGGAGGCGCCGTACACAACGGACTCAAACTAAGGCGGCGGGCGCCAAAAAGGGCCTATAATAAGGAATGGGAATTGATGTGAACCTAACAAACAAATGCCCCTGAAATGGGAGGGCGGTTAGGTTTCGTTGAATTAAATAAAACAAAAGAAGATCGCTTAACAGCGAACTCGCGGACGAGCCGCGCATGCGCGGTGGGGGGTGATCTCAAAGGAGACCCAGGGATAGCCGTAGCGTTAGCCGAAGCTCCGGCCGTGCTGCACGGGACGCACAGCACCAAACAAACAAGCAGCAAAGCGAAGGACAAGACACTTGCCCGAGGGAAGGAAGGCACGCAGGGACACCAGCAAGCCGGAGGGAGAGAGGCTGGACGACGGCGAGCGGCCGCGGGGAGCGCAGCAGAATTTAGGAGGAAGAGAGGTCAGTAGCGATGATCTGTCCCTAATTTCCTACCTAATTCCCTGACAATATTACCTCGAGTCTCCCGAGCTCTACTCGGCTGATCCGCTTATCGGACCAGTCGTACCGGTAAGCCCTAACGGGGATCGCTACCGAGGTTCTCTGCGTCGTACCGAATAGATTCGTGTAAGAAGGTAGATAGTGCGCCAGCGGGCGGCATTAGGAAGCGCTATTTATAGTAGTGCGACCGCCATGTTGCCGCGGCCGGCGACGCCCCCCGGCTTGGGATGTTTGGACCGTAACAATGATGTGATGTATTAAGACGACTCCGATCGTACACTGTCACCTGTATTTCAGCTGTTTTTATATTTCCATTGAACTATGTGGAATATCACAATATGCATCATATCGTAATGTCATATAATTGTATCGTGAGTTTACAAAGGATAATATTGTCTCTCTTATATGGAGAGTAAGGTCAATAGGAAGCCATAGAAAATGATAGTTCCATTATGTAATAGTACAAATCCTTAACATGCAATACACATGTCATTTTGGCAAGCAGATGGGCACCTTCTGTGACAGACTACACCGGCAGTGCACCAAGAAATTCCATGTTAATTCTCTCTCACTCAGAACAATATGACTCGCATTACTGCAGGGGCAGCACCAGTCTACTATACTGCTGTTCCCCTGCACCACACTGGGTATGAATATGACCCCAGAATTTTGATTCACACCAGCTCACTAGCCAATGCGCAAAAAACATCATCATACATTGAAAACTATAGCCTGCGAGTAGGCAGCCCTACTCTCAGCAGGAGATGTTCAAACCAAAAGGCTATATATTGAAAAGTTTGCAGAGCCACTGTTGTTGACATTTTGGTAGCACTAGCAACTTACTCCATCTTACCACAGCAGAAAACATGTCAGAACACCAAAAGTGAATGAGATTACAGTCGTCGGATTCAAAGCCATTAACCAGCAGTGCCAGTGAAATCATAAAGCCAAAGGCTTCGATCTCTTGAAGAGCCATATTCTCGAGGCACTGCATATGACAGGATAAGCAAGCAGTGCAGTGGAATTACGAAAGCAGTAACAATCCAGTCGGGTTGAGAGAAATGATTAGAACACTGGATTCAGGTACAGTAACGTGAAAATACTAAATAAGGATTTTTTTCTTTTTTAATATTTGCCCAACAAACACTTTACATTTAGAAACTTTTTGTGCTTCCTGATTCCATCATATATTGTCTAATTTCGTATGGAGAAGTAAACCCTATAGTTATCAAAGCCTAGACTATACACATGATGATATTATAATTAATATTCCATGTACTCCTGACAGTAGAATAAGCTACAAACCTAAAAGCCAAAACAAAAACAACAAAACCATGATAATATTGTGAAACACAGCACTAGTTTTTAACACATTCCTTCTGTAAAATGCATTAAAAAAAATTGTGACCTTGCACCACAGTATCCCTTTTGTCTAGTGTCTATTCAGCCCAGACAGAACAGGATCAGCTGCTCTCATACATTGATGTGATGAGTCTTGTGAACCAGCACCCTGTTAGCACCCGTGTTGTACCCACTTGAACCCACTGTCTATGGGTACTCACCACTGCTGAATTGGACTGGAACATATGCCTTGTTGTTTAGGAGATGCTCCAGCCCAGTCATCTGGCCTCAACAATGTTCTCTTGTTAGTGGCTCTGGATTACAATGAACTAAAATGTAATCCTGAACATTTCTCCACATTCTACATGCTGACTACAAGAACTGTCTGTTCACTTACCATCTAATATATCCCATAGTTTAACATGTGTTGTTAAAGGAGATAATCATTACTTGTTATTCGGTCTATGCATGGTTTGATCGGTGTCTCTACAGTTGTGCAAGGCTGTTTCAATGTCATTTAGAGAAAGTTGCACAAACTGGAACAGACCCTGTACTTCTGATTCAGAATAGCCCACCCAAATCAACTCGGCTGTAAACTACAATCCAAGCATCATTGACACCAATTGAGATCAATAAGAACTACATATTACAAGTGTTTATCATCATAACTATGTTTCATTTAAAGGGATAACTAAACTATATTCATAGATAGAAAGAATGCTACTCTAATGCTACTCAGAAACAATGAAAGTGTGTTGATAAATTAAGGCTGAATAAAAACAATCGGTGTAAACTATCTCGTTTCAATATCCTGAAATAATAAAAACATCCCGAAATAACTGACAATGGCAACCCGTCTTGGGTCCTATAGAGACCGCTGCTGACCTTCCTGGTCAACTAACTATGAGGTTAGTGTACGGTATTACCCCACACAAAAATTGGTTGTATAATGGCTGTTTCCACACATTTGACTATTTGTATTGTTCCAGGTAGCAATAACCTACACCTCATTTTAAAACTCCTTCAGTTAGTAGTAGTAGCATAAATTGCCAGATATCACTTTACTTGTAGTTAATAATCTCTCACAAACTTCTAACATTCACTGTAACAGACAGAAAAGTATAGAGAGAGACAGACACACATTTTCAATTCGATGCAACTACAAGAACCACAGGTTGTTTCATTCCCGTGTGGCAATGCTGATGATAACTGAGAGATAAACAGATGCAGCAGACAGACGGACAAACATTGTATAGACCTAACATAGATTGCACACATTACACTACACAACACACTAAAACTATCAGGTTTTGAAGGGAAAAAAATGTCCTGTGTACTGCAACACTGCAATGCAATACATCTCCAGATCGATAGCACCACTTCTGTCTCCCACAGGTAACAGTAAGGAATAATCAGATGGAAGAAAAACTGGAAAATGTCTGCTACTACTGCTACACATACTAATACCTGAAAGTATTGAAAATGTACAATATCTGTCAGTCTATCTATCAGTTTGTTCAAGTTAACCTTAGTAGTTTGAATCAGATAGGCTACTAAACAGATAGCAAACTATTCCTGCTCCCATAACGAATTGTATTCACTTTAATTACTGACTTTACCAACTAATGTCTGCCAGTTAGATTGTAAGAGACTGCAGGTGAAAGTAAAACGAAACACTGCATACCTCTATGAGACTGAACTTAATACCCATTAAAAGCATAAAATCGTTTCAATACGACTGATATGGATACGTATGAATACGGTGTAAATAAAACTATTTACGCATATCACACAAATAATTACAGTTAAAGCTTTACGATATCACTTAGACGGCAAAAGTACATCCACGACTACACCTTGCACAGCACTCACGTGTGGCCGCTGCATGCAGGTATGAGATGAAGTCATTTCACAAAGTATTGGTTAGGCGTTTGGTTCATGCACCTTTGGTCCTACCACTCGCCGAAACGGTCGTTTTAACACGGGAACAGTTGCTGCTGCTATCGGTCTTCTTTGACTCCATCACGGCACTGACCGTCCTGTGTTGGAGCTCCATTCATTAAACACACAGAGTTGTTGCCTCTTCATAAGTTCGAGCAACGCTGACGAAACGAGAACGCGCACGGCCAATTTCACACCTCCCTTGACGCGCGTTCCCGCTAACAAGTTTCTTATGACCTCGTGAGTACGTAGTTTTTTTCTTCTAACGTTTTTGGTAATGCTGTAATGTTACAATTTAAAGAGTGCGGTAACAGGCTCATAAGTAACATTCCTAACTTCAACCTAATGCAATTGCCTGGACACCACACGCTCAACTGAAATATATTTGTGCGTGTGTAGTTTGTCTTGCTTTACTTGTGAAAACCAGACGTCCCTACGATGATAGGAAACCCTGAAATTTTGACCTCTGAGGACCGTTTTTCCGGGCCACATTTCTTTAACTGCTTTTTTCCCCCCACAAAATGGCAACTTTTATTTGATAAACCAAAAGAGACAAAAGATTTGTTTTAGGTTACTGAGGTTAAATTTAAGGTTAGGGTAGGTGTAGTATTAATTAGCTGTAGTAGTCCTTCATTGTCGTTGATGTAAATGGGGAGTCCTCTCAAGAATAGCAAGACATAGGTGTGTGTGTGTGTGTGTGTGTGTGTGTGTGAGAGAGAGAGAGAGAGAGAGAGAGAGAGACACGTACCTTTCTTCTCCCATTCTAATGCTTGGTTGAACTTCAGCAAGTCTTCTTGACCATGTCTACATGGCTAAATGCATTTAGTTTCAGCCGTTTGATTGGGTGATTAGATATTTTCATTAATGAGCAGTTGAACAAATGTACCTAATAAAATGGCCAGTAAACGTATATTTGTTTCCAACAGTCTCGTTATTATTCAGTTTTACATTTTTAAAGCTGATACAATCTTGTAAGGTATAAACCAAGTAACCCTGGCAGTATTGGCACTTGAAAGCTGGACCTTCTGGTCAGAAGTCCAGTACGTTTACCACTGCACAGCATTTGTTTTTTTGTGAGCTGATTAAGTTTTATAGATGTTAACAGTTTTCACCAGTATTTTGCATGTTGCAGACACATTCATAATAAAACCTATCATTGTGGTATTTTCTGTGCATTATGAAAAGCTTTCAGATCTATTTTTGCTGTGCCATCCACCCCTTTTGGTCACACTCAGATGGCATATGGCCTGCAGGTTCCAACTAGCACTGGAGCTACTAACTGTGAGAAACCTATGTAATGGAAATCAGATTTGTGCCATATAAAGGAATGCACAGAGCCATCCAACGACACAAAAACATGCTGCATGAAGAGATGGCAAAAAATAGACTGGACTAATGTTAAGCATTATCGCACTGACTTTTGAGATGTGTGAATGATATTTTAGTTGTATGTACCGGTATATTCATTTCTAACGAACATAGTAACAGATCACTTATCATGGTTGAAAGTTTGTGAATATAGATTTCTATATAATTTTTTATATTCTGCATCTATTTGATCTAAAATACATCGTAGTCATCATCAGATTTTCACCCAAGTACTAGAAATAGACAAAGAGGACCCAATTAAATAACTGAGACAAATATATTACACTTTATATATTTCATTTCATTTTTTTATTGAGGAAAATAATGTAATGGAAAATATTTATTGGCAAAGGTATGTGAACCTCCAGGATTTACAGATAATATGCAGGTGAGATTAGAGTCAGGTGTATTGTATTTATGTGTTTTTCTTGATCTAATTGTAGGACTTGTGAAAATCTGATGATGTTTTAGGTTATATATACACAGAAATACAGAAAATTCTAAAGGGTTCACAAACTTTCAAGCACCACTGTATATACACTTAATTGGATAGCATAAAGGAATTGCTTAAACAAACTATTTATCTCTCTTGAAGTGGACCTAATACTGTCTCCCTGACACAATTAACATTTAATCTTCTCACTGAATGGCAGCCATCCTGAGAGGTGGTTTCCACAAAGAGGTGAAAATATTTTGGTCTTTGTCCAACCACCTGCTCTGTGTGTTCCCACTGTTCTTGGTACACAGGCGAAATGAATGATAAAAACAAGGTATTTTAAGGGGATATCTAAAGAGACAGAAAAACACACATTTTAATAATGAAGTATACATTAAGAATGAAGTATATGAACTAATTCATGAAAAAAACATTGTCCATTTTATACCCTCTTCTATAAGCATCAGCATTCAACTTTTATCCACAGATGAATCTGTGAAGCACATAGAGCTTACCATATTCCTGCCCAGATACTGCTACCTGGATTGCCACGTACAGACCTATACACAGTCCCTTCTGTAGTATGTTGCTATTTCCAGGCTGTTGCCATGGTATACTTAGTATGTTTATGAATTTTAGAACATTAAGTCAATGAGCCAGCTGTATTGTCATGTAAGTAATTAAACATACAGTATACAGGAATGTGCCATTTAACGTCCTCATTACGTTCTGTGAAACAGGACGTTGACCGAATTGGACACTCACCGGACATTACCATAGACACACAGTAGTTTAGATACTTTGCACATAGTGTTTTATTTTAAACAAGTAATAGTAATTGAAACACAATATGACAACATTTAATACAGTACTGTACTGTGAAATACTCTAATTATCATCTTTGTATCTATTGTAAAACTTGAAGCACTTACTGAAAACGAAAAAGAAAGTAAGAAAAGTTTCTTTCTGCCTTTCAAGACTGAGATTCTCTTTTCTGTCAGCAGGTGTCACAAGTGTTTGCTCGTACAGTGGTACCTTGGTTATCATTGTTAATTAGTTCCAGAAAGCTCGTCGAGAACCGAAAACGACGAGTACCGAGAACATTTTGCAAATTAGGAATAATGTAAATTGATTTAAATAAAAAAATCCACACTGCTAATGCATTATATGCATGAATGCAGTTGTATCGTACAGGTGCTCCCTGATTTACGATGGGGATATGTTTCAACAAATCCATCATAAGTTAAATACATCATGAATCAATGAGCTTAATATAGTCTATACTGTATCATAGCGGAGCTGACCTCATAAACAGCCAAGCTAAAAACACTTACATTAACCTACAATTGGCCAAAATCATTCACACAAAGTTTATTTTGTATAAAGTCTTGAAAAACCTCATGTAGTTTAGTGAGTAATGGATTGAAAGTGAAAAGTACAAGCAAACAGTTATTGTATTAGTAACTGCAGCCTGTATTCTGGAGGACAAAGTTCGTTTTGGTTGGCTGTAATAATAACCATTTTAGGACCCATGGGGACTTACTGTATTTGTACTAATAATACAGCTAAAAATAAATAAATTAATTAATTAATTAATTAATTAATTAAAAACCAAAAAACATAGCAGATACTATTGTGAATCTGAATCATGATTTGTGAATCATGAGTCATGAATCAAGTATTGGCTGGAACAAGACATGAGTTGCAAGTTTAAGCAAGTGTGCCTAGAACCGAGCAAATGATTAGAACCAAGACACATTTTTCTACTCAAAATGCGTGGAGAACCGAATCTGACTAATTCCGAGGTGGTCGTGAACCGAAGTACCACTGTACTAGTTTCTGTCATTGAAACATGAATTACATGTATATAAGACAGATTTTAATTTCCTATTATAACTCAAGATCTCTACGTTTAACGGATGGACAATAATCAGTGTATGCATGTACAGTACATTTAAAGAGCCGCAACCCTCATTAGTAAACTTGGTTGAAGCTTGAAGATGTAAATTTTAAGACACTCATTGTCACTTTGCAATAATTCAGCAAATCTGGTGGAGTCGAACAAGGAAATGGATTCATCTGAAACCACCACCACTACTGTTGGGTCTATTACTAAGGAACTGTGGTGGCACAGAAGTTAAAGTACTGGAGCATAAATCATAAGGTTCAGTGTGCTACATGACTAAATGTAAATGTCCTATTCCAGAACACTGATGGTTAATTTTAAAGGTTAACTGCAAAGCTCCTGTTTTACCCGCACTTATCAGGGTTGTGGGGGAAGGTCTGTAGCCTAACCTAGGATTAACTGTGCACAGGTAGAAGGACACCTTTGGACAGAGATCCAGTTCATTGGGGATTTGAACCCAGGATTTCAGGAACTGCCATTTTAAGAAGTTGGGTCTTACCACTAGAGCTGACTTCACTCTGAATAAATTGAAAAAAACGTTTTTACAATATGATATGATAGGCTTTCATTTTCCATTCAGTCTACATCTACCCACTGAAAGGTTTGGAGTCGCAGTATGTTAATACACTGCCCCCACCTCCGTATCTCTCTCAGACAAATTTCATTCCAAGGGGGCCAGTTGGTGCCCTATCGGCTTGG
Organism: Ancistrus triradiatus; assembly: GCA_025084515.1. Lineage (NCBI taxonomy): Eukaryota > Metazoa > Chordata > Actinopteri > Siluriformes > Loricariidae > Ancistrus > Ancistrus triradiatus. The sequence continues at coordinate 201,034 of JAJAGP010001199.1, read as the reverse complement.
CAGTCTTTACAGTAGATTAAAAAGTAGATTATGCAAACCCCAGTTCTGCTTCATGGCTTGGTATGTAATCGTTTTTTTTTTTTAAGCCACATAGGACTCTGCTTTAAAAACAACCCAGCTCTTTTCTTGAACTGTAATAAAAAAGTGCAAATATGGTTACATAAGAGAGGTCTTATCGCAAATGCACCCCAAGTCAAATGAAATTTTAACACAAACTCTGCAAACTTGCACTATATACTCACTGTCAAAAAAATGTATATATAACAGACCCAGATATAAATGTCAAATTGCTGCAAAACTCGGCTTCCCTCAAAAGTGCTTCCCCCTGCTGCCCTATAAAAAGGCTCTCATAGGCTACTTTTAGGCAGTGTATCTCTTTGATGAATCATTTACTGCTACACATTCATCTACAATGCACACACATTTTTTTAAAACGGTGTCTATTATGTGTCCTGCCATTGACAGCCAGCCACCATCGCCGGCATCTGCAGTGGTGTCGTGAATGAGAAACCTGGACTGACTGGATCCGTCTCATCTTTAATGACGAATCCAGGTTCTGTCTGGGATCCAATGACGGTTGTGTTCAGGTATGGAGGCCTCATGGTAAGGGGTTCAATCCTGCCTTTGCTCTGGAGAAACACACTGCCCCAACTGCTGATGTAACGGATAAGAATCTACATGCCCAGCTGCAACATCTGTGGGCAAATGTGCCACAGGATTCCATGCATAACCTGTTTCCCTCCATTGCCCAACCATATCTTATTTCATATCAAGGCTAGAGGCGGCCTAACAGGGTAACTAGAGCCTCTTTTCAAATGTATGTTTTTTGCCCAATTAACCTATCTAATACCTACCATGCTAATATTGTTATCACTTACAAATATCATTACATTCATACATATAAAGTTTCGGTTGATTCCAACAACTCCTTGGTATTTGATAAAATTAAAATAGTTCTACCCTGCTCTAATGTATGGGCTTAGTTTAATACTTAATCCGCTACAGCATTAGAAATCTTACCAGGGGTTCCCATACTTTGGCATACGACAATAAGGTGCATTTGCACTGGGGCCAATAGGCAGGAAAACCCAGCTGTACAAAAACAGAAAAATTAAGTTTAAGAATGCATGTGTACATTTACATTCAGTCTGTTGCTCATATGACAAATCACACTGTTGTTTATAAACTTTAACAAAACTTTAATTCTACCAGGCACAGATGGGACTTTATGCGAGAGATCACTCTTCATTTCCACGGCTCGTCTTTACAACGCTGCCAGATGCCTCTTACAACCACTTATACAGAGCACTGAAATATGCAAATATGCCTTCACTCATAATGCGTTTAGCAGACACATTTTCACATGATGGAAAATGACCTAAAGGAACGAGGAGAGGCCCATTTACATGGTCTTGTTCTTATTTCAGCCACGTAAAGCATAATGTAAATATATATATAAATAATGTGTGTCTTACAGTGGTATGAAAAAGTTTGGGCACCCCTGATAATTTTCATGATTTTAGTTTATAAATCATTGGTTGTTCAGATCAGCAACTTGAGTTAAATATATCATACAGCAGATGAACACAGTGATATTTGAGAAGTGAAATGAAGTTTATAGGATTTACAGAAAGTGTGCAGTAATTATTCAAACAAAATTAGGCAGGTGCATAAATTTGGGCACCCCAACAGAAAAATTCCATCAATATCTAGTAGATCCACCTTTTGTAGAAATAACAGCCTCTAAACGCTTCCTACAGCTTTCAGTCTGGGTTCTGGTTGAAGGTGCTTTGGACCATTCTTCTATAGAAAACATCTCCAGTTCAGTCAGGTTTGATGGTTTCCGAGCATGGACAGCCCACTTTAAATCACAACACAGATTTTCAGTAATATTCATGTCTGGGGACTGAGATGGCCATTCCAGAACGTTGTACTGGTTCCTCTGCATGAATGCCTTGGTAGATTTTGAGCAGGGTTTGGGGTCGTTGGCCTCGGTGCAAGTTCAACTTTGTCACTGATTCTTGAACATTGTTCTCAAGAGTCTGCTGATATTAACTGGAATCCATGCGACCCTCAAGATTGCCTGTACCTGCACTGGCCACACAGCCCCACAGCATGATGGAACCACCACCAAATTTTACTGTGGGTAGCAAGTGTTTGTCTTGGGAATGCTGTGTTCTTTTTCCACCATGCATATCGCTTATTGTTATGTCCAAATAACTCCATTTTAGTTTCATCAGTACACTGCACTTTATTCCAAAATGAAGCTGGATTGTCCAAATGTGCTGTAGCACACCTCAAGTGACTCTGTTTGTGGCGTGTCTGCAGAAAAGGCTTCTTCTGCATTACTCTCCCATACAGCCTCTCCTTGTGCAAACTGCTCTGAATAGTTGAACGATGCACAGTGACACCATCTGCAGCAAGATGAGGTTGTAGGTGTTTGGACCTGGTCTGTGGCTTGACTATGACTGTTCTCACCATCCTTTGCATCTGCCTATCTGAGATTTTTCTTGGTCTGCCACTTCGGGAGTTCCTTAACTAGAACTGTGCCTGTGGTCTTCCATTGCCTCACTGTTCCTCACAGTGGAAACTGACAGCTGAAATCTCTGAGATAGCTTTTTGTATCCTTCCCCTGAACCATGATGTTGAATAACCTTTGTTTTCAGGCCATTTGAGAGTTGTTTTGAGGCTCCAATTTTGCCACTTTTCAGAGAAGATAAAAAGAGGAGAAAAACTTCCAATTGGCCACCTTACACTTTCTCATAGTTGGATTCACTTGTGTATGTAGATCAAGGGTCAATGAGCTTTACAAAAACAAAGTGTGTGTTCCACTAATGAGTGCTAAAGGTATTCAAATGACAAGAGTGCCCAAATTATGCACCTGCCTAATTTTGTTTGAATAATTACTGCACACTTTCTGTAAAACCTATAAACTTCATTTCACTTCTCAAATATCACGGTGTTCATCTGCTATATGATATATTTACCTGAAATTGCTGAGCTGGACAACCAATGATTTATAAAGAAAAATCATGAAAATTATCAGGGGTGCCCAAACTTTTTCATACCACTGTATGCAAAGCAGTGAGCGTAAATTGTGGAATTTTAATTTGGAATTTGTGCACCTTTCAAGCAATATAATACATGACAAAATGCACACTTCCCATTATAGCAAGAATAGTAAGAACACACATTCTATCTATACTATTCCAGAATTCTTATAATTTACAGATTGCACTCTGATTGGTTCAAAGTTATTTCTACACTTATTGTCCATTTTATCAGTTCCACTTACAATATAGAAGCACTTTGCTGTTCTACAAATACAGGCTGTAGTCCATCTGTTTCTCTACATACTTTGTTAGATCCCTTTACTCTATACTTTAATGGTCAGGACCACAACAGATCAGGTACTATTTGGACTACAGTCTGTAATTTTACAACCACAAATTGCATCTATATGGTAAGTGGAGCTGATAAAGTGTGTGTAGAAACAAGGAAGTGTATCTAATAATGTGATCGTTGAGTGTTTGTAACAAATTTTTTCTACAAAGTAGTCACTTGTTCACTTTTATAACCCGATTTAGCGTCATGTATAACTGCAACCTCACCAGGAGCACAGGCACAGGAATCAACCCTAGACAGGGTGCGCACACACACTTTAGAGATGTCACTCGACCTAATGCATGTCTTTTGAATGTGGGAGAAAACTGGAGTACCTGGAGGAAACCCAGACAGACACAGGGTGAACATGCAAATTCCACACAGGTGGAGTATGGGCTGGGAATCGCACTGGGGATCTATGGAGCTGTCACCATGCCACCCTCCACATAGTAACCTGATGGCAAAAGCTTAATGAAAAAGACAATAAATTTGCCCCTAACACTAAGATTTTATTATTTAAGCATTAATAGCTGTTCATGACAGGAGCAAGGTTATAGTGATACTAGTCAGCCACACTCACAGTGTTGGCGATGTAGAGTGACCGATTAATCTAATGCAAGACTTTGAAATGTGGGAGGAACCTGGAGTACCCGGAGTAAACCCACACAAACATGGAGAACACATGCAATCCACATAGGCTGAGGTCAGGATTGAACAAGGTTTCTCTGGAGCTGGGCGGTAACTATACAAGAACATATAACGCCACTTAATAAGCAGGAATTTGTTAGAGCACTGGAATACTAATAGGAAGATTGAAAGTTCACATCCAAGCTTACCAAGCTGCCACTCTTGGGTCCTTAAGCATGGCTATTAACCTTCAGCAACATTTGCTAAACGCTGCAAATGTAAATTTATACAATACACAGAGAAAATGTTGAGCTCAGCCACCTACATAAACACCGGACCCTTGTGTATAGTTCATCTACACTAATGATATAAAGGGCACATGGGGCAAAGGAAATATCTTCTGGTTTTGTACTAGATAATGATGCAATTACACTATCAAACCAATCTCTAGTCAAATCATAAATATTCCATATATAACACAGTCATTTTTTATACTCAAGGTCGACCTGGCAGTGTTTCATGGTCTGATTAAAATGTACATTTAATCATCAACAGAGTGCATACTGAGAATGTCTTCTTTCATTTTCACTGGCTGAGATGACAGTGACAGATAACCTCCATTCTAATAGTTTTCATATTAGTTGTTTAACCTTCATGCAAGAGTTAAAAGAAAACGGCTAGGCTATCATTCAAATCAACTGGATGAACGTTGGGAATTTGGAGATGTGCTTTATCAGAGAAGACTGCTTAAAGAGGTTTGGGGAAGGTTCTTAAGCTTGGCTACTTCATACACTCCTGGACAAAAAAATGGACCAAACCTAAAATTGAAAAATTTACATTAACAGCAATTAGCAGACGCCCTTATCCAGAGCGACTTACAATTGGTACAGTCTTACAATCCAAGCAATTGTGGGTTAAGGGTCTTGCTCAAGGACCCAACAGTGGCAGCTTGGCAGATGTGGGATTTGAACCCTGGACCTTCTGGGTCAGAGTCCAGTACTTTAACCACTAGGCTACCCAGCAAAATCTTACAGCAGAATCAGTTGTTCCACTCAATGGTAAAGGCTTCGAACAGCTGATGAGTACAGGTATGCACTGTTTAACATCAATTCATTCAACGTGAAATCACTTTAACAGCTGAGGTCATAAAAATTATAACGTAAACCTGTCTTTTAACTCTGGACATAGCAGCTGTAAATGGCAAAATTTTAAAGACACTGTACAGTATACAGTACTGGACTCTAATTACCATATTTTACTTCATCTGTAATCTGTAATAATTATTTTACTTTATAATTATTACAGATGCCCATGTTAATAGCAATATATTTTGTTGCAAACTCTATTGCAGTCCGTTTTCCTTCTTCTGCCCAGCTGGTCACACAAGCAGAGGTGGGAGTTTAAGAGCAGCAGAAGTCAATACCTTTTGAGCTTGTTAACTCCGTTTGGACTAGGGACTGTTCTAACTCGCTTGATGTGCTTAGCGACCTTTTTACTCACATTTTGTGTACGAGGTTCCACTACTTATTTGTATCAAGCTGTAAATGACATTCGTAAGTCCTTGTGCCTGTCCTATAGTAAGTTGTACTTCTTTGTTTGTCTCACCACTACCTGTATATTCTCCCTGGTTGATCATAATACTGTCTGTGAATGCATTTTTGGCTTCCCTCAAAAGTATCAGTCTTTTCAATCACTCATCAATCACTTGTTTTAATCTGTGTCTCAGATTGTATCATTTGGATGTTTTTTTTTTGTGAAAAAAACCCCCTTCATATTTACATTACAGTAGCATAAAAAGACCATGTGACTGGTTGATGTCTGGTCAACGTCCATTTTGGTCAACGTCCTATTTCACAGCACATAATGCAGACGTTAAACGGTGAATACCTGTAGTTGAAAAATGTTTCCCCACGTAGTTTTGTTTAATGAGAGACCAAATATTCTCTACACAGTTCAAATCTGGACTCTGGACCAAAACATGAGCCCGATGGTGTGACAGATTATCAACTACTGACTAATCTTTTAAAAAGATATTTTGGAAGATTTTGAACATCCAGCCATGTTGGTTTGGGTTTTATGTCAACCATTTAAATATTTTTATGATTTTATCTTTCTGTACAAGAAAACTATATTAGTGAATTTTCCTGTTTCGAGCACTCTTAAGCCCGTTTCTTGTAGAAATTTGATAATGTGTTGATAAATTTGGGGGCAACTTTTTTTGGTTCTTTGGATAACATTGGTTGCCAGGAGAAGTGAAGTGTTCTCTTTTGATGTTAGGAGCTGTCTGACTATAAGAGGTAGATGGCAAATGGATGTGGGTCAGTCAGGTGACTGAGTACCATTGTGTATTGTATCAAATACATCACCCCTTAATGTGAAACCAACTGATTGAACTGTAAGGAAAATAAATGGTAAACATGGTTTAGTACAATGTAGTCTGCATTTTTTGAAGAGCAAAATAAACCAATCTTCTTTCAATTCTAGCCAAGTTTTCCGATCACCCATGGCATGATGAGTGCTAACTTCAAGACAGATGAAGCCAACCACCACTTATTTTTAAACTGTTGCTTATGCAACCAAGGATGGGGGTGGAATAAGTGTCAGGGGAGAGATAAATGCCACCCATGTCTTTTCAGTGATGACCCTTTGAGCTCCTTGTAATGGTGTTGCCAGGATTTGAAGAGGACATTTACCACTAGCACCACTCATGAGTAAAAACATGTTTTTTCCCATCAAAACTTATGACTCATGGCCTAATAATGGTCATATTAATGTTCTGGTCTCAGAAAACCATGTACATTGTGATTTGCATAAATACTGTAGGTCTGTTTTGTGTCACCATAAAAATATTTATATCACAATGCATACTGATTTGCAAACCATATAGCAAATATATGCAAATACATGCAAATGCACCATAACAGATTGTGATTTCTATCACACGACATCACTTCTACCATCCATTACAGCTTGGGAATCCAAGCACAACAAAGAACCAACTTGCTTCCACTGGACGTTAGACGACAAGCAGGGAGGCAGTGGTGATCTCAGTAGCATTGCAGCATAGGCGCAGAATCAGGAGGCAGCAGGCCAGATTATTCTTAACACACTCTCCACTATTGGCATCTCCATTTTCAGTATAGCAGACAGCTAGCAAAAACCACCCACCTTAATTAGAGCACAGGACCTTACATCAGGCACCAAATACAGAAACTAGGCAGTCAACAAGATTGGTCCCATTTTTCACCTTGTCCAGTGAGAATGGTGTGATTGCAAAAACAGGTACCGTATTTTCCGGGCTATAAAGCGCACCAGGTTATAAGGCGCGATATCAATGATCGGCTGCTGACGGATCTATTTTCATACATAACGCGCACCGGGTTAGAAGACGCATGAAATGAAACAAAACTCTTAAGTTCCGTCGGAAGCTCAGTTTGGTCTTCTTTACCTGGCGTCTTCTTGCTTCCTCCACTTCCGTATCATTGATTCGTTAATGTTGAATTCTCTCGCAGCTGCTCTATGTCCATGTTGTACTGCGTGACTGATAGCGTTGTGTTTGAAATCCGCTTCGAAAATGAATGAATGCACGTACCCTAATGCTGAAGCACATACCATATTACTCCGCTATGTTCCTGACTATGGTGGCCGTGAGCTTCGTAACCTACCAAGACCGTGCTAAAACATTTTGACAGATTTATGAGCGCCGTGTACCATCTACAATCGGTTCTAGGTCAGAAGGCTCAACCAGAATTAATTCATACATTAGGCGCACTGCATTTAAAGGCACTGTCGATTTTTGAGAAAATTAAAGGATTTTAAGTGTGCCTTATGGTCCGAAAAATACAGTAAGTGCTATTTAAAAATCATCCGATCAATGTGCGTTCAATTTATTGACCGAGGTCTTAAATTATAATAGGAAATAAAAAATCTGTCTTTTAACTCTGGATGTTTCAGCCGTAAACAGACTCAAACTGACAAAGACACTGTACAGTGCTTCCTGACTTATGATGTTAGAGTATACAGTACTGTACTCAACTCTAATTACCATAGTTAACTTAAGTATTACAGATTCCTATATTAATTGCTGATTTATGTACTGTCACACAAGTTACCAGAGGTTGGAGTTTCAAAGCAGAAGTCCTTCATTTGTGCATTTGTTTGTGTCTAGCTACCTTATGGGTCAAGTGTTTCCTTACTCATTAGCTCATGTGTGGACTGGAGACTGTTCAACTCTGTTGATGTGGTTAGAGGCTTGTTTTTTTTTTTTTTTGTGCAAGTTACTCGTATGTGTGTGTATGACCTTCCACTACTTGTTTGTAACAAGCTGTAAATGGCATTCATATGTGTATGTGCCTGTCCTATTGTAAGTACTACTCCTTTGTTTGCATGTTCTCTCAAACCTATAACTAAAACTGGCTCAAATTCATTCACTGAGCCTCTGTGACATCTGACTGATCTTCCGGGTTGTTCGTAATACTGTCTATCAGTGCTTCTTTGGCTTCCGTCAAATAAATGTATCAGGTCAGTATCAGTATCAAACAATGCTAAGTATTACTGCTTTTCCCTAGACCGGGTCTTGACAGTAGGTTTTTGTAGTATTGAGTTTTCTATAAATTAAGGTGAATTTCCATAAATTAAAAAATAGCATGTATATAACAGTTTAGGGTTTGGATGGAGGGTAGCGTTCCACTTGTGTTTTTCAGTGGTATCTCTGATGCATTTATGCATTGTTTGCACAGTTTTCTTATGAAAATACCCTTTATATTTACATTAAAGTAGCCTAAAAGACTATGTATCAATGGTAATGTTAGCTCAACATGCTGTTTTAGAGATCAAAATGCAGTCGATAAATGACGCATACCTGTACTTTAGGGAGTGAAAGTCCAAAGCAAATTGGTCTATTATTTGTATTTCATATTCATCATGTGTCACACCATAATTGAAAAGCTGTACACACCCTAAAATGCAAAAAATCCTTATTGTTCCAAGCAATGGTAATGGCTTCAAATAGTTTACAATTAGCTGAAAATGTTTAAAATGTTTTCTAATTTGTGCTTAATGTGAGACCAACAATTCTACAAAGGGTTCCAATCCGGACCAGGCCCGTATATGAGCCTGGGGGTCTGAGGGAGATTACGAACTATTTTGGAAGATTTAACAGCCAGACATGTTAGTTTGGGTTTTATATCCAACATTTATCTTTGTGTACAAGAACACAAGTGAATATCAATGTCTCTTTCTTTCCACCCCTCAACAGTTCACTGCAGCAGCTGTACAGCAATGGCAAGCAAATGGTGGCACAGGTCTCAGGAGTGCATTTTCTTAGTTTGTGCTAAATTTCTGACCGATGATTTGTTGTTAGGCCAGTAAAAGCTTAATATTTTGTGATTTTAGGTTTGGCCATATTTTTGCCTATAAGTGTACCAATAGTGAGCAAAGGTCTTAGGCCACTATTAGATTAGATATGGTTTAATCACCATATATAATTATATCCCAGTCTCCCTGTTAGAATACAACCAGATAATACAGGAAATTTGCAGAATTAAAACGCCAAAAAACCCTAGACAAACACCTTCTGTAGGCTACAGTGGAAAGTATTTCATGTGACCTCCAATTACAACTGAGTAATAACATCATCTGGCAGTTTCTTTTGGGATGCCAAGTTGACCCTTCTACAGTCTACAGAAGCTTGATCAGGAATGGTCTTTTTGGAAGGGTAGCAGCCAAGAAACCAATTTTTTGGAAGGGGAACAGTGTGAAAAGGCTATGCTAAAGCTCACAAAGATTGGAACGAAGAGCACGGAAAAGAGTATTATGGAGTGGCGAATCCAGTCAACAATATGATATATATGGTCATTATACCATTTCTAAAACAACAAATCTAATGGTGGCCCAAGACTTTTGCACAGTACTGTATTTTACAGTCCTAAAACACACAAGGTCTTGCACAAACGTTCAACATGACAAGCTCAATGAAAACACTGGTCCAGCTAGAACCTTTATACAGCGGCAGATCAAAAGCATCTTTTATTATGCAAAATTCATTTCGAAGTTCTTTGCTTTATTATGCCAAAAGACGTCTGAACAGAATACTAGCCCTATCTATACCTATAGGATGCCAGCATGTTGTGCACTTTACCTTACAAAATCATGCGGGAAAACGAAACGGATGATACAAAAATAGACCATTTGTAGATCTCCCATAACAACTGGCAAGTGGTAACTTGCTTTCATAAAAACATTAATACAAACGTCTTTAATAAATCCTTTTCAATCAAAAACACGGCCTAAAATTCAAAAGAAGTTCACAGTTAGACGGCAGAGGCAGCCTGTGTTAGTGGGAAACGATAGCTACACTGTAGTTTCATGCTTCCACAACCCAGTCTTAATGGAGGCTGAACTCTCTGTATTAAGAGGTGACAAATTCTGTTGCCTGTCTGAGCTTTTCGTGGGTCCGTGTTCCGATGCCAAGTTGAGCCCGTAAGACTTGGGCTGCACCTCTAGCTCGACAGGGAGAGGCTGCTTTGGGCAGTTTTTAACCGAGCTTGATACTTCAGTCTCAGCTCCCTCTGCTACTACGCATCCATTACTAACCCCATTGGTTTTGCTGATAACGGCCCCACTGTTGATGCCATTACCCAGACTGTTCCTAAAGCGACTGTTGGCGAGGCCTTTGTTGGCAGCCCTGTCCGAATGCCTCGTGCGTCGGGGCAGGCTCGTACTGGCGTCGCTGCTGTCCTGCTGGACTTGGCTCTGCTGGCGCTCGCGGTAGGCCAGGTATGCGGCTCGCCGGCTGTTGCGGGCTTGCAAGCTCTCGTGGTGGGGGCGTCTTTGAGGGGCGCTGTGCTCACTGCCCTCCACACTCGTGGGCACGTCGTAGGCATACTCGCGCAAAACGGTCAGTCTGCTGGCGCGATGAGCTCTCGCTCTGTTCTTGTGGTGCCGTCCTGGGTGCCCGTTCAGGGTGGGGTTGCTGCTCCCAATTCCAAGGGGGCCGTTACTACTGATGCTGGGTCGATACTGGACTTCAACGGGCGTGATGTGCATCTTGATTTCGTTATCCAAAGAGTGCTCCGTTAAACTGTTGTCCAATATGACAGCGCCGTTAGCTTGCACGGGCCCCGTTTTACTCTGAGCCGCTTCCACTTGCAGGTTGGTCAGCTTGCAGCCTTGGGTGGAGTTGCGCACGCTCGGCGCACTCTTATTGGTGCAGGACGATTCTGTACCGCTGGTGTGACATCGCCCTGCTTCGCCATTTGCAACATTAGTTGACCCGCCAAGATCGGCCCCTGGGATTGGCGCTAGGAGGGCGTCCACTTCCATGGCATACTGCTGGTGCCCAAAGCAGCAGACCCGTGCCCAGTGGCGACGTACGTCTTGGCGAAAGACACAGTGATGACCCACGAGGAAGGCGCCGAGTGCCAAAGCGGCCACACCAAACAGGCATGAGAAGACCAAATCTAAAGGGTGCTCCTGAGAAACTGCCAGTGCCCCAAACATCCACAGCAGGACACACAGAGCCAAGGCTCCAGCCACGCCAATCAGCTGTGCCAAAAACGTGTGCTCGTTCTCCAGCGCAGACAGAGCTGCCGGTCCAGACGATTCTGTGGTAGAAGAAACCCCTGCCACTTCAGTCACCGAGAGGCGCTGCTGCTCCTCCGACTGTTCTTTCAGCTCAAAGCGCCTCTCTGGGTGGCGCTGCAGCTGCAGCAGGATGCTCAGAAAGTACATGCAGTCCACAAAGGTGATGAAAGCCACCGGACCGTAAAACGCACCCAGACTGGGTTCCCATGCCATCCAGCAGCTGAGAAAAGAGCACAAGTTAAATATATAATGAGACAAAGAATTAAATGTACAAACCCCTACGAAGTCTAAGCATCAGGAAGACTAAGTACGAACGTAAGCAGATCAGACTAAGATAGATGCGTATTATCCAAGCTTGATTAGGCATAAAGGGAAACATTTAGCATTTCTTCCTCTCTCATTATCCCGGCATCTGTTCTGTGATCCCGATCCTCGTATTTATCACGTCGCAATCTTCTTAGTGGCACAAGTTTAATTAAACTCCACCGAGCTCAGATGGTGCAGCTTTCCGAACCGTTCTGCTGTTACACCATCCAAACAGCTGCCACCGTGAGGAAGAGTGAAACGGGGAAAACTGGCAGGCAAGAAAGTGGCTCGGTTCTGGATAAAAATAGACTTGCCATAATTAAGCTACTCGCAGTTGTTGGGTTTTTTGCCTCCGAAAAGTATTCATTATTCAATTTGCAGCATATGCCAACAAAACTTAGATCAGATTTGAAGTTTGTTTGGAAGTGGGCACTGAGGATTGTTTTGTGGGTTGCACCAACACTGCCAAACTAACAGACAGTTTTTCTAATGACATAAATCAAAATTCACATTACACAGACCAGTGGTTCCCACACGGTTTCTCCAGTGCCCCCTTTTGTAGATAAGGAATATCTACCCACTCTGACACACACACATCCTTTGCTTACAAACTCCACTGAAATGATTTTAAACATTGTAATTCATATACACTTCTTACTGAACAAAACAAAACAGTGACAACCCCTCCAACCTACAACCATGGAAACCAATGACACACACACACACACACCGCCACAATATAGGATACTCACTACGGTGCGCTGGGCCGACTGCCATAGTTTTTGATGTTGGCAGCTGCAGTAATGCCACAAACAATGATTGGTATGCCTCCACCAATCAAGTAGAACCTACAGGAGAAATAGTTAACAATAAAACAGCTATACTGTACATTTTTGCTATACATATGTAATTTCCTGTACGAGTAAGCGACAATCCGATCAACGTCTGTTCGCTTTAAAGACTGACGTCTTAATTATCTCAACTCTGGATGTCGCAGCTGGTCAAAAAAAAAAAAAAAAAAAAAAAAAAAAAAAAAAGGTTTAGCATGTGTATTTCTTACTGCCATGAATATTATTAATTTACGATTTTCTGTTCCACGTTGAAGTTTGTATGCATTTTGTAGTTCTACAATTTCTGATTGTAGTCCATTTGTTTCTCTACATACTTTGTTCATCCCCTTTACTCTTCTCCAATGGTCAGGATCCCCACAGGACCACCATAGATCAGGTCCTATTTGGGTGGTGGATCATTCTCAACACTGATGTGGTGGTGGTGCATGTTGTGCTGATACGAACAGATCAGACACAGCAGTGCTGCTGGAGTTTTCAAACACCTCAGTGTCACTGCTGGACTGAAGACAAAAATGTCTAGCCATCAGTATCCTGGTAGGCAGCATCCTGTGAGCACTGATGAAGGATTAGAGGATGACTCCAAAACTGTGCAACAACAGATGAGCCGCTGTCTCTGACTTTACATCTGCAAGGTGGGTTAACATGGTAGGTGCCTAAGAGTGGACAGTGAGTGAACAGAGTGTTAAAAACTCCAGCAGCACTGCTGTGTCTGATCCACTCATACCAGCACAAAACAGTAACACACCACCACTGAGAATGATCCACCACCCAAACAGTACCTGATCTGTGCTGGTCCTGCAGGGGTTCTGACCATAAAAGAACAGAGTAAAGGGGACAAAAAGTATGTAGAGAAACAGATGGACTGCAGTCTGTAATTGTAAAACTATGAAGTGCTTCTGTATGGTAAGTGGATCTGACAAAATGGACAGTGAGTGTAGAAACAAGGAGGTGTACCTAATAAAGTGATCAGTGAGTGCATAGGGATATGCAATGGACATTTCTGTCTGCATTTGGGCAAGTTGCTGATTCTTTGCCACAGGAGATAACACACGTTATCAGCTGAATTCTTTTAACACCAAAGCATCAGTAAAAAAATAAAATAAAAAATCTAAAACATAACCACAGAGATATCAGCAAAAAAAAAAAAAAATCATGTTCTACCTTAGCATGGGTCTGGGTGGAGGAGGTGGCTCATCCAGCTCTTCATACTGTTTGGTCTTGCGTGTGACCTGCTTGTAGATGTTTCGAGCCGTAACTCCCAACCACAAGGTTGTAGCCAGTGTGGAGTAGTGCAGCACTATGCCCACCTAACACACACGAACAACATACATTACACATTAAACAACATGCACTCACTCACTTTCCATACCTGCTTAATGTACAGTGGGGCAAAACAGTATTTAGTCAGCCACTGATTGTGCAAGTTCTCCTACTTAGAAAGATGTGAGAGGTCTGTAATTTTCATCATAGGTACAAGGATGAGTTGAGTTTTTACCAAAAAGTTCTATTTGGTTTCATCTGACCACATGATATTCTCCTAATCCTCTTCTGGATCATCCATATGCTCTCTGGCAAACTTCAGATGGGCCTGGATATGCACTGGCTTAAGCAAGGAGACACGCCTGGCACTGCAGGATCTGAGTCCCTCTCGGCGTAGTGTGTTACTGATGGTAGCCTTTGTTACTTTGGTCCCAGCTCTCTGCAGGTCATTCATCACGTCCATCCATGTAGTTCTGGGATTTTTGCTCACCGTTCTCATGATCATTTTGACCCCACGGGATGAGATCTTCAGTGGGGCCCCAGATCAAGAGAGATTATCAATGGTCTTATATGTCTTCCATTTTCTTACAGTTGCTCCCACAGTTGATTTATTCACACCAACCTGCTTGCCTATTGTAGATTCACTCTTCCCAGCCTGGTGCAGGTCTACAATTATCTTCCTGGTGTCCTACAACAGCTCTTGGCCATGGTTGAGTTTGGAGTCTGACTGTTTGAGGCTGTGGACAGGTGTCTTTTATAGAGATAACGAGGTCAAACTGGTGTCATTAATACAGGTAATGAGTGGAGAACAGAAGAGCTTCTTAAAAAAGTTACAGCTCTGTGAGAGCCAGAAATCTTGCTTGTTTGTGCGTGACCAAATACTTATTTTCCACCATGATTTACAATTAAATTTTTCAAAAATCCTACAACGTGATTTCTCAATTTTTTTCCCCTCATTTTGTCTCTCATAGTTGAAAATTGATGAAAATTACAGACCTCTCTCACCTTTCTAAGTAGGAGAACTTGCACAATAAGTGGCTGACTAAATACTTTGCCTCACTGTAATCATGGCAGTGCCAGAACTGTCCCATTACACACATTCACAGTCATAACAGAGACTTCTGCTTATTGTTTATTTAACATTGCATAAGCATGACTATTCACCACAGGAACAAGGTTACATCATTACTCGTCATACACGAGTATGAAATCAAGACCAATCCTGCATTTTTATTTCTGAAAGAACTGTATTGCTGCAGCACGTACCGCTTGGCAAACACTGGCATAGCGCGTCTGGTTGATGCCGCCGGCAAAGGCAGAACAGGTAATAAGAATATGCAGACACATGTTAACCAGCATGTGCCAACACTTCTTACTTATACACACAGACCTGAGGACACAAAATAAAAGGAGTCACACCACATATTAAGCAAATACAGTGCAACTGACAAAATGCAGTAGTTTATCATTTTGGGTAACGCTTTCAATTTTACCCATATGGTAGCATTTAGCATTTAGTTTTAATTTTAGTAACGTCAGTCTAGGGGCTTTCACACTAGATAAACTTTTTCATAGTAAGAAACAATGTACTCGTGTGTTAGCACCGCAGGAACTGCGGACAGCTGTAGTTCTAAGAACATATATTGTTTTTAGCTTCTACTTCAAGGCAGGTCTTCTCTCAGCACATGGAAACCTTGAGTGACCCACCTCTGCCAAGCTGCCACTGTTGGGTCCTTAAGCAAGGCCCTTAGCCTACAATTGCTTGCAAGATTGTATCAATTGTGAGTCGCTCTGGATAAGGGCATCTACTTATCTGCTAAGCTCTAAATGTTAATGTAAATGTAATATGGACTGTGGTAGCCTAGTGGGTAAGATACTGGACTATGGACCACAAGGTCCAGGGTTCAAATCATACTTGTGCCGGGCTGCCAATGTTGGGTCCTTGAGCAAGGCACTTAATCCACAACTGCTTGGACTGTAAGATTGTATCAATTGTAAGTCGCTCTGGATAAGGCCATCTGCTAAATGCTGTAAATGTAAATGATGCAAGCATGTGGTGATTGGTCCAGACGTAGTGACACAACTATATAGTGATTGGTGCAGACACAAGGGCCTGTGTTGAGCTCAAACAGCATATTTATATCCTGGTTCTGCTTATTCAGTTCTTAATTCCAAATTTCACATCAGCTGTTTCCTTTAACATCAATGCTCCCTTAAATTTGTCTATTAACTGCTATGGCATTTGCTTTGGGATACGGATGGAACTGGTTTCTTACTTATGATGGCAAATGTAGCTGATGATGGTGGCCAGCAGACAGAGTGCCAGTATGAAGGCTGTCACATAGATGACTGGGTGGAGAGGCTTAAAGATGTACGTGATGGACTCCGTCCTACTCAGATCCTGTTGAATAAAAAGATCATATGTAAAAACCTAACATTCTACTTCTAGTTGAACAAGTCCTGCACTGGCCAATAGCTACCTAAAAAGTGTGTTTCACACAAGATAATATGGCAGACAAATAACACGCTGACCTAAACTTGTAGCTCCTGACTCACTAACCAAAACAGAACAGTAAGAGTAATTAATCTCCTCCTGAAAACACTCATTAAATCCCACATCGCTCACCATAAGCAGGGCGTAGTTGCTCAGATAGTCGCAGGATAGTGTGGTGAAGTTGGCGTCATGTTGCAGGATGATGCAGCCTTCTGTCTGCCAGCCCCCCTGACCCTCCTGAGCAGAGAAATCCCAGCGAGCAGCCACAGGGTCAGAGCCCTGCACGAAGCGGCGTAGAGTCACATTCACACGACTGCGCAGAGTCTGCAGAGAGACCCCCTCTGAAAATGAGAGGCAGGAAAAAATGGTTAAGCTTTATCCCAATTAGAAGTATGAGAATATACAGCTTGCAGCAAGTCAGTGAAACGAGACTCTATTGCATAACAAAATGCATTCTTATTATTACACACGTTATTAGGTACACCTGTTTAACTGCTCGCTGGGGCAGCCAATCAAATGGCAGAAACTCAATGCATTTAGGCATGTAGACATGGTTAAGACGACCTGCTGAAGTTTTTCAGAAACTGCTGATCTACTGGGACTTTACACAGCCATCTCTAAGGTTTACATAGAATGGTACAAAAAAAGAGAAAATATCCAGTGAGTGTCAAGTTTTCCAGGAGAAAATGCCTTGTTGGTGCCACAGGCAACAATCTGCATGGCCTCACCAAAATTGGACAACAGACATTGGAAAACGTAGCCTGGTCTGACGCAATTTCTGATGCAACATTCGGATGGTATGGAGAGAATTTGGTGTCATCAACATGAAAGCAGGGATCCATCCTGGCTTGTACAGTGCGGCAAAAAGTATTTAGTCAGCCACTGATTGTGCAAGTTCTCCTACTTAAAATGAGAGAGGTATGTAATTTTCATCATAGGTACACTTCAACTATGAGAGACATTTTTAATGAATTTCATTCTAAATCATGGTGGAAAATAAGTATTTGGTCACCCACAAACAAGCTAGATTTATGGCTCTCACAGAGCTGTAACTTGTTCTTTAAATAGCGTTTCTGTCCTCCACTTGTTACCTGTATTAATGGCACCTGTTTGACCTCATTATCTGTATAAAAGACACCTGTCCACAGCCTCAAACAGTCAGACTCCAAACTCAATCATGGGTGTCGAAGGACACCAGGAAGAAAATTGTAGACCTGCATCAGGTTGGGAAGAGTGAATCTACAATAGGCAAGCAGGTTGATGTGAATAAATCAACTGTGAGAGCACTTGTAAGAAAATGGAAGCCATACAAGAACATTGATCTGGGGCCCCACACAAGATCTCATCCCGTGGGGTCAAAATGATCATGAGAACAGTGAGCAAAAATCCCAGAACTACACGAAGGGACCTGATGAATGACCTGCAGAAAGCTGGGACCAAAGTAACAAAGGCTACCATCAGTAACACACTACGCCGAGAGGGACTCAGATCCTGTAGTGCCAGGCGTATCTCCCTGCTTAAGCCAGTACATGACCAGGACCGTCTGAAGTTTGCCAGAACTTGCACAATCAGTTGCTGACTAAATACTTTTTTACCCCACTGAATCAACGGTTCAGGGTGGCGGTGGTGTAACTGTGTGGGGGATATTTTCTTGACACACTTTGCACCCCTTCATATAAACTGAGGAGTCTTCTGATGGATACATCAAGAAAGATCCAGCATGTCACAAAACTCATCTCAAACTGCTTTATTGAACATGATAATGACTTCACTGTACTCAAATAACCTCCACCGTCACCAGATCTCAATCCAATAGATCACCTTTAGGATGTGGCTGACCAGGAGATGTGCAGCCGACAAATCTGCATCAGCTGCATGATGCTATCATGTCAATATGGACCAAACTCTCAGAGGAATGTTTAAAGCACTTTGTTGAACCTATGCCATGAAGAATTAAGGCAGTTCTGAGGGCAAAAGGGGGTCTAACCCAGTACCAGCTAAGAGTACCTAATAAAGTGGCTAGTGAGTGTATATTCTCATTTAAGAAGATTTTAATCATTAGCTGAAGTATTTATGACAAATGACTTCCTCACAGCAATTTCTATTAACACCATTAAAGACTTCAATTGGATGAGTTGCACTTGAGCACTTGTCGCTCCAAAGATTTTTTTTTTGTGTGAACAGTTTACCGATCTTGGTGAGGATGACAGGAGTGACCACGCTTCTCCTCTTGGTGGAGTTGCCCATTTGCGGGAAGAGCTTGCCGTTGCGGAAAGCCAGCAACTGAATCTTATAGGCGCCATCCTCAGTTTGGCCTGAGGTCAGCAGAGAGGAGAAGAGAGAGGGGGGCAGCTGCACCGATGCCTCCACTATGGTGTTCTGCACATAATCAGAGAGCAAGTAGGACACCATTAGTGAAAAGTGACAAGCGTATACCTTCATCATTGTGTGACGTAAGCTAAAATACAGGTATTTCATTAAACACTGAGAAACACTCGAACTGGCCCTGCCCTCCGAGATGATGATGAGAATGAGCAGGTGTTATCACTCAGGTGAATTACATGCCAAAGAACTCTTCGTAGACTGTGAGACAGTCATGGATTAGTTTCTATGTGAGAATTATTTTCTACCCATGGAGCTGCTGCACCGCTGGGGGAGGTGGGACAAGCGGAGTAAGAAGTACTGCGTCTTTGTAACACAACCACCAGAGTTCAATGGACTCGTTTCTCACTGCTCCTGCACAGTGCTCAGTTCACTTACCAAAATACAACAGGCCATACACTGCGCTGGGGGTATTTACTCAATACCCAGTACACTGCGGTGTCCAACTGAGCTTTGCTTCACAATATGTACTATATAAATACATACACACTGCCTGGCCAAAAAAACAATTAAAAAATAAATTAATAAATAAATAAAAAAGGCCTCACTAATATTTCGTTGGACCGCCTTCAGCTTTGATTATGGCACACATTGTGGCATCATTTCCACAAGCTTCTGCAATGTCACATCATTTATTTCTGTCCAGAGTTGCATTCATTTTTCCCCAAGATCTTGTATTGATGATGGGAGATTTGGACCAATTTGCAAAGTCTTCTCCAGCACATCCCAAAGATTCTCAATGGGGTTAGGGTCTGGACTCTGCTCCCTGTTCAGATGTCTCATGCTCTCTGAACCACCCTTTCGCAATTTGACCCTTCTGAAACAGATTAACAGGATGCGTCTTTCGACCTAGTTGTTTAACAAATGAGCTACTCACTGCATCAGTTAGGGATAAATAACTTTTTGCCAGCTGAAACAATCATAAATGCAGTAATTATCCAATGGGAGACTATTTAACTATTTGCTTAGTTAAATCCATGTGGTGACCTTTTATGACCAGGCAGTGTATTAATATGGTATTCAGCCAATGTCCAAATAAAATAATGTGCAATTTCACAGAACGTACCGTGGACGTTAAGCGACGCATGCATATAACATACAATTACAGATACTCTCAGTACTCGAATTCCAGCTACAGTGTTACAATCCTACATGTTAAACAACCCACTGCTTGTTGAGAGGCTAAGGCTCTGCCCAATCCGCTAACAAAAAGGCAGGAAACTTGACTAATCAGAAAGTCTGCTGCAACTCCATGCAATGCTGACATCAGTAAGGCAAGGATTTTCGAATAAGACACAATAGCAGGCTCCTGTTATCTGAATATTTTTATCAGAAATAGGTATACTCCATTGATGGGTCCAACTGTAGAGAAATGTGATCCAAACAAATAACAATATATAAAATATAACAAACTGGAAGATACATTACAAAAATGTAGAACTGAAAACGAAGCACACCTTTAAGGCCAGGGCAGAGAGATTGCTGGAGACGTTGCATTTGAAACTGAGCTGGCGGTCCAGATTCATTTCAGGGTGCAAGCTTCCCAGGTGGGGACTCAAACTGCGATCTGGCACCACCTTCTGGAACAACGTGCAGGTCATGCCATTAAAGTTGTTGGCCTTAATCACATGTGCCTCCACTGCAATGTTATGGGAGTTCTGTGGATGTGAAATAGAAACATACAGCAACTTAATACTATGATAAATTAAACTGAGCTTAAATCAAGAGACTGACTGAATAAATTAGCCGGGTCAATGACAAGACATGGAGTACATCACATTGTCAACACATTCCTAATGCAAAAAAATAAAATAAAATAAAATAAAAAAACATTAATAAAAAGAGCATTGCATCTCCAAGGCTGAAAATATCAGACAGTGCAAACTCACCATGTGTGGAAATATTAATTTTGTAATTTAGGCTCTTAAAATCTGTATTAATAGGAACATGTTTAGTCTGTAGGAAGTGTAGCAACAATAAAGTGTATAGTGGGTAGAAACTATAACTTGTTTGAACCCATCTCTCAACCATATGGAGTGGCCCCGAGTGTTTTGCAGTGGAATTGGTGACAGCATTTGTTACACCTTGCCATCTGTTGCTTTTCTTGTGGTAAGGCATTTTTTTGCAGAATGATTCTGCTAAGGTTTGCCGAGTGTGTTTTTAGGCTGGTACCTTGGCTGGTTTAGGCTGGTTAGCTTGCAGATGGTAAAATACCGTATTTTTCGGACCATAAGGCGCACTTAAAATCCTTTAATTTTCTCAAAAATCGACAGTGCGCCTTTAAATGCGGTGCGTCTAATGTATGAATTAATTCATGTTGTGCTTTCTGACCTAGAACCGATTGTAGATGGTACACGGCGCTCATAAATCTGTCAGAATGGAACACCGGCGGCTCATAAAATCTGTTCAAAATGTTTTAGCACGGGACCGTGGTAAAGTTTACGGAAAGCTTTTCGGCAACCGTTAGTCTCCTCGTAATTTACGTGCGCGCATAGCGGAGTAGTAAAAAGTACGTAAGTAATACGGTTATGTGCTTCAGTGCATTAGGGTAAGTGCATTCATTCATTTATTTTCGGAAGCGGATTTTCAAAACACAACGCATTCAGTCACGCAGTACCAGTAATACAAACATGGACATAGAAGCAGTGCCGGCGGAGAGGAATTCAAACATTAAAGAAATTCAAATGGTACGGAAAAGTGGGGAGGAAGAGGAAGCAAAAGGGCAAGAAGACGCCCTGCGCCAGGTAAAGACCAAACTGAGCTTCCGACGGAACTTAAGAGTTTTGTTTCATTTCATGCGCCTTATAACCCGGTGCGCTTTATGTATGAAAATATATCCGTTAGCAGTTGATCATTGATATCGCGCCTTATAACCCGGTGCGCTGCATAGCCCGAAAAATACGGTAAGTTAATTGTCGAGCTTTAAAAGCAACCGATTTCCGACACAGCTGGCAGATTGCTGTCCTTTGGGCAACATCCTTAAGTCAAAGCCAAGCGATCTCCATGTGGTAGAATTGTTTGCAAAGTGAGTGACAAACTGGATAAAGTCAACTTGCACATAGTTAAAACAACAATTAAGATATTTTCATAGCCGAGTACTCCACAAGACCTATGAATGTGTTCTGTGGTACCTGGCACCAGTGTTTAGGTAAGTGGTATGTGTCAAAGAAACATCCACATGAATGACCCAGCCTAAGGTTTTCCAGCAGAGCATTACCCAGAGCAACACACTCTCAATGTTATTCACTTCACTACCACTGGTTGTAATGTTATGACTTTGTGTGTGTGGTCTGACCACACAATGTTTACAGTGTGGTAAAATTGATTGTCTTGTTCATCCACCAATATAAAAGCTATAAATGAAACTTTTGAACAGATATAAACATGCACATCATATTTACTCCATAAAATGTTTGAGCTGCTATTTTGGAACTCTTGTTTGTCTTTGAGTGTACAGTGTACATGAGTGGGTTTATATTTACGGTGTAATAGGATCCACTGGCCAGACGGAGCACTGCGATCCTCTGCAGAGTCTCGACGATACGCGAGCAAGCCCGAGCCTCCTTCTGCGCCATCCACAACACTCGCTCGTCCGTCAGCATCAGGTTACTGGAGATATCCACCATCACGTCCCCTAACTGACACACAACGCGTGCACCTCAATACCCAGTTGCACTTCTAATGGAATATGGATTCCTAAGCATAATGTCTCATTGTGACTCTGAGAAACACAGCAGCCTTATCTTCTACTCGAACACACAAACACTTTAGATAACCTCCAAAACAAGTGACTCATGGGTAAACACGTATAACACAAGGTCATGGAACATGATCTTATTAGTACAGCAAGAAAAAGCTAGAATGACTGAATAGGAACTTGATTGTGATTTAAGAGTAAAGGCATTTTCACACACGAAAAACCGGATTCCATTTTAACGTAGTGCGACCTTCACACCATGTGCGTTACGTTTTTTGTCAAAACGCTCAGAAAACTCCCTGTAAGCCCTTGCTTTCTTTCCAAACCTACATGGCCCCGTGTGAAAAAGTGATTGCCCCCGGTTAAAACAGAACTATGGTTTATCACACCCGAGTTCACTGTCTCTAGCCACACTCAGGCCTGATTATTGCCACACCAGTTCTCAATCAGGACATCACTTAAATAGCACCTGCCTGACAAAGTGAAGTACACCAAAAGAGCCTTAAAAGCTACACATCATGCCGAGATCCAAAGAAATTCAGGAACAATTGAGAAAGAAAGTAATTGAGATCTATCAGTCTGGAAAGTGTGATAAAGCCATTTCTAAAGCTTTGGGACACCAGCAAACCACAGTGAGAGCCATTATCCACAAATGGCAAAGACATGGAACAGTGGTGAACCTTCCCAGGAGTGGCCGGCCGACCAAAATTACCCAAAGAGCACAGCGACGACTCATCCAAGAGGTCACAAAAGACTCCACAACAACATCCAAAGAACTGCAGGTCTCACTTGCCTCAGTCAAGGTCAGTGTTCATGCCTCCACCATAAGAAAGAGACTGGGCAAAAATGGCCTGCATGGCAGAGTTCCAAGATGAAAACCTCTGCTGAGCAAAAAGAACATTAAAACTCGTCTCAATTTTTCCAGAAAACATCTTGATGATCTTCAAGACTTTTGGGAAAACATTCTGTGAACTGACGAGACAAAAGTTGAACTCTTTGGAAGGTGTGTCCCCCATTACATCTGGCGTAAAAGTAACAGCATTTCAGAAAAAGAACATTATAGCAACAGTAAAATATGATGGTGGTAGTGTGATGGTCTGGAGCTGTTTTGCTGCTTCAGGACCTGGAAGACTTGCTGTGATAAATGGAACTATGAATTCTGCTGTCTAACAAAAAATCCTGTAGGAGAATGTCCGTGACCTCGTGACCTCGTGACCTCGACCTGAAACGAACTTGGGTTCTGCAGCAGGACAATGATCCAAAACACACCAGAAAATCCACCTCTGAATGGCTGAAGAAAAACAAAATGAAGACTTTGGAGTGGCCTAGTCAAAGTCCTGACCTGAATCCTATTGAGATGCTGTGGCATGACCTTAAAAAGGCCATTCCTGCTCGAAAACCCTACAATGTGGCTGAATTACAACAATTCTGCAAAGATGAGTGGCCAAAATTCCTCCACAACGCTGTAAAAGACACATTGCGAGTTATCACAAATGCTTGATTGCAGTTGTTGCTGCTAAGGGAGTCCCAATAAGTTATTAGGTTTAGGGATTTTTTCTCTCTTAATAATAAAAACCTTCATTTAAAAACTGTATTTTGTGTTTGCTTGTGTTGTCTTTGACTAATATTTAAATTGGTTTGATGTTCCGAAACACTTAAGTGTGACAAACATGCAAAAAATAGGAAATCAGGAGGGGGCAAATACATTCACATCACTGTATATATTTTATAGCTATAGCCAGATATCTTACACACACTAATATTTCGTTGGGCCGCCTTTAGCTTTGATTACGGCATGCATTCGCTCTGGCATCGTTTCCACAAGCTTCTGCAATGTCACAACATTTATTTCTGTCCAGAGTTGCATTCACCCCCCCCCCCCCCCCCCAAGATCTTATATTGATGATGGGAGATTTGGAAAACTGCACAAAGTCTTCTCCAGCACATCCCAAAGATTCTCAATGGGGTTCAGATCTGAACTCTGTGGTGGCCAATGTATCTGTGAAAATGATGTCTCATGCTCCCTGAACCACTCTTTGTCCCTTCTGAAACAGATTAATATCTTTTCCACGACCACAGGATGTGTCTTTGGACATGGTTCTTTAACAAATGAGAAGTTACTCACTGCATCAGTTAGGGATAAATAACTTGTTGCCAGCTGAAACATAATCAACAGTGCAGTAATTATCCAATAGGAGGCTCTTACTTTTTTCCGTTTAACTATTTGCTTAGTTAAATCCAGGTGGTGACCTTTTTTGGCCAGGCAGTGTATATGGTCATTATACCATTGCTAAAACAACAAATCTAACGGTGGCCTCAGACTTTTACAGGGTACTGTATATATGCAGGTGTTTTATGGTAACTTCCTCTCATTACAGTGAAACACTAGAGGAGCAGTTCCACGTTTCACTGTGCCCAATTTCCTTCATTCTGATCTTATCTGCTGCCGTCATGCCACTCTCTCCATGAACTGATTCGTAGAAAGCCTGCTTTGTTCTGCAGTAAGAAAGAACCATAGAGCTTGAGGTGATGAACAGTGGAACTGACAGAAACTGCTCATTTTAAGTGGATTCAGTCCACACTGAGGGTTATGGCTTCCACTGATTCGATTTTGGACGTTGTCGGGTTAGCGGCAGAAATACGACCCACAGCATATTAAGAAGTCAAATGAATACTCCAGTGTTCTTTATCCTAATCTTCAGCCACCGCAACTATGGCCCCAGTGATTACCGTGAGCAATGTGCATTATGCATGCAATGATGCATTTTCCAATGGTGAAAAATATGATGACTAGACATCTGCTTATAATGAAAACTAAAAATGTATTGACACAGTCAGCTCTCGATTCAACTCTCGCAATATTGAAATCAAAATTGAATGTAGAAAAATGAATTACTTCTGATTTTTTTTCCCAATACAACTGATGTAGAGTGGTGCAGAAAGTTTGTGATCTCTTTGGAAGTTTCTGCATCTATATGACCTAATATAGCATCAAATTTACTAAAAGAAGTCCTAAAAGTAAATAAAGAGAACCCAGTTAGACAGATGGGGCAAAAGATTATACTTAGGCATATATTTATTGAGAAAAATAATCCAATATGAGAGATCTGTGCATCGCAAAAGTATGTGAACCTCTAAGATTATCATTTATTTGAAGGTTAAATTAGAGTCCTGTGATTTCAATCAATGGAATGACAAATCAGATGTGAGTGGGCACTGTATTTAATGAACAAGAATCTGTTTGACCTCAGTTTGAAAAGCTCACCAGGCTTGAGAAGTTTGCAAAACCATGTCTAAATTGTTTAGACTGCACCACCAATCCAAAACCACACATGAATTCAAGAAATTCCCTAAATAAAGAGCTCTGTGGACTGAATAATGCTTGGATAGTGGGGTTTTTGAATGCATGCCTGTTCTACCCCAGCTCATCCTGTTCAGGGTTGCATTGGAGGGTCCGGAGACAAAGGCAAACCTTTCACAGGGTGCCAATCCATAGCAGGGTGCCTGTCACCCGACCTCCACTTTACTCGAGCTCCACATGGGTTTTGGAATTAGGCCCACGGCCCAAAAGCTGGCTGTTACCTCCAAGTCACTGGAGCTGCTACTGGGTTTAAATCAATTACATTTATTATTCCTTTCTTTTTATTTAACGTCCCGTCAGCATAAGTGGATATCCATGAAACTGAGCAAAGTTGCATCCATACAAGTCAGACACACTCACACTGGGGGGCGGCGACCGTGCTAACCACTTGTGCCAGCCAAATAACATCACATAAAAACAATGGCATTTATACAAGGCTGCCTCACCTCTTTATACTTCTCAGCAAACGTTCCGATCTTCTCGATCATCTCAGCCACGATGATCACATCCACCTTATCTGAGAAGTTAGGGGCTTCGACGGTGTAAGCCAGGAGCTGCTGTGCTGTGTGTACTGCGTTGGTCAGGTTCAGGGCCATCTATAAACACATACGTACAACAGAAATCATAAGGCAGTGGAATCCTCCCGCTGTAACGATGCCAAGCGATGTAAAAATGTCAATGTGCATCGTAGAGATCGACAGTGTCACATGCGTTCTGTTTGTTACACCATCTAATGCAATTGCATTTTTGAACACCAGAGGGCTCAATTGTACATCATGTCCCCACATGCATTTGTTTATGAGTTTTGTTTAATGTCAAACACAACAAATACACTAGTCATCGGCCAATTTAGAGTGACCAATCAACCTAATGCAGGTCTCTGTGCATGTCAGGAAGTCACGGGGACGACATACAGACTCCACACAGGCCTAGATCCAGATCGAACCGGACATCTCTGGAGCTCAGAGATGACTGCACTAACCACACGCGCCACCGTACCACCCCCCATACACAGTTAAACCTCCTAATTTCTTTTAATTGCAGCAGATTAAAGATAATTTGTGTTATTAAAATGTCATACAAGAAAAGTACACATTCTTTTGAATTAATTCTTCGAAATTAAAAAATGAAGGCTTTCACTCCATTATTTAATATATGAGTGCAACACTAATACTTTTCCTAACAAGAGATACGTCACTGAAAGACAAATCTGTTGAACACTGATTTGCACCTGGTTGATGATGTGAAGTACACGTGTAGTGTCCTTCATGTACTCGCAGCGAGAGTAGTCCTCCTCTGTCCAGTGCCCGCTTCGGTCGCATCTCCTCCTGGCACGACGGTCTTCTGCTGAGCTGCCTGAATAGATGCCTGCGCCAGTCACCTGCCGTGCACAGGGCTGGTAGGCCATGATGCCTGCCAGTGTACGAGGCCATCTAAATAGACAAGACACAGTTATGATGGGGGCTCAGCCTGAGAGGTAACTAGCAGAAAATCTGCTTTCTAAATGCGTGCTTTACATTTACAGCATTTAGCAGACAGCCTTACAAGGAGCAGCGTAGAATTAAGGGCTGGGGTTTTTACTCACAGCCTAACGATTAGTAGTCTAGAGCCACAACCACTCAGTAAGTACTTTTTAGCACGTCTGGATCTAAGCGTGTTTACACCACACAAACCAGGATTATTTTAGGTCCTGGTCCATACAGAGCAGGTCATCTCCAGTGGAGATATATATGTATATATATATATATATATATATATATATATATATATATATATATATATATATATTACCACAGTACACACCACACACACACACCACACACCACCACCACACACACACACACACAGACACACACACACCACACACAGAAACACAGACACACACACAAGCATAAACCCAACAAAATTGCTAGGTCCACTTATCTAAGAGAGTTAGCTTTTTTGGCCTTTTCCCCTGCATTCCATTTTTTTTCCCATTGTAACGGATTTTCTCACAGGATCTGGCAACCCCAGAATTAAACACAGCCTGGAATTAAGCTCTGTGAAATGGCTGCCAAACCCTTTTGTGGGGACTCTGAAACAGTGAATTTCGCAAAAAAAATGAAGAACTTCCTTGTTTAACTTAAAATTAGCAGTTTACTTTGCATCCCACTGTGAGATTATTGGCTGGTTGAAAAGAGAAATCTTATTATTATTGGAGTTATAATTATCATTATTACACGAGTCATGTAAACCCGGAGGTTCCCTGTTATCTGATTAGAGTGCATGTAAACTCACTGATCGGATTACCGACAAAATCGGATTTTCTGCAGTTATCAGATTATTAAGTGAATGGAAACCACTCATTGTTGCAACCACGGCTTCCTCATTACATTACCCAAGCTCATAAAGTCATGCTTTCCTCATTTAGCACAGGCGAGTGTGGGAGAGTATTGCTTGCTCAGGGAAAATTACCAATTCAGAATATGGAATCTGCTGAATGTGTATTATCAGACTCCTGTCGTAAGGTAAAAAAAAAAAAAAAGTCACAAATGCAGTTTCTAATTCCAAAAATGTGCTTGTAAGAGTGTGTGAGAGAGAGTGGCCTCGCCTCATATCTGTAACCAGCAGAAGGGCTGGGCAGTATGACGGTATTACAGGATACTGCGGTATTCAAAAATGGTGATGGCATTTAAAAAGTGTCGATATTTAAAAATGGTGACATATTTTAAAAAAATGTGACGCACCAAATTCCTGCTGGATTTACCTACTTAAAGCACCGCTGGAACAGTCAAAGGGCAGCAGTCTTCAGACAAGGATGCTGTTACTGACACAAAATGGTCGATAGATGGCGCCAAATAGTTTGGTTACAGGATCAGGTTGCATTGTGTTTTATCACGTCATCTCCTTAACTCCGGTATTCATTCGTTGTAATCGGTGCGGTGAGGCTATTAGATTATCCAACTCCGTGCAATTATTGCATGATGTACTTAAAACGAGGACATTTTATTTTACAAAGGGGGAAAGTAGGTCGAATATAATAGAAAATTAAATGTATTATGAAAGGCAAGTTCCAAGTTACAAAATGAAGAGCCAATTGGGAGCCAAAAAGTTGACTCACTAAAAGGAACTCGCATGATTACTTATGAACGTCTCTGGCTATCACATGGGCAAGAACACAAGCGCACAAACGAGACATACGCTGATTTTGGCTGTTATAGGCTATAAAAAAAGAATATAAAGACTTTAATTATGTTAAATATTACATATAAGGTTATTTAATGTAAAATGACCCAAGGACACCCCTGCCTTGTTAATGCTTGCTATTTTTTTGGCTGTTCTGTGTGGAAAGTGGTCAGTGAGAGATGTTTGACAGTCTGTTTCAGTTTTTGTACTAAACCCCTCCACCTGTAATACCGTATACCACGCTATTATCTGAAAACGATACAAAAATGTCCCAGCAACCTTCCTGAACATTTGCCAAACTCACCTGTACTCTCCCTTGTTGTTGGACACCCTTTCTGGAGCACAGTACTTAGCGGAGCTCTCCAAAACCACAATGTGCACCGTGCGGGTGTTGTTTCCTCGGCTGGTGCGTACTCTGCACTCCCAGTCTCCAGTGAAGCCTGGCTGGATGTTAGAGATGGTCAGAGCACTGTGAAAGGATGATAAAGAGACTGGAGATAACATCCCTGGCTTCTTAATTTGTATAAACGAATAAAACATCACTGCTAAACAAGCTTACAGATGACGTACTGTAGGCTTGCATGCATTGTATAGATGGGTGAGAGACAAAGAATCAGCAACAAATATCACCAAAATACACTGCCTGGCCAAATTATTTTTTTCTAATTTCTCCAATATTTCGTTGGACTGCCTTTAGCTTTTATTACATCACACATTCACTGTGGCATCATTTCCACAACATTCATTTCTGTCCAGGGTTGCAAAGATTCTCAATGGGGTTCAGATCTGGACTCTGCGATGGCCAATCCATGTGTGAAAATGTCATCTCATGCTTCCCAATTTGAGCCTGATGAATCCTGGCATTGTCATCTTGGAATACAGTGGTGCTTGAAAGTTTGTGAACCCTTTAGAATTTTCTCTATTTCTGCATAAATATGACCTAAAACATCATCAGATTTTCACAAGTCCTAAAAGTAGATAAAGAGAACCCAGTTAAACAAATGGGACAAAGAATATTACACTTGGTCATTTATTTATTGAAAAAATTGATCCAATATAACATATTAGTAAATGGCAAAAGTATGTGAACCTCTAGGATTAGCAGTTAATTTGAAGGTGAAATTAGAGTCAGGTGTTTTCAATCAATGGGATGACAATCAGGTGTGAGTGGGCCCCCTGTTTTATTTAAAGAACAGGGATCTATCAAAGTCTGCTGGAAGTGAAACATGGCATTGTTAAATCCAGGTGGTGACCTTTTATTTGGCCAGGCAGTGTATATTAAGAGCTGTTTAGGCGTATCAACTCTAAGCAAACAGATTCCCTCTATGTATCAAGACAAGTACAGTTCTTTTTACAAGAGAACACAGCGTCAGTGATGATTGATTGATTGGTTGATGTTTAACGCCGCGGCAACCCGTAGGTCCTTTCATGGCAGGAAGTTGCAGTAGTGGGTCTACGTCATTGTTTCCAGGTTGCTAGACTGATAAGGGGCTAGTCTTTCTCCTGTTGTCTAGATTAGAGATTTCACTCCTGCAGCTGACAGGACACTGATGAGGGTCTTTATCTTGGCGGTGGGCTAAGGTTTAGAACACCAGGTCAAATCCATTTTGAAAACAACTGCGCCCATAGTGCCAATGAGCAATATTCGGGTGGCAGCAGCATGGAAAAGCTCAGGTCTCGGCTTCAGGATATCAGGTGCATGCTTGTCTGAGATCTAACCATGCCAGCATGATGATGAGCTTCCCACATCATTCAGACCCCTCCAGTGTCTGTCTTCCATCTGCAGAAATCTGAAGACTCTCCTCTGCAAACAATACATAGGGCAACATCTCTTCTGTCCACTGCCCTGCTGTTGTACCTCAGCTGCTCTTCGTATATATTTTTAGCTTTATCTTCAGGCTCTTCGTATTTATGCAGTTTCAGTGCATAAAGTGGAAAGGCACAAGCCTAAACTGAACACCCACAATCTCTGATCCCTCAGACGGCACTGCATCAAGGTCTGTCAATCACCAATAGCTGGTAGAACCACATAGGCAAGGGATTACTTTATCAAACCTTTGTTAAGCACTACAATACAGAGTTACACTCACAAATGCCACTTAAAACGTTACTGTGCAAAAAAGAAGCCCAATGTTAACAATGTCCAGAAGTAGCATTGACTTCTCTGGGCATCTGGGATGGAACCATCACACAGTGGAAAAGTGTGTTCTGGTCAGACCAATCAGTATTCCAGATCGTTTTTGGAAGAAATGGAAGCCATGTGTTTCAAATCAAAAACAAAAAAGACCACCCAGACTGCTATTAGCAACAAGTCCAAAAGTTAACGTGTGCTGTGGTATGGGGTTGTGTCAGTAACACTGGCAAAGATTATTTATTCGTCTGTGATGGCAGCATTAGTGCAGAAAAGTACATTGAGACTTTAGAACAACATAAGCTGCCTTCAAGATGAGCTTTTCCAGGAACGTCAATTGCATTTTTCAACAAGACAATACAAAACAAGCCAAATCAGAAAAACTTAAGACTGAGATGAACATTGGAAATCCCTTCCAATGTTTCTTTGAGGAACATTGTTTTTAAATATTTTCTCATGCATTTGTTGATAAACTGGAGATCCTCTGCCCATCTTAACTCCTCAAGAACTCAGCCTTTCGTGGATACTGCTTTTGTACCAAATCATGATTACAATCACCTGTTGACATGACCTGTTTGAAATCACATCATTATTCAGTTTTGTTTTTACCTCATTACTAGCCCTAAATTACCCTGTCCCAATTTTTTAATGTGTTGCAGGTAAGAAATGGATGTTTATTCCCAAATTAAATGTAGTTGACCAGAAAGAAAAACATGAAATATATTGGGTTCATACGGTCTGCAATGAAAGAAAAATCAAAGTAAATGTATTTAATTCGCATTTTTGGGTTTGGGGTTGTACCCATGTTCACGCCCACTATGAAACAACTAATTACAAATCACATAACATTTTAACAACTTCACCAGTTATACTTTAGGCTCCTCTATGCTGCATTACCTGGAAATAAGCGAGCAGTTCTGCACTATTCTCTTCTCTATGTAGATGCCCTGAGTGGCGTCAGGCTCCACCATTTTGCCATCCTGGTACCACAGGACCTGCATGTCTTCATCCACAAAGGACGCCATGCATTGGAAGGGTAGGCTGTCTCCCTGGAAAACGATCTGATGTTGGGAAGGAGTCATCTGGAAAGAGGGGAGCTCCAGAGGTGCATCTGACAAGACAACAAGGGAAGAATCTCAAACCATGTGTAATTTATCAGCACAACAGTACGGAGTTTAAGCATACGCATTTAGGGTTAACCACACTGTGGTAACAAGGATCCTACAGAGAAATCAGGACTAAACATGTCTGGAAAAGCAGCCAAAAAATCATTATGCATGTCTGATCCTTCCATGTCAGCCTTATACCACACAACCTCCAAAATGAGAGAACAGGGAAAACAGCAGTGCTGAAGCGACACCAAATTAGCTTATATCCTGGCTTTTTGCCAACAGCTGAATTCTGTTCAAGCACAGCAGATGATGTATTCAAATAGTCTAGCAAAACTGGCTCAACTATTCCAATTCTCAGCTATTCAGATAATGTGTCCTGAACATGGATTCCACTCTTTCCTGTACTGTCATTGACTTTAATGCATCTGGCCATTTTGTACAAGCTTAGATCCACTGTACATTTAGGAAAACAAACTAAAATTTCCAAACATTGCTCTTTCTGTTCAGGAAGGGGAATATACCTGTTGCTGGACTATGTACACTCAGCTATCATTTACAGTACTCTCCAAAAGTCTTAGGCCACCATTAGATTTGTTGTTTATTCAGACACTCTCCAAAGTTTTAAGTCTAGGGTAAAGACATACCTATTTACACAGGCTTTTGACTAGATTTAGACCGGGAGGCATGGCTTGGGTCACTGGGGCCGGAGTCATGCCTGCCTGCCTTGACCGCTAGCCGGGAGTGTCGAGTGGGCGGTCTGGCTGAACTGGGCTTCGGTCCTTGTGATCTTGACTCATGCATCGTTGACTTAGAATAAGGGCAGAGCTGGGGGTTCATAGCCAAAGAGTCTTATGGTGATCAGAGACGTTGGGTTGCTGTCTTCTCCCTCTTGGCTGTGTTACCTACCAGCTCTCCTCTTTCTAGCTATGCTGCTATAGCTAATGCTGCCGGGGTCTCATGCTACACATGGCATCAGTGATTGTTAATAGACCCTGTGCTCTTAATCAATAACTAATTACATTTTCTGTTTTCTCTCCGAGCTGTGTTCCGGTACCAGTTCCAGCCCCACACATGATGTTCATCTGCTGTAGCTCCAGTCAAGCTGCTTCCGTCATCAGCTCCAACCCCACCATAACCCGGGCCACTTAATGCCGATGTGCATACTTCACATTTTATTCGAACTTTGACTCCATGACTTTAGTTTCGTTCTTAGATTTATCATCTACGCGCCCAAAGGAGGTCGGGTCCCTTTTTGAGTTCTTGGTCCTCCCAAGGTTTCTTCCTAGAACACTCAGGGAGTTTTTCCTTGCCACTGTCACCCTAGGCTTGCTCATTTTGGGAATGGACGTAGTTATTAGGAGATAATCTAAACTTGTAAAGTTGCTTTGAGACAATGCTCCTTTGTAAAAAGCGCTATATAAATATATCTGACTTGACTTGTTTTAGCGATGGTATAATGACCATATATAATTATTTCTCAGTCTCTTTAGAACACAACCAGAAAATTTGAAGGCAGAATTAAAAAAACAGAAATCCACAGAGACAGTATGGGATAGCCTGGCCAGAGAAAGGAATAAAAGACAGCCGAAATCCACAGTGATTCTGTGTACCGAACTAAATAATGCCCAAGTGCATGTTATGTTATTCGATTCAATAAACTTTATCTATTTTTACAATTGATATTATTAAATATTATATTTTAAATACATCCTCGCTGTTAATATTTATTTAGCTACTATTTAACCAAACTATTACTATAAACTTAGTAATTAGCTAACTTTGTTTAAGCCACCCGAGGAGGATGAGTCCCTTTTTGAGTCTTGGCCCTCCCAAGGTTTCTTCCTTATAGCGTTTAGGGAGTGTTTCCTTGCAACTCTCGTCCTATGTAGGTTCGGTTGGGATTGGCCTTGGATATTAGATGATAACATAAAATTGTAAAGCTGCCTTGAGACAATGCCCCATTGTAAAAAGCACTATAGAAATAAATCTGACTTAAATCTAAATAAAGCGCTGAAGGGAGCCTGGTATAACATACCAGAAGGTTACTTCAGGACAGTCTGCCCAAAAGAGTTCAAAATCTATATAGTGCCAAGGGAGGTCCCACTAGATTCTCTGTTTTTATCTTAATAAAGAGGTTGAGAAATAACCATATAAGGTCATTATACCATTGCTAAAACAAATTTAATTGTGGCCTAAGACTTTAGAACAGCAATGTAGTTGTACTTTGTATATATACGATTTTTGACTGGTGCCCATTAATTGCTCTAACAAACTGCCACCCACCCACTGATTAAACTGGACTACAACAGCCTCCACTAACCCCTCCACTTGGGTTGGCACCATTCTCAGCACAGCGTGGTAGTGGTGAGAAGAGGATATCAGTTACGACTGAGATTTTGAACGCCACTGCACAAACCAGAATATCCAACCAGTCACCAATCCATTACCAATCATGGTCACTGTTGTACTGTGAACGGCCCACAACCCAAATAATATCTGTTTAATAGTGCCCCGAGTGTAGTCTCTTTGCATTGATGAATGGGAAGAGGGTGTGGACAAATTCTGCACAGTACCAGAGTAGCAAAAGTGCACCTACCACCATAAGCCAGAAACAGAGTATCTAGAGCAACAGTATAAACAAAGAGGAACAGGTGTGTTCTTACCACAGGTGAGCATTTCAGGCTTGAGGCTGGTTATAAGCTGGCCCTGTAGTGAGCGGGGGTAGGAGCAGCGCGTGTCCTTCACCGCTATCCCCTTCTCTTTGATCCAGCGCACCAGCCATTGTAAGTTACAGTCACACAGTAGATAAGGGGTCTGGAACTCCCTAACGCACACGGTGTTAAAGCAGTTATCAAAAAAACACACTGATTTCAGTGACTTTATGCAGTTTGGCTACTATTTTAGCCGTGAACAGACATAATAACAAAAGACATGATGTGTGTTGGGTAAAGATGAGGCCAACACTCATAGGGTGGAAAGCAATAGGATTAAATTAAATATGTCTATTTAAATATATCTAGGTCTACTTAGATTTTCAGTGACCTTACAGTGTTTTCAGGGAGATGAGGCTGTCAAACGTCCCCGGAGACAGAGATGAAAACATGTTCCCAGTGAGGTTGCTGAAACGAAAGCACACAGTTGAGTTGCTACACTGCACATGGGGATCAGACTGGGTTAAATTGAGCATTTTAGTGTTTATACCATGTCAGCAAACAGCTACTCCGAGCACTGTAACAAATTAGTGGACTTTTTACCTTTTTTTTTTATTACTGTTTTTTCCCCTTATGATTTCACAGTATAGACTATCACATTGGGTTTTTAATGACTGGGCTTTTATGCAGGTCTGTGGCTTACTCTACTGTCAGGAATACATAGAATACAAAAAAAGTATTGTATATAACAAAGGCTTTGATTACTATAGGGTTTGTCACCTTTTTTCCCATATTTTCTCCCCGTTAAGACGTACAGTGGCACCTCTGAATTCATACTTTATTGGTTCTAGAAGGCCGGTCGAGCTCCAATATGTTCAAAGTCAGAATCAAATTTCCCCATAACAAGTACTGTAAATAGGATGAATCCGTTCCCGACCCCAAAAGGATTGTTTTTATGCCTATATTCATATGTAACTAATGATAAAAGTATGAATAAAACAAAGGGACATAATACAATAATAATCAATAAATACATCAGTGAAGTAAAAGACATGAAATAGGGTGAAACTGAGAGGCGAACACATTATCAGCACGTTTTATCATTGGGACAGCGGCACCGAGACTGAAGCGGTGTCTGAAATCCCACCCATAGACTGACATAATATACATAGACATAATATAATAATAAAATACACATAATAATACACATAAAATGCCCATAATTGTGCCCTTAGTTGTCGTTGTTCTTCTATTGGGTTTTATGGAGATTGGCATGCCGTATTGGTGCATTATCACCACTGACTGGACTGGATTAAGTCCATGTCTTTGGAAGAGCCCACCATTAAGTGTTTTATTTAGAGTGCCCAAGTTCGAAGTTGGAAATTTTGTTCGAATTGGGGGGGCAAAAAAAAAAAATTCAAATGGACTGTTTGATGTCCGAATTGTTCAATAGAAGAGGCGTTCAAATCCCGATGTTCCACTGTACCTCGAATTCAGTGTTTTACTCACTGCTTTGAACCCATCTCTCTCGACTGTCTGCATGTGGGACCCCGTCCTGCAAAGTCTGGCCCTTTGGCTAACCACACTGAATCCGATGACGGGAATCACATACACTCTAATTATTTCAACACACGTTATCGGCTGAGCTGATTTCTGATGAGTTGCTAGAGTTACCATCAGCGGCTCGACAAACTTTGCAATATAGCCATTTGGTCTGCACCGGATTTTTTAAACTCGGTGAACAATGTTATATCATTTGCTGCCCGAATCATTACAGCTGTTGCTTCAGCTGTGCTACAGAATGGAGGTATATGAAGAATTCACACCATATGGGAAATGAAACCCGGTATAGCCGGCTGCGCTGAAATGGATTAAGCAGATATGAGAATGACTGACTGAATGAATGAATCCTAGACATTGTTTTCTAGAGTACAAAAATCCTAACAAGATTTGCTGTTGTCAAGACTAATCCAGAAAAGCTAAATCTTATCCATGCAAAAGCAGATTAAGCCTAATTTAAGGTATTAGTGTATTTATTGACTGTACTAACGACAACAAAAATCAGTGGTTCTTATGGATTTCTTAAAGAAAAAAGAAGGTTTTTAAAAGCATTATAAATGTTTTGCCCAGTAATAATAAGTCAGAGAGAAAAGAAGCACAAATTCAGGACTTGTCAAGAAATTCTTGCGTTGTGTGAAAATGTTTCAGAACGCTAAGTGGAGCAAACTGTCAACACTGCTTTGTGTTTCAACTAGTTTGTAATTGAAAATGGTTCAGGTTAGTACAATGTAATGTGATAAAGTGCTGTGTAATAAAATGCCACTTTAATAAAGTGTTTTACTCATATACAACTTGATTTCTATTCCAAAAACACCTTTCCATTGTTAGAGCTGATTAATCATGTGTACATTTTAAACAGTTATCACCTCTTTATATTATAACAAAATTACAAAAACCTACTTAAATTATATTAGAACTGGGGAAAGTTACTTCCAAAGTCATTACCATCACAGCTTAATCTCCAGTCATAAGAGAGTTTTAATTAACATGGCAGGGATTTTCACCTGGAAAGCATTAGCACCACCTTCAGATGGCGGAGAGGACGCACAGGTGTGTGCACTGCTGTTGTGAT
Source organism: Ancistrus triradiatus (assembly GCA_025084515.1). Classification (NCBI taxonomy): domain Eukaryota; kingdom Metazoa; phylum Chordata; class Actinopteri; order Siluriformes; family Loricariidae; genus Ancistrus; species Ancistrus triradiatus. The sequence goes on along the minus strand of JAJAGP010001199.1, from coordinate 163,397 downwards.
ACCCAGAGGGAGACAAAAGCTAACACGCTAATCTTACAGCACCTGTACCTCGTTTCAGAATCCAGTGAAAGGCAATTAAGCTATGGAATCCTAGCCAAAAGCCTTAAACACTACTGATAGGCTTGTTAATAAAGTCTGAACTGTGCTCAGGGGAAAGTATCTGAAAAACACCACAGCAAAGTTCAATTTCCTGAACTAAGTACATCAATGTTTATGCCACTAATGCCAAAATGATGCTGATAGATCTGCAGTAAGTGGATTTACTCACAGCTTGACGAGATTTGTCAGGCCCTTGAAGATATCAACATTGAGGCAGCCAATACGATTATTGGACAAATCTCTGAAAAGAACAGAAAGATGACAGAGACATACATTAATACTAACAAAAGGTTTACACAGTTAAATCTGGACTTTCTATGCAACTCTTAGCCATGACTAACAAAATACTCAGGTTTGAGATTACAGTGGCACCTCCGTACTCGTCGAATTCGCATTTTGACCTGAATAATTTGTCTCTGTTCACGTCGTTTGCTTGGTACTTGACGCAATTGCTTAAACTTGTACGAGTCGAGTAACTCATTTCAGTCGAAACCCGATTCACAATAGTCTTTGCCCAGTGAAGATCTCTGCTATTTTCATTGTGTTTTTCTTCATTCTCTACAGTACTGTATTCTTAGTGCACAAAGTCTCCATGGGTTGTACTGACTGTCAATCGAAAGGGAAACAGGAACTTAATGCTCCAGAACACAGCCTGCAGGCAGCATCAGCAGCTATGTAAGTGCCCCAAGTTTACCATTACAGTGGTTTGCTTTTCCTTTTTAATTTCAATCCATTACTCACTAAACTACATGAGATTTTTCAACACTTTGGGTTAATTTTGGCCAACGGTAGCATAATGTGTGTGTTTTACTTTTACTTATTACATATCAAGACCGCTCTACTAAACACTCAGTTCATGTTTCACTTAACTTATGATGGATTTAACTGAATGTATCCTGTACAATACAACTCCATTAATGCATATAATGCCTTATAACAATGGATTTTCTGGGGGTCTGGAACGGATTACTGTATTTTTCGGACCATAAGGCGCACTTAAAATCCTTTAACTTTCTCAAAAATCGACAGTGCGCCTTTAAATGCGGTGCGTCTAATGTATGAATTAATTCTGGTTGAGCCTTCTGACCTAGAACCGATTGTAAATGGTACACGGCGCTCATAAATCTGTCAAAATGTTTTAGCACGGTCTTGGTAGGTTACGAAGCTTACGGCACCCATAGTGCGCAGCATTGGGGAGTAATACGGTATGTGCTTCAGCATTACGGTGTGTGCATTCATTCATTTATTTTCGAAGCGGATTTCAAACTCAACGCTATTGGTCACACAGTACAACATGGACACAGAGCAGCTGCAAGAGAATTCAACATTAACGAATCAATGGTACGGAAACGGAGGAAGCAAGAAGACGCCCTGTGCCAGGTAAAGACCAAACTGAGCTTCCATTGTTTCATTTCATGCGTCTTATGAAAATAGATTCGTTAGCAGTCGATCGTTGATATTGCGTCTTATAATCCGGTGCGCTTTATGGTCCGAAAAATACGGTAATTCAATTTACATTATTCCTTATGGAAAAAATTAGCTCGCTACTCGTTTTCTGTTCTCGACGAGACTTCTGCAATGAATTAACCATGTGAACTGAGGTACCACTGTATTATGGTATAAATTTTTAGATGCAGTGTTAAAAAGTTGGAAACCTGTGTAGCATGTTAGCAAGGTATTGATGGTACAGGGTACCAGCTTCATAGATTTATGGATATTTTACAGTTTTTAATACAGTTCATAATGTGCCTGAGCAAGGAAGACCAAATTGATATAATTCTACTAAAGAAAAATCTAACTTTAGAGTAAATTTAATGTATTTACAGTTATGTTAGCAGCCTTTAAAGAAATCGAATAAAGGATTCATAAAAGCCCATTCACTGTGTACACCCACTTTTGTGCACTGAGAATTAAGTTGAGCAAGGTCTATTCATAAAAGCTTTTGCCTTTTCACCCCTGCTATTATGCTGGGCATACACCTTATCATTTATTTAATAAGTACCAATGCAGTGCTAAAAACAAACAAACAAAAAAAAAAATCACCACATGATTTCATATTGTTAACTCACATTTTTAATCCAATACATTAGGACATTTTCCAGGGCTAGTCAGAGAGGCTATTTGCTTTCAAGACAACAAAACAAGACTGCTGTTAATGGAGTCAGGGTTGAATGGTAGAGCAGCTTTAATCATTTAGACAGTTGGTGACAAACGTTGACTTTGACTCAAAACAACTGCAGTTAAGTATTATAGCATCAGTCCTGTTCAGATTCAGACACCAGGTTATCAGATTTTTTCTGAATCCAGCTTAAATTAAGGTGGGTTACACTTAAATCAAAGCACCCTTTCATCTAGCAGTGACAGCTCTGCCGTGCTGAAAAGGACAACGTTTGGCTCTGAACTCCACTAGTTAACATGACACGTCGGTGTCAGAATGGATATACTACACCCTACAGACAGCAGTTCTAGCTCAAAGGGAACAGCGAGGATCACATGCAAGGTTTCTGTTCAGCAGACGGCCGTCTGTTGACTGGGGAACATTTACATTTGTCATTTAGCAGAGGTCCATATCCAGAGTGACGTACAATCCAAGCAACTGTGGGCTAAAGGTCTTGCTCAAGGACCCAATGGTGGCAGCTTAGCAGAGGTGGGATTTGAACCCTGGACCTTATGGTCCACAGTCTATAGTAGCTTAACCTTCTAAGCCACAACAGTCCCATGCATTTTATTTATAGTTTATATACAGTCAATCAGGAGGTTGTGGGCTCATGTACACTGTTCAATGCTGTTGCTGGAGCAGCAGTTAGAGGGGAGCTGGCTGGCTGTGTGTCTCAGATGAAGCACGTCTTAACCTGCACCCCTCCATCTGTCGTGAAATAGGGGAGGACTCCCTGAGTATTGTTGTGCATTTTAAAAACTCAGCCAATACTTGTTTTTTGTCTAGTTTAGGCAAGAGACAAAGGAATCACCTGTGTGTTTACAGTTAAGGAAAATACATATATTATATATATAATATATATATTATATATTATATATATATATAATGTGTTATAATATTATATAATATATAATCTATATATAGTCTATAATATATATAATTAGATATATATTATATATATAAGTTATATAATATATATAAGATATAGATATATATATATATATATAATATATCTCTATATAATCAACACCACCCCACCACCCACCCACAGAATATATATATATATCTATATTATAGATCTATATAGATACTATATCTAAGCTATTATCGAGGATCTACTATATATAAATATAAAAACACACCCCACACAAACACACACACCCACACACACACAATCTTCTCTAGATCTATTTATATGACTATCTGGATATCTCTGACTATCTATATATCTCCTATATCTCTTATATATATATATATATATATATACATACACACACATATATACACACATATATACACACATATACACACACATATACACACACATATATATATATATATATACATACACGCGCACGCACACGCGCACGCACACTATATATATTTATTTATTTTTTTGCTGGAAGATTTGACAGAATCTACATTTGCATATTTCTCCATTTAATCAGATAATGACTAATTTAAATCTTCATACTAGCTTTCCTTACAAGCTCTTTCCCCATATGTCCCAGTCTCGACACACTTTCGCTTGCTGACGCATGCACATACACGCACACACCGCCTTCATACGGTTTAAAATATTAAAAATAAGGGTGGGCAATATGACAATTTTTATTGTATCTTTATAAAATTGTGTTACCCTGATAGACAGTATGCTTTCTGAGCATATCGAGGATATTGTCAGTGCTTAAAGAACCCCAACCAACTGCATGTCTCATTATAAGGAATGTAATTAGTCCCGTTTAATTGGATGAAGTGCTGCACATTTTGAATAAAATCACTTTAAGTACGGGATACTTGAATAGTATTTTTTAAGAATCTGTCGCTACTGATGCATTTTGTCTGAGATCACATCTTGTGATATTGTGTATCGTGAAAAGTCTTGTGATATCGTGTATCGTGATTTATTATTTTTTAGTGATGCACGATATATTGGCAGCCGATATATTATTTGCCAATATATTAATTTTTTTCAGTTATCGTCAATGGTCTGATATTAGAATATTAGTTACTTATTGCAGGCCTACATTTATAAATGAACATGTCTTTGGATTTGTTTTGGCTATTATTCATCAAGCAAAAAGAATCTGGTGTTGCTGACTGCATAGTTATGTATGCAGTTCCATTTTTTCTTAGGGCTTCTCAATCTTAAGCTTTCTTAGAAACTTAATTGTTTTAGTTGCCTGAACCAATTCAAGGCTCAAAAAAAAAATTCCTACCTTTTTAAATTAAGATTAGAAAACATCTAACAAACATATAACAAAACCATTTTTCCTTTGAGTGAACTGCACCTTTATTAGTGATATTAGTGAGTGGCAAAAGTATGTGAACCTTTGCTTTCAGCGGAGAACGCTGAGAGAACGCTGAGAGAACGCTGAGAGAACGCTGAGAGAACGCTGAGAGAACGCTGAGAGAACTGACGCGGAGAATTGCGAGGATCTGGCAACCCAGACTGATCTGCGGTTGCACACAGGAGTAGCTTCGTAGCTTGCTAGCAGCTTTACCCACCTTGATATATTTTTAATTCCCGATCGCATTCTGTATCATAGCTACTAATCGTATATAATAGTAGGTTTTTACAAAACCATCTTAAATCATTTTACTCTCGTACCGGCGGATTATATATATTTTTTTGCCGCCTAATCGTTATTTAGTAAACTTTACAGGTATTACCGGCTTGTGTTTGCAGGTAGGTTAGCCATTAGCTAATAACCAGAGTTGCGTGCTTCTTCGCAGGTAGTGTGTGTTTTTATAACTTTTTTACAGTCTTTTACCACTTTCTTTCTGAAACTTAGTTTTTTTTTAGTGACGTTTTGTGTTGGACTTAACTTGTATTAAACGCTTTAATCGAGCATTGCATTGTGGAAAACATCGGCTGCAAGCTGAAAAACCATATCTTCACTCGGCACCCCACAAAACCACCACCACGAAAGCTAAAGTTACAGCTTTAACAGTACCTTTAAATTCGTTTAATTGTACTAACATGGGGCTTCTGCTGTGCTTGTTCCTGTTGCCGAGTGTGAGCATGTTGAGGCTATTCTTCCTCCGTCATTAGTGTAAATTTTTACTTGTGATAGGTGTAGGCTTGTAGCCAGTTCTGAGTGAGAAGATTGTAGTTTTAGAGGCGCGCATCCAGACACATTAGAAGGCTAGCTCAGATCCTAGCCCATTAGCAGATCACTGGATGCGAAAGGCGAAGTTAGGAGCCCCGGCAGGAGTCCTCGCAGCATGGGCATGTTTGGTGACGGGTTCGGCGACGTAGTCGTAAGGCTAGTCCACGAAGAGCACCACTTCTTACCCTGTTCACGTGTCCAACAGTTTTGCCCTCCGCTCCTCAGTGAAAACACCCACTGAGCAGCCTGTGAAAGAGCTCCTGGTCATAGGTGGACTCTATTTTTTTACGACACGTGAAACTTGCGATTGCTACCCCTTAGGGGACACCAGCAGCTAGAGTTCTCTGTATTCCCCGGAGCCAGAGTGCCGGACATTGTAAACAGAGAGTCTTAGTGAACTCGAGAGCCGCAGATTGTCTCTAGGGATAGTTGTTCATGTAGGGCTAATGATAATACGCCCTTCGTCAGTCAGCAGGTTACTAAGCCACCCCGCTAATTTTGTAGAGGTGGTGTTAGCGTGGAGAAGGCGATGTCCGATGCTGTAGTGTGCTCTGGGCCCCATCCCAATGCGCGAGGTGGACCAAGCCTACAGCAGGCAGGTTATGGTCGCTGAACTGCTGGCTGTCCAAAGTGGTGCTCTGAAAACAACGTGGGCTTTGCGCTTTATAGACAACTGGACAGCCTTTGAGGGTAAGGCCTGGCCTTTTAGGATGGGGACGGTGTCCATCCCACTCGGGAGGGTGCTGCTTCTCATCTCCTGCAACATTGCCCATAGTCCCTTATGGCCGATTGGTTTTAGGGGCTGACTATCCAGAGCAGGGGTCAGGCAGCAGACAGACCGGGCTTGAACCAACTGTCTCTGCTGGGAGCCATTGCACCGTCACCCAGAAACCCACATTATTGAAAACTGTGTCTGTTACAACCCGTCATTCTGCGCTAAACGTAAACGCTCTCAAAAAGTCTGTTTTAATAACCTCATTAGTATAAACACAGAATAGCTGCAAAAGAAATAACAACCATTAGACTAAAAAAGCTAGGACGACTTAACATTAGATCACTTACAAACAAAGCAGTAATTGTCAATGAAAATGATCCAACTGATAAAACGCTTACACCTCTGTGTTCTCACTGAAACTTGGATTAGACACTGGATGAATAATATTTAGCCTTAATTGAAGCCTCACCTCCTGGATCACGTCATGATGCTAGTCGCTCTCGTCCTAATGGTCGGGGGGGAGGCATAGCCACAAATTTTTGACAAAAGAGTTAGGTGTTACAGCTAAAATCCCATTACAAGGCTTAATTCACGTTTGAAATACTGATTCTTAATGTGACTGATCCATCGTTTATGGAAGTCAAACCACACTCTTTTCAGCTTATCACTATTTAAAACCGCCCGCCTGGTCACCTATTACAGAATTTCTTCAGGGGATTTGCTAACTTTTCTTTCTGCTTACTACTGTCAAACAGATAAGGCTTTAAATTGTAGGTGATTTCAATATTCCACTTTGACAATGAGCAGATCCAACTTAAAATTGCTTATTTCCGAGTCCATCTTAAGAATCATGGGGTATCACACTCAGAATTGCTGATGGGACCCAACCCACCGCTGTAATCATTACTTTAGATCTAATATAACATTTGGGTATCAATATAGAGATAACCTTGATGTTTTCCCGCAAAGTGATTCGATTTGTCAGATTCCACTATCTTTTAGTATTTTTGAGCTATTCTCTAATAAATATAAAATCCTTTCTGCCTCGTATCACACCAAGCGCACTATCACATCTGCTACTCCAGCTGCGTTTATTTATAAAAAAAGACTACCAGACTTAAAATTTAATACACCTACGGAGATAGATAAATCATCTTGAGTGTGGTAAATGAGCAATTAGAATGTGTGCTTCGCTCAACCGCTGGACACGGACTGCCCACCTGCTAGGGTCAAACGTATAGGGAAAAAATGGCTAGCACCATGGTATAATGACCACACCCGTACCTTAAAGCCAAAGAAAAAGAACACGGCATTTAGGGAGGCGGCATTTAGAGCGCAAGTGGAGACATAGTAAAAATTGGAGGTGTGTTTTTAAGATTGCTTGGAGGGACCAGCATGGCAGAGAGTACAAGCATGCCCTCACTAAAGCTAAAGCTTGCATTACTTCTCTTCAATCATAGGAGAAAAAAAAAAATAAGAAATAATCCAAAGATTTCTCTTTAATACAGTCTTCCAAAATTAACAAAAAAAAAACCCCACAGAAAGTGACTCTCCCATTATGTGTAATTTTAACCAGTAATGATTTCATGACTTTCTTTAATGATAAGAATAGAAAAAACATTAGGGCATAAAAACTCAATGCTCATTCACATCACCAAACTGTTCAGGCAAACCTTCCAGAATGCAGCAATAGTGAAGGGGACATTCTGTTCAATTAGCCAGTAAAATCAAGATTAGAATCTTTTACCACCCCAATTACTAATAACTGAAAACTATTCCGCATGATCAGGGCTCGTTCTAAGTCATCAAACATGTTTGTTAGATCCAATTCCATACACGTTCTACTCAAACAAGTAGTATATTACTCTAGTGTTATAGAGCCAGTGTTAGTTATTTTAAATTCATCCCTTACCTTAGGTTATGTGCCCGAATCCCTTTAAAGTCTGCCGTTATCAAACCACTGATTAAAAAAAAAGGCCAATCTTGACCCGTTGTGTGATATCTAATTATAGACCAATTTTCAAAAAATCTACCGTTTCTGTCCAAAACAAAAATCTTAGAAAAAGCTGTCTATCAGCAGCTCTGTAGTCACCTCCAAAAGGAATGAAATTTATGAAACATTTCAGTCTGGCTTCAGGAGGCCATCATAGTACTGACAAAGCAGGCATTAATTAGTGGTACTAAATGACTTGTTAATGTCCTCAGATAAGGGATGTGGTTTCTTTTTCTTGTTCTGTTTAGATTTAAGTGCAAGCATTTGTGACACTATAGATCATATGATGTTTACTAAAACAGACTAGAAAACATACTGTAGGTATTAAGGGATTGGCAACTTTCTTGGGTTTAAATCCTACTTAATTGACCGGTGGTACCAGTTTGTTCATATAAATAATCTAAGATCTAAGCTCTCAAAAAAGTGAAGTGAGTATGGCGTGCCTCAGGGGTCAGTGCTCTGGCCCGTCTTTTATTCTCTCTGTACATGGCTGCCCACTAGGCGTTCAGTTATTCGTAAACATGGCATTAATTTCCACTGGCTATGCATGCATGCATGCTAGATGGCCCTGTTCCCCCGTATTGCCCAGTCCGTCTGTAAAAAACTTAGGGGTCACATTTGACTCAGATCTCTCTTTTGATGCGGCACATTAGCAGCATCACTCGAAATTGCTTCTTTCAATTACGTAATATCGCTAAACTTAGAAATATCTCTCTTTTAATGATGCAGGAAAAGGCAAAACTTGTTCCTGCGTTTATAACCTTAAGGTTGGATTACTGTAATTGGGGCCCTTACTTTACTGGATGCTCTAGTAAATCTATAAATTAAACTATCAGTTTAGTTCAGAATGCAGGCTGCCCCGTAAAGTGCTAACTCGAAAACTAGAAAATTTGATCAGTATCACTCCTGTTCTATCATCATCCACTGCACTGGTTACCAGTCAAAATTCCGCATGATTACAAAATACTTCTTATAACTTATAAAGCTTCTACATGGCCCTGGCCCCCAACATTATCTGAGTGACCTCTCTTAGATATAGTTTTACAATCCAACGCGTCTACTTCGTTCGTCAGGGTGCAGGACTTCTTTTAGTTCATCCTAGAATTAAAAAAAGTCACAGCAGGGGGGGATAAAGGCTTTTCTCATACATGGCCCCCCCCCCCAACTATGTGGAATAAAACTTCCCACTATCGTTCGAAAATTCAGACACCCTCCAAGTTTTAAGTCTAGGCTAATAGAGACTACCTATTTTACGCAGGGCTTTTGATCTAGATTTAGACCATTGTTGCATGGTTTGGGTTGCCTGGGGCCGGAGTTCTGGAGTCATGTTTCTGGCCTGCCTGCCTTGTCCGCTAGCCGGGAGTGTCGAGTGGGCGGGTCTGGCTGACAACGAGGCTTCGGTCCTCGTGGTCCTTGACTTACATGCATCCTTGCCTGTTAGAATAAGGGCAGGAAGCTGGGGGTTCATAGTCAACAGAGTCTTAATGGTGATCAGAGATGTTTGGGGTTTGCTGTCTTCTTGCCGCTCGTGGGGGGTGCCAATGTCTCATGTGATCCCTCTTGGCTGTTGTGTTTCCTACCAGTTCTCCTCTTTCTATGCTTTCTAGCTATGCTGCTATAAGCTAATGCTGCCGGGGTCCTCATGCTACACTTGGCATCAGTGATGACATGGCATAAGTGATGTTAATAGAACACTGTGTGCTCTTTAATCAATAACTAATTACATTTTCTGTTTTCTCTCCGATCCGAGCTGTGTTCCGGCAGGTTCCAGGGCCCTACACATGATTGTACATCTGATGGAGCTGCCACTGTGCATAATTCACATTTTATTCGACCATAAAGACTCTCCATGACTTTAGTTTCGCTCTTAGATTTATTCATCCATACCCCGGCCACTTAATGTCGATGTGCATACTTCACATTCCTATTCAAACCTTTGACTCTCATGACTATTTAGTTCGCTCTTAAGATTTTATCATCTACGACGCCGCCAAAGGAGGTTGGGTCCCTTTTTGAGTCTTGGTCCTCCCAAGGTTTCTTCCTAGAACTAGGGAGTTTTTCCTTGCCACTGTCGCCCTAGGCTTGCTCAATTTGAGATTGGACGTAGTTATTAGGAGATAATCTAAACCTGTAAAGTTGCTTTGAGACAATGCTCCATTGTAAAAAGCGCTATATAAATAAATCTGACTTGACTTGACCTTATGTTTACTGTAATTGTCATATCTGATTTGCCCGTTTTATTGCGGTGTAAAATTAATTACTGATCCAGGTTTTAACAGCAGTTCATATATGGACTATAATGGGAACTTCTTGTAAATACAGAAAGGTTAAATTACTGGTTTTTAATATCGGTATTGGCCACAAAAACATCTTAATAATCGGTTCTTGCATCGGCCCATGAAATTCAATATCGGTGCACCCTTAATATGTTTACCATATTGCACATCCATAATTCAAAATACAATGAACAGTTTAAAAATTAACTCATGTTGGATAATATCCTGAGGGATAATTAAGCTAATTTTTAACACTTGATGCCACGTTTCCCATAGACTGATTTATTTGTGGTGGCTCGCCACAATACCAACATCGACACATGTCTGATTCACTCAACCTCTTCTCTCACAAACACATGTACAATATGGAGTGAGAAATGGAGATGCAAGATTGCATATTGCACTTACGCAGTGAGCAGGGAACAGAGAAGCGTGCAGCAACTTTGAAGCATGCATGAGGGGTTTAACTCTGAAGCATGCATGAGGGGTTTAACTCTGGTGTACTGCACTACAAAGACAGTTGTTCTCCTGCTCTCTCGGTTTTTGCACGGTTTTCTTGATTCTGCATGCTCATTGGGACTGCTTTGCTCAGTTGAACAGTAATTGTAGATTTGCGCTCTCACTCAACACAGTAATCCCACTCTCAGTACTTGACAATTAAAATACTGCAGTGTAGCACCTTATATTCAGTAGCGTCACAGTGTGGCTTACTGCCACAAATAAAAACTAATGCTGTGACAGACTGACATTTACTTGTAGGCACCGCTCGTACACTTATGCATACACGCATTCAAAAGAACACACTTTCAAACAATACAAGAGTAAATAAGCAAACATTTACACAAACATGGCAAATCACTTCATGACTTAAGAACATCATGTGTGGAATATCACGTACTGACAAAATATAAAAGATGTGGTTTTAAATGTACTTACAGTCTTTTCAGAGAGGCAAGTCCAAGAAAAGCTCCCGGTTCAATGCGAGAGATGATGTTATTCCTCATGTCCCTACAAAAACAGGAATCCAGCAAGTTAGGTTATACAGCATCAGTATGGATAGTCAGTAACCAGACAGTCATTTTGTTGGTGCTTACCACTAACAAAAACAGCAGTTTGTTGAGAAACACAGTACTGTGCAAAAGTCTTAGGTCACCATTAGATTTGTTGTTTTAGCAATGTTATACTGACCATATAATGCACATTGAAAAAAACTCCAAAAAAAGACCATTCCTGATCAAGCTTCTTCGAACTGTATAAGGGTCAACATCATCCCGATGAAGCCGCTATCGAACAAGTATAATGGGAGGTCACACTAAATACTTGCCACTGTAGCCTATTTCAGTTGTTTAATACTGCATCCAAATTTCCTGTCGTTTCTGGTTGTATTCTAATAAAGAGACTGAGAAATAATTATGCATGTTCATTATACCATTGCTAAAACAATGTCACAATGGTGGTCTAAGACTTTTGCACAGTATTGGACATGGATTTATTATGAGTGACATGGATTATTGTGAGTAACAAGCATAGTTACTGATGCCTGACTCAGTGTGTCACATTGATAACATACTGTACAGCTAATATATGTCAATATTGTTCCGTGATAATGGGTTAGACACATATAAGGTCTAACGTATATACACCTTCAAAAAAACTAAGAAATTCAAAGAACTGAAAGGAATAAATAGCAGCAACCAATAAAACCTAAATTAGAGGGCAGTGATATGACAATTATAGATTGTAACTAATTAAATAGTCTACATAATCTGTCTTAACAGAATTATTGTGAGAACAGTCACACTAAAAACATTTTATTACTTGGACTGAAAGCACTGATGTGGCATTAACTTTATTGGCTATTCCAGCTCACATTTTCCCTGCAGACACATGAATAAACCAGAGAGTTGGTGGGTCATAGGACATGCACCGCTGTTTGTCTGCCAGCATAAGGAAGCTCTGATGACTAAAAAACTCATGTGTTACGCAGAGCTGGATTGGATTTACACAATGAACACTACAAAAAAAAAAACAAAAAAAAACAACATCTCAAAATATGCATTTACATTTACAGCATTTAGCAGACGCCCTTATCCAGAGCGACTTACAGTTGATTCAGCCTTACAATCCAAGCAATTGTGGATTAAGGGCCTTGCTCAAGGACCCAACAGTGGCAGCTTGGCAGATGCGGGATTTGAACCCTGGATTTTCTGGTCCATAGTCCAGTACCTTAACCGCTGGGCTACCACAGTCCCACATATGCAAGGTCAAGACTGACACGTTTGGTTAAAACAACACAACCACCTTAAGACAAGGCACTCCAAACGGTAAACCTAAAGTTAGATAGCACAAGAACTGCACGTGGTGGTGAACAAGACACACCATATGCAAAACAAGTAGGAGTAAGACACCACTAACGTGTTCAATCGTTTATGAGGATGATACGAAACAAATGGTATTTAAAAAGATTTTAAAATACAATAACATTTTAATAAATTAAGAGTTTTAAGAGACCATGCAATGACTTTGACATACATGTGTCATGAAATCACAAAACTCTGCAGAGGGCTCTAATTTGAAACAACGAACGAAGAGTGAAACGAAAGCGGAGAGAGGCAAATTAACTTAAGTTAGATAGATTTTACAACTGAAAAGACGCATCATGTCTGTTCAGTTTTCAATTTTTGCGTCACATTTTCTCAGTACTACATTAAATGAAAACCATAACTGAGACCCCAAAAGTCACAGTAAATGACTTGTGACTTTTCACAGAAAAAGGCAGTCTTTTCTATAAACAAACAAATCCTCAAGGCCAAGTTAAGTTGGCTAAACTTACAACCAAGCATGATAGAGTACGAGCGCCCCTCTTTTTTGTTCTGAGGTTTGGGGCGGGGTTTACCGCCGCTGCTAAAAACATCCTAGAAGAAACACTGATGTTCAAGTCTAAAATTAACAACGTCTGGTTTTTGTCCACCACTAGTGGTTGATGATGCAGTTGGACTTAAACTATATTGTATTTTTTCATTATTATTATTATTATTATTATTATTATTATTATTATTATTAATTATTACTATTATTACGGGTGGGTTTTGGAAAGGATGTCACAATATGATGCACATGACGATACGACGCACATTGCGATATTCCACAGTTCAATGAAAATACAAAAACACCTGATATACAAGTTACGGAGTACAGTCTGAATTGTCTTAATACTTCATATCCCATTGACAATTCAGCAGACAAATTGAGTTACAACGTTGTACTGTGACATCTACAGGAGCAGAGATTGTAGTTTATACCCCCCCACCCAAAAAAAATCTATATTTTGGGCTGAAAATGTCGATGTTTATAAATTGTAAAAATAAATACTGCGATATATTGCTGTATCTGTATCGATTTTTAACAAAGTCCTAATTATTATTGAGACACGCTTGCTTTTTAAATGTAACATTACAGCCCCATTCACACATGCACCTCTAAGCAGAAATTTGTTGGGTTGAAGTTGATGCACTCCAAAGTTAAATCCTAGCATTTTGCTTAGTCTAGACTTACAATTACTGGCTTGGCTCAGGTATGATTATCATTATGAGCATTATGAGAATGTGTCATTGTGGGATATTACACTACAGGACTTTTATGGCAAATATGTGAAACAGTGCATCTAGACAATAATCATTTCACAGCTAATCCAGCTATTGGAAGCTACTAATCCAAAACTGGAAATTACCCAGTAACATAGCGGGTTGAGTGTGAAAGCGGCTCAAGAGTGGAATCTACAGATGTAACTCGTGTGTATTGTCAATTTAAACTATTGGACAGCTTGAACTTGTCACTAGAGCCAGCAACAATGCAGCGAAAAAGGGAGAACAGACCATGTTACAACCTTCCAGGTTAACACGCAAAAGATGACACACACTCCATCCTACAGAGTTCAAAGAGCAGAGTCAGTGACGGTACAGACCACACCTGCACTACTCAGGGAGCAGCTAGTCATGTTCAAAAGCTCCGACACAGACCGGCGTCTCTATAGCTCAAAGGCCTAAACTCGTTTGAAGTCTCCAAGCTGTGGTTAGAATGAAGCCTGGGCCGATTCACGTCAATTGTTTTGATGTACTCGGAGGAAAATGTGATGAAGGAAGAGATAATCACACTGAAGAAAGATGAAGGGACTGGAATGGAATTTGCCTTAATTTCCTGCTTTCATTTTCAAATGAAGCGGCTTTGCAAAAACCGTGAACGAGAACATACACACGACCAAACAAATTTGGATCAGATCATTGAACGTACACAACTCATTTTTCCTGGCTCTAAATGAGACGAGACGGCAGAATAAAAGTGATGAACTCCAGTCCTGAAAAGACCCTGCTAGCTGCCTTCACCACATAAAATTCCTGGCCAGTTACAGGGAAATTGGTTCGTGTCTCATTGTCGTAATGTAGTTCACATTTTAAACATGAGACCAAAGCACACAGGTTACCTGGAAACCAGTTCATCGGGGCTGCAAAATATTTCACATATGGAAAGTTTAACTTACTACTCCATTCAACAGACCAGCTGTAAAGCTTTTTCAAATTCCTCAGCAATACCGAGACAAGCTTGAGGTCTCTCCAGAGAAGAACGATAAACAACATTTTCAGTGGCTCTTTGCACTTGGACAACAAAACCAAGCCCTCAGCTCAAACTAGACCAGAAACAGTTACAAAAACCAGGTCCAGTGCTGAAAAGAATCTACTGCCATAAAACCTATGAAGAGAGACATTTCTTTCTGCAAACTTACCTTCTTAAGGCTTGATAAAAGAGTCATACGAAGTTTCTTTGCACCTGATTCTACCAAATAAAACTTTCGAAATCTTAATTGTACATTTAGGTAGGGCTGTACGATATGGACAAAAAATAAAAATAAATCATGCCTCGGTATTTATACTAACTACCTCAATAACGATTACATTTTTGAAGCAATGGTAAAAAGTCTGATTCAATTTCACGAGCCAATTCTTTCGAACTGACCAAACTGTTCTATAAAAATGTAAATGATTTTAGATGTTCGGTTTATTCATTCATCCGGGAAGGGGAATAGATTCTTTGCATCCAACAGTTCAAAATAATCGGCTCAGGAAAAGGAATCAAACATCCCATCACTAATTCAAAGTATGCTATTGAAGCGCGGTCGTCTCCGATTTATACACAGCGAAGATGTCGAACCACAGATTTAAGCTATGAAACATAAAGGGTTATTAATTATGGTTCAATTAGCCTAGTTAAAACAATATTAGAATCATAGATTATATTCTTAAGAAAGCAAAAGCCCAGCAATTATCAGATGCAGCCTTTGTCCGAAGCATTAAAGACGGATCCATTTATTTAGGGTGAGTGCTTTCATCATGTTGGATGTATTAACCTCTGTTGTAACGCAGACTCGTTCCTTGCGTAAGCTCCATGCTGCTATTGCTCCTTTTATTATGTTTTGCTATGCAACCCCCCTGCACTGCACATGCAGAAAAAGGTTTACACCACAGCCTTTTGCAGTGTCTATACCATACGTGTTCAAACCATGGTATGGATATGGTAATGCCTTACATGTAGAATAAGACTGGAAAATAAGACTCGTATAAAAATAAGACTGGAAAATAACTAATAATTCCATGAAAACAGATGATTTTGTTGCTATAAGTGACACAGCTTACTTCGGTTTGGTTTTTTGTTTGGTGTTGACAAACCACAAAGCAGCAGACATAAATTAAACCAACATGGAATAGCCACTGTGTGGTCAGATCATACTGACAAGATGCCACACACTGGCATAGTAAACATTTTTTATAGCAATCTTACATTTAGGCATTCAGCAGATGCCACCAACATAATACCGTCTTGCAATCCAAACAATTGTGGGATAAGGACCATGCTCAAGGACCCAGTGGCTGCAGGGGTGGGGTTTGAACCCTTGACATCCTGGTCATCAGTCCACAGCTTAACCACTAAGCCACCACAGTCCCACACATTTTATTCACAACATTATATAAAGTCAAAAGTAACAAGACATATGTGCGGTTCCAAAACCCAAAAGAAATTCATACACATGCTGAAAACCCAATTATCTCTCTATAAAGTAGCTAGTTTAATCAGCTTTCGTGAAAAACAAAGTCCTCAGTCAGGTCTCAGTTTCCATGACCACTTAAATAACCATATAACTGTATAAATCCAAGGATAAGATTAGAGTGCATGTAAACGGTCTCAGAGTTGCTATGCAACCCACTGATGTCTGTTTCATACAGTTTCATGGCTGTGTGCAAAAGGTGAAAGGTGGACTTTTATAGATTCCCTGTGCCAGTCACTCACACAGCACAGAAGAGCTGCATTTTCAGCAACCATGGCTGTGGTGTGAGCTGGATTCAGCAGTGAGCCTTTATCTGCCTTAAAAAGAGCTGAGCCCTCACTCCCTTTCTGTGTCACACAAAAGCTGCCAAAGGCACAGAGCTATGAGGGGGAAACTCTGGCACCTCTGACCTGCTTATTAGCATAAGAAAAGCAGAATGTCACATGCTGTTCATGGAGAGTGAGAGACGAATTTTAGTATGTGTGCAAACCTACAAACATGTTGCAGAGACTAACAGTAGAAAACAGAACTATAACAAATATATTTCATACATAAATACATAAAGTGGGGCTCAAAGGTCTTGAGAGCACTAGCGTATATGCTTGTTCGGATATTTGTGATGAGGGATTTTCATACTGCAGCAGGATAATAACCTAACTAGCTGAAGACCAAAGACGATACAAGGCATACTGACTGGCATGGACCTTCTTCCAGAGTCACGTGACCTAAAACCCTATTAAGCATTTATGGGAGCACTTAAATACAGAGAAAGTGAAGCATTCGGTAACATCCAAGATGTCATGCCAGTTGCAGTGAATGCTGTCATTACAGCAAAAGAGGGAAACAAACTAAATAATATAACTAGCGATAGACCGATTAATGCCATTTTTAAACAATCGGCATCGGCCAATATCTGCACTTATGAGGCGGATATTCAAAAACAGTGGGGAAAATGCAAAGAAACTTCCAGCAATAGAACTTACAGCTCATAAACTGGGACTATTGAGTGACTAAAAATAAAGGAATGCTAAGATTCAGTGAGAGTGGGGCCATTTATGAGAAGATGAAACTTTGTTTTCAGCTTCACAACTTACTGCTTTTAACTGGAACTGGGATTAAAAACACAGTTTTTCCTTGCCACTGTCACTCTAGGCTTGCTCAATTTGGGACTGGACGTAGATATTAGGAGATAATCTAAACTTGTAAAGTTGCTTTGAGACAATGCTCCATTGTAAAAAGCGCTAGATAAGTTTTTTTTTTTTTTTTTGCACGCATGTACACATTTTCATCTTTTGTCCCAGAAAGAATGTGATACTGTTATCTGGTAATAAATGCTGTAGGTAAGAGAAATGAAACTTTAATTTTTTTATTTATAGAAAAAGACAAGAGTGCAAACAGAGATTGTGCACTTATAGCGTACAGTCGTATGAAAAAGTTTGGGCACCCCTGATAATTTTCAGGATTTTTCTTTATAAATCATTGGTTGTCCAGCTCAGCAATTTCAGGTAAATATATCATATAGCAGATGAACACTGTGATATTTGAGAAGTGAAATGAAGTTTATAGGTTTTACATAAAGTGTGCAGTACTTATTCAAACAAAATTAGGCAGGTGCATAAATTTGGGCACCCTTGTCATTTGAATACCTTTAGCACTAATTATTGGAACACAAAATATGTTTTGTAAGCTCACTGACCCTTGATCTACATACACAAGTGAGTCCAACTATGATAAAGGGTTAAGGTGGCCAATTGGAAGTTTTTCTCCTCTTTGCATCTTCTCTGAAGAGTGGCAATATGGGAGCCTCAAAACAACTCTCAAATGGCCTGAAAACAAAGGTTGTTCAACATCATGGTTCAGGGAAAGGGAAAAGCTCTCTCAGAGATTTCAGCTGTCAGTTTCCACTGTGAGGAACATAGTGACGCAATGGAAGACCACAGACACAGTTCTAGTTAAGGAACTCCCGAAGTGGCAGACCAAGAAGAATCTCAGATAGGCAGAGGCGAAGGATGGTGAGAACAGTCATAGTCAAGCCACAGACCACCTTCAAAGACCTACAACCTCATCTTGCTGCAGATGGTGTCACTAATCATCGTTCAACTATACAGCACACTTTGCACAAGGAGAGGCTGTATGGGAGAGTAATGCAGAAGAAGCCTTTTCTGCAGACACGCCACAGTCACTTGAGGTGTGCTACAGCACATTTGGACAATCCAGCTTCATTTTGGAATAAAGTGCTGTGTACTGATGAAACTAAAATTGAGTTATTTGGACATAACAAGGAGCGGCACACATCCCAAGACAAACATTTGCTACCCACAGTAAAATTTGGTAGCGGTTCCATCAGGCTGCGGGACTGTGTGGCCAGTGCAGGTACTAGGAATCTTGTTAAAGTTGAGGATCGCATATTCCAGTTAATATCTCCAGATTCTTGAGAACAATGTTCAAGAATCAGTGACAAAGTTGCACCGAGGCCAACGACCCAAAACCCTGCTCAAAATCTACTAAGGCATTCATGCAAGGAACCAGTACAACGTTCTGGAATGGCCATCTCAGTCCCCCCAGACATGAATATTACTGAAAATGTGGGCTGTCCATGCTCGGAAACCATCAAACCTGACTGAACTGGAGATGTTTCTAAAGAAGAATGGTCCAAAGCACCTTCAACCAGAATCCAGACTGGAAGCTGTAGGAAGCGTTTAGCAGCTGTTATTTCTACAAAAGGAGGATCTACTAAATATTGATGTAATTTTTCTGTTGGGGTGCCCAAATTTACGCACCTGCCTAATTTTGTTATTATGAATAATTACTGCACACTTTCTGTAAATCCTATAAACTTCATTTCACTTCTCAAATATCACTGTGTTCATCTGCTATATAATATATTTAACTCAAGTTGCTGATCTGAACAACCAATGATTTATAAACTAAAATCATGAAAATTATCAGGGGTGCCCAAACTTTTTCATACGACTGTAAATCTATGTTGTCCAAAAAAAGTGATATCAACATTATATAATCAGCCATCGGTCACCCTGATCTCTAAATACTGGCATTGACCATAAAAAACCCATATCGATCTACCACTAAATAAAACACTCAGAAATTCTTGTACAGGTGGCTCCCTGATTTACAATGGAGAAATATTCCAACAAGCCTATCATAAGCTGAATGTATCGTAAACCGAGAAGTTTAATATATACTGCATACATCATAGTGCAGTCTACTTTAAACGTGCTTAAAACACTTACTTTATTCGTAGAGCTGGCTAAAATCACCAACACAATGCTTATTTTATAATAAGGTTTTAAATAAATTGTAATGTACTGAAGATGAAATACAAAAACAAAATGGTTAGTCCATTGTTGGACTGAGGGTGCTGCTGCTTACAGTGGGGCAAAAAAAGTATTTAGGTAGCCACTGAGAGTTATTCAGCTATGCTAGCCACACATAAATTAATAAACAATAAATGCAGTCAACAAATTCACAACATACAAATGATTCTCCAAGTTCATTACAGTGTGACTTTTTTATATTTTCGATTTTGGTGGACTGTGGTAGCCTTGTTGGTAAGGTACTGGACCACGGACCAAAAGGTCCAGGGTTCAAATCCCTCTGCCAAGCTGCCACTGTTGGGTCCTTGAGCAAGGCCCTTAATCCACAGTTGCTTGGATTGTAAGATTGCATCAATTGTAAGTCGCTCTGGATAAGGGCGTCTGCGAAATGCTGTATATATGTTTTTCACTGACGCTGCAAAATAAAACGAACTCTTGACACTCCACAAGCCCCTGTAAGTACTATAGTATGTAATTACTATAAAGTAAGACAGCTGAAATCCAAAACAACTCCAGGATCTGTACCGCACAGTTCATCTCCAGTAAGTTAATATATATGAAACTGTAAAATTGTAAATTGGTCAGAAGTTGTGGGATAACACTGGACCTTGCTACGTGTACCATAAATAGCATCATTACATGCTGCAAGTCAACAAACTACACCAAAATCACACCACTAACAACCAGCTGGACAAATAACTGAATTACAAATGTCATTTCGTCTTAAACATACTCTTTATCAACAAGGTAATGACACATCTGTGTACAGTCGGTTTTACACTGTGCGTGTTCAGCTGTAAGTTTATTAGAAGGCACACTGTGTGAGATCATTCCTATAAATTCCATTACAGTCTGTACTCCATGACAAGACGACAGCCGGGTTTCCATCCAAAGGTTTCGCAAATATTATGTGCATATGAAAGTTTGGCAGAAAAAAAAATGTGAATTAAGTTTGGTTTCCATAAACTGTAGATGACATACACTACCACGATTAGGGGTGGCATCAAAAAAAAGGTAAAAATGCTGTTAGCAGCCATTTACAATCTTTTTATGAAAGAGAAAGAGCTTCCATAGACCATCCATTATACATGCAAATAATAATGTTTAGATAGCTTTAACATGAATGCATTCATAACAAAACAGAGATACAACTCAGTGACAGGAATTTGAGCAGTTTTATTTAAGAGCATTGTTTAAATCATTAGGTGTACCAAGTTAATGTTGAACTCTGTTTATTTCAATAAAGTCGTGTAGTTTTGTATGAATTCAGTGTTAATTCTAGCAAATTCCGTGGCAGAAAAAGCTTGGGAACCACTGGCCTATGCTATGATAAATAAAGTAAATATTAAACTCCTCGGATTACAATAAATTCCACTTACGATGGATTTGTCGGAACGTATCGTAACTCATCGTAAATCGGGGACTACCTGTATACCAGTGTCGACAACTGGACAGAAAAAAAACTTGGATTGGACTCAATAATACTCTGACCACTGACCTTCATTCCAATCTTTGTGAGTTTTAGCACATCTTAGCCTTTACACCCCGTTCCCCTTCTGAAAAAAATGGTTTCTTGGCTGCTGCCCTTCCAAAAAGGCCATTCCTATTCAAGCTTCTTCGCACTGTAGCCCAACTTGACATCCCGATGAAGCTGCCAGATGCTCCTACTGCTCAAGTGTAACACACTACATTCTTACCACTGTAGCCCATGAAAGCTGTTTTTCAGATTTTTTTAATGCTACATATAAATATACTGTATATTCTGGCTGTGTGTATGTGTATGTAATCTAATGGTGACAAAACTTTTACACAGTCCATGGTTAGCAGCACTATTTTCAAAAATTTGAATCGAACTGTGTATAGTACACAGAGGAATATACTGTGGTTAACTTAA
The DNA here is from genome assembly GCA_025084515.1 of Ancistrus triradiatus. NCBI lineage: Eukaryota > Metazoa > Chordata > Actinopteri > Siluriformes > Loricariidae > Ancistrus > Ancistrus triradiatus. The sequence goes on along the minus strand of JAJAGP010001199.1, from coordinate 141,717 downwards.
AACGAAAAGGATTTCAAATGGAATGTGTTTCCAGTAGCAGTCAATTACCTTCGCACAGCATTCATCTACACCCAATCTAGTCTGGCAACTCATCAGTGGTGTGCGACAGTATGTACCATGTGACTAGGATTGTCATAATACCAGCAGTTTCACTATTATGTTGATAACAATTACACCACCTCTCTCTAGCTATCAAAAGTCAGAGCAACTTGCATCTGCTGTGAGTGGACGGTGAGCAAGACAAAGAGACGCAAACACAGACTGAGCAGCAGGCAGAGATGTAATGCCAAATTCCTCTGGCTTTCGAAGCTCAAGAGGATCAAAGCTGTTTACACTTCCAATGGATTTAAAAGACATCCGTTTATCTCAATTTCTTGACTTTGTTTCCAACGGGTTTTCCCATTTAATTGTCGCTAAATAATCCTAAAATGAGTTCTCAAGAAGTAGCTCTGCACATGGACAAGCTGGTTAACATCCATAGGCATGTTGGCTATTTAGAGAAGGAAAAACTACTGAAAATTATGAGGGGATATATTTGTGGATGTCCATTACTCCATGCCAAAAACTGAAAGAAACTGGCTCTGACTGAAAGCGTTAGCCACTCAATCTGTTGGAAAGATGCTGTGTCATTATGGGAAATGTAGTGCATGTAGTGAATTTGCGTGGCATGTTCTGTAGTTTTGTGGGGTACAGCAACATTTTACTTGGGCACGTGCCCCAGTAAAGTGGGTCTGATAACGCCACTGATTGTAACTTATCAGCACAAATTGTCAATACACTTAAAGGTTTAGGAGTTTAATCTCAAGCCTGATTTACGGACAGAAAAACAGAACAAACGTATATTAATGGCGTCCTTCACACCGAGTCGGAAACTGGCGGATTGTGACACTGCGTAAAACTTTTAATCAGAGTCTATTCTAATTGCTGCGTTGTTCAGGTGCGTTGAAATCAGGCTGACCAATCAGAGCTCCATTGTCAGGCAGAACAGCTCATCCTGCTAGTAGCAGAGCAAAATGGTCTATATGACAAGCAACACATTGACAATAAAAACTAATATAATAAAGAAAATATCTGGAGGAATATAGTTGAAAGGCTGGGGAATGATGGTGAAAACCTCACAGGGACTGTATGGAACCATTTTCCTGTATATTCTTGTTTTTCTAAGTGTATTCTAATCTGTTCATGCACACAAAAACACAAACTATAGCTTCCTGCAGTAATCTTAGCTCATGTCTTTGTTCTTTTAAGTTGATTCTGTGAAAAAGACCCGGCAAAATCTCAGAGACACATTAAGAGAAGGAAAATTAAAGAAAGCAAAAGCAGACAGGGAATTTTCAGTGTTTACCGTATTTTCTGGGCTATAAAGCGCACCGGATTATAAGGCGCGATATCAATGATCGATTTCTAATGGATCTATTTTCATACATAAAGCACACCGGGTTATAAGACGCATTAAATGAAACAAAACTCTTAAGTTCCGTCGGAAACTCAGTTTGGTCTTTACCTGGCGCAGGGCGTCTTCTTGCTTCCTCCACTTCCCGTACCATTGATTCGTTAATGTTGAATTCTCTCACAGCTGCTCTATGTCCATGTTGTACTGCGTGACTGATAGCGTTGTGTTTGAAATCCGCTTCGAAAATGAATGAATGAATGCACGTACCCTAATGCTGAAGCACATACCGTATTACTCCGCGATGCTGCGCACTACGGTTGCCGTAAGCTTCGTAACCTACCAAGGCCGTGCTAAAACATTTTTTTATGAGCGCCGTGTACCAGATTTATGAGCGCCGTGTACCATCTACAATCGGTTCTAGGTCAGAAGGCTCAACCAGAATTAATTTATACATTAGACGCACCGCATTTTTAGGCGCACTGTCGATTTTTGAGAAAGTTAAAGGATTTTAAGTGCGCCTTATGGTCCGAAAAATACGGTAGATAAAAAACGTGGCATACTTGAGTGAAGGTCACATTAAAAATCGTATTTGATTTTTTTCATTGCGAAAAAATTGTCCTCAACATGAATAGGCCTAGTGGCTTTTAAGCACATTCTTCAAAGATTACATAGAAGGAAATGGATGAAATGAAGGTTAAAAATATAAAAGGGTCAAAGTCAGAAGGGAAAGGGTCCACCACACCAGTGTCACCTAACTATTGGTGGACGAAACACTCCAGCAAAACCCCTTGCCTCGTTTCTTTTTCTACTCACGCAAGATCCCAGTAACGACATACAAAGTATGCCCCTCAGATTCCAGCCAGGCTGAGTCATGTTATTTTAGCTCTCAATGAAACACACCGACTATTTACTGCCTGGTCATTTTATCTGCGCAACGACATTTTCAAGCAGTTAAATCATATACACGTGTACCTATTGTGCTCTGGGGACAAACCTGGCAAGAACTTAATTAAGATTTGCAGCTCTCTTTTCTTGGCAAAAAACAGTGATAGTGATATTAAACTAGCAATGGGTTCACAACAAGCATACCTAAAATGCTAAACGACTTCTATTGGATCAAGAACAGAAATGGCATCGGGCAACACTGTTCCCTGAGGGCAGGGACTAAAATTAACTTTCCCTTTTACCATCCCCCCTCTTAAAAGCCACTTGAAGATTCCTCAGCTTCACTGATGTACTTCCGCTGGCAGCTAGCAGGCTGATATAATAAGAGAGTTCCCTCAGCACTTGGAAGCACAACAGTCAATGAGCCTGCACAAACATGCAGTGTGCTGGCAGTCATCCTCTCAATCAGGTAGGCAAATGTGTTACTTATTTGTTTAGTTTCAAAAAGATGCACAAAAGCTGTTAGGAATTTAAAAAAATAAGACGAGAGCTCAACTTACAGTCTCTCCAGCATGGACAAACCAAGGAAGGAGCCATTTAGAAGTTCCTGGATTTTATTGGTGCTCAAGATCCTGCAAAGAAATAAAAAATCTTGTTACAATCACACCTTATGATGTCAATCCCCACTACGTTCCATATTGACTTATTGACTTACTTCAATAACTTGGAAACGAGATGTATTACATTTTATAACACAAGTCCCGATCAGTGGCTGCGTTTTCATGCACTTAATAATTAAATAACTGCAGAAAATCTGATTTTGTCAGTACTCCGATCAACGAGTATACATGCACTTGATTAATCAGATAATGGGAAACCTCCAGGTTTATATGACCCAGGCAGTAAATGGATTTCTACTTTGCAACCAGGCAACAACCTCACAGAAATGTGTGACATAAACTTTTGATACTAAATAATCTAATTTTTCATTTTCTTTCTTTCTGCCAGTTCCCACAACAAAATTCCCCACCTGGTCTATGTAAATAAGCCCAAAAGAAGCATAATGCTGGAAACCATGTTTTTTTGCGTAGACTGCCAAATCCAATTGAAATCGGGTAACTGGTATACGTGCTACGAGTAATCCGATTACTGGAGTAAAATCCAGATCTCTTTATCAGATTACTTAATCTGATTTCTACATCAGAGTATGCTGTATACATGACCATTTGAATAATCTGCAGAAATCCAACTACAATCAGTTTATTAAGTGTAAACGCACTCAGTGTTTGAACAGCTAAACATTAGGGGTGGGTATTGGAAAGGACTTCACAATACGATACACATCATGCTCATGTCATGAAACACTGAGATACAATGCATATGATATATTGCGATATTCCACATAGTTCACTGAAAAGATAAAAACATCTGAAATGCGGTGTACAATCTGAGTGGTCTTATTACGTCACACCAAATGAATAATTCAGCGGACAAACTGAGTCAAAACACTGTACTGCGACAACTACAGGAGCGGAGATTGTAGTTTACACCCCATTTAAAATGTGTTTTTCCTTCCTTCAAAAAAATTAGGTATTTGAGCTGAAACTCGATGTAGTATACAGCGAACATAAATATCGAATTTTAGCACAGCTCTACTAAACATAACATCTGCACTCAATATTATAAACATTTGAATAACATCAATGCCAATTTTAAATGAGGAATCCTAAAACCATAAGCATGATTAAGATTGATTAATTAATTGTGCAACTCTAAAGCAAATTAAAAGCAGGTCATGGATAAAATATTATATCTCCAGTTCACCACAAACAGAACTTAACAGAATCACTAAAGAAAAAGACCAAACACACCGAGCAATAACTGTTTTAATTCTTATGATTACACTTTGTTTCTAAAACAGGAATACAAAAGTCTAATAAAATCTACGATAAAGTGAATGTGTACATCAATTTCACATAAATGACTCTGCCAGTGTGTGGAAGTGTAAGACAACCGGTTTCACTGTGTGAGAGCAAAGACGAGTAGTTTGTGTGAACTGCTTTTAACACCTCTTCATCACAGTATCCCCATTCACAATGCTTTGCATATTTTGTCACATCTTCAGGCAACACCATATGCTTATTTGTAGATTTACATGTGAATCCCAAAGCTTGGTACATTTACATTTAGCAGACACCCTCAGAGACAGCTTGGTAAAGCTTGGAACTCAGAACTTCAGCCTTAATCAGTCATCCACCCCAGTTCTTGTATAAAGAATATAGGTGCTCCCTGACTTATGATGGCCATGTGTTCTTACAAACCCATTAGAAGTTGAATGTATCATAAACGGAGGAGTTTATAGGAGTAATATATTGAATAATGTATTGAAAGTGAAAAACAAACAAAAAGTGAACAACTATAAAAAAATGGTCAGTCTGCTGGTGCTGTGTGGATGCGCATCGCTTGCCTGGGGGGGGGGGGGAATCTACATTGAACCATCATAAAACAGGGAGCGATTGTATAAGACCAAAGCAGAAGGTCTATGGTCTATACTGGATGTATCGTTCATTCATTCATTCACTTTATCCGTTTTATCCCGGACAGGGTCGTGGGAGAGCATGACGGCATAGGGCACCATGGCAAGAACAACCCCAGACAGGGCTCCAGTCCATCACAGGGCACACACACACACACGCCACTTTAGAGACACCAAGTAGCCCAACACGCATGTCTTTTGACTGTGCGAGGAAACTGGAGCACCAGGAATAAACCCACATGGTCATAGGGAGGATTCCACTCAGAAAGAACCCAGACCACTCCAATTAGGATTGAACCCAGAACCTTCTCGCTGTGAGACAACAATGCTACCCACTTAGCTACCCTATATTAGATTTATTCACCGGTAATTTATTTTTTAGCTGCCTTGGTTTGAAATGATCGAAATTGCTAGTAGAATCAATTTATGCAAAGTGTAGATTCTGCTTTGGATGACTTTTGTGAGTTGAGTGATAAATAAAATCAGAACAGAAAACGCATAATGTAGTATGCATTTTCTGTAAAATATAACAGCATATTTTGTTAAGATAGCCGTGTCACAATTATTCAATCCCTATATAATATTGTTGTGTTTAAAGCTTTCTGGCAGTTTTTTATGGACTAAAGTGGAGTTCAAACATAATTAAGCCTTTGAGAACTCTATAATAATCCTTCATTTGCATCAGCTGTGATGCATATATAAACCCCACCCATGAAGGAATTCAAGGTGAGTTGCAATCATAGGAAAGACAGGAGCCTCCACAAAAGCTGAGAGAGGAGATCATTTCATTGTACCTGAAGGGTCTTGGGTATAAGAAGATTTCCAAAACGTATAACATCCCAATAGACACCATTGGGACCATTATAAGGAAATTTAAAACTTATGGAACAGCTGCAAACCTGCCTGGCCATGAAAGAAAGTCCAAAAATTCATCAAGGGCCCTTAGCAACTTAGTCAGGACAACTAAGAAAAACCCCTGTGCGAGTGCAAGACATCTATAGGATGCCCTGATGAAGGCTGGAACAAGTGCTTCAGTAGCAACGTGCACTGAATAAATGAGGACTTCATGGCCGGACTCCAAGAAGCACTCCACTCTTAACCACAAGGAACATCAAAAGTGGAGGAATTTGGGTAAGACTACAGAGTTTTGGGTGACAGTTCTATTGACTGATGAAACCAAACCGGAACTGTTTGTACATATGGACCAGCGGTATATCTGGCGTGCGAAAGGCCAGGCTTATGACCAGAAGAATACCGTCCCCACAGTCAAGCATGGAGGTGGGTCATTAATGATGTGGGGCAGTTTTTCTGCAGCAGGAACTGGCAATCTTAATTGTGTACCTGGCATCATGGATTCACAGAAATACCAAGCCATTTTGAAGAGGAACGTGATGCCATCTGTTGACAAATTAAACCTTGGCAATCATTGGACCTTCAAGCAAGACAATGATCCTAAGCACACCTCCAAGTCAACCAAAGTTGGTTGAGAAGAACATCCTGGAGTGGCCTTCTCAGTCACCAGATCTAAATCTGACAGGCAGTTGCAGCTTGGAAGCCATCAAACATCACTGAACTAGAGGCTTTTGCACATGAAGAATATGTCAAGATTCCAACTGAGAGGGGTATAAAGCTTGTTAGTACTTACCAAAAATGTTTGTTGGAAGTTATAAAACCTAAAGGATGCTCCACAAAGTATTAAAGCAGGGCGTTGAATAATAGTGTGCACATGCACGTGTTCAAAGAGTTACATTTTTCATTTGAACTTCAAAGTTAAGTCAACCTCTGTTATCAAAATAACTCGCATATATATTAATAAATACTGTTTGTTGTTTAATGAGATTTTTCTTCATTATCTTTCATCCACATCTCTATAATGTATTTGGAGTTGAATATTTCTGATTGCAACTGTATATATATATATATATATATATATATATATATATATATATATATATATAGGAATAATGGCAATATATTGACTACAGTAGGAGCTATAGAGGGCTCTCAGGAGGAGGTTTACTATAGGCATGAAACTCAATTTGAATAGCAATATGAAAAAGGTAACAGTTAAATGTAACACTTCCAATAGACAGAGTCGGACAGATACAAAATCTCCCATATCCTAAGGTTATCTTGGCTACAGCAGTAATTGTTAACACTGAACTAAGTGGGTTGTAAACTGATTTGTGGTGCAAAACAAGACATCCAACCTGGCGAACTTTGAGACGAGTTATCTTCTGTCCAATTCAAAAGTGCTTCTGTTACATATTATGTAGATCATAAACAAAAAAAAAGCTTTATTATCCTTCTAAAATTACCATAATCATTTTCAATGAAATGGAATAAACTGTTCCAACAACATTTTGGACTTCAGTTAGTATCCTCTTTGTTCTCTCTGGTCATTCACTAATCCTAAAAAATTTGATATAGTTCCTCCTCCAGTCTGGTTGAAGGGTGTCTGAAGGTAAGCCTATCCCCTCGTCTCAATCTAAAAAGTAGCTTAAATACCCAGAGCCCTGATTTCAGACCCATTCTGTGGCCTCTCATGGAAAGTTCAGGCAATTACCATATAAAAGACCGTTGCCTCTTTGCCTGTGGGCCTCACAGTCAAGGAGACGGGAATCCTCTCTGGAATTTAAACTTTTTTTTATATTTAAAATAGATTCAGGTGCCAGAATAAGACCAGACTATAGAGCTCATAAAACACAAGTAAATGAAGGTAGACTGAATAGTCTGAATAGTCAACACATGGTAGATGGAGTTTCAGAATGAGGTGTGAACACATGTTCCAATAGTGATTACAGCTTTAAGAACCTCTGCTGGCATGAAGTATTCGGTGTTTCTCCAGTCAGGGAGCTGATCACAATCATATTTGGAGAACTATGACTAGGCTGAACCAAATGTTTACAAAAAGGCTAAGGAAGGCTCCAATGTTTCCAGAGGCCCAGGAAAGGACAAACATCAGCCAGTACTGACTTGTCCACTTTTCAGCTGTCTTTCTGGGACTAACAAAGCCATCCAATGGAATCAGCTTTACCCAAAACACCCTGCTAGTCAGCACCCCGTCATTGCTTGAAAAGTAGCTCAATGCAGACAATCCAGACACTGCTCTCTGTCATCACTTGACATTTAGGGTGTACTCACACTGAGCACGATGGCCTTGAACCAGAGCGCATTTGCCTACTCTCACTAGGCAATTCGTACCTCACTCAGGCGCATTTCACACCTAAAGCGCGGTTAGTTCAGCTAGTGAGTGTGCCGATCCGGAGCACTCACTAGCTGAACTAACCACGCTTTAAGTGTGAAACGCGCCTGAGTGGGGTACGAATTGCTTAGTGTGAGTACACCCTTAAAGAGCGTTAAATGTATATAAAAAAATAAAAATAAATAAATAAATAGATGAGACAGAAACATAGCAATTACACAGAAAGCAAACCGTTGTTTAATTTATTCTGGTCTATAAATCTGTTTTATAGAGCTTACTGTGTATCTGTCTGAATTGTACTGGCCACAACTAAATTATTATTATGAGGACTGTGGTAGCCTAGCGGTTAAGGTACTGGACTCTGGACCAGAAGGTCCAGGGTTCAAATCCCACCTCTGCCAAGCTGCCACTGTTGGGTCCTTGAGCAAGGCCCTTAACCCACAATTGCTTGGATTGTAAGATTGTATCAATTGTAAGTCGCTCTGGATAAGTGCGTCTGCTAAATGCTGTAAATGTAAATTTCCATCAACTTTTAATCGATGGACTTTTAATCTTGTTTAGTAAGATTAGCAATTATTCTTGACTTAATTTCCTAAATTTGTTTAGAAAATTGTTTTAACAACCCTGCAAGAATCAAATTTTTGTAGTTTCTAATATACAGAACAACCTCTAGACCAAAAAGTCCACATTTCATTACTGTACTTCATTGTACATTTCCTGTTGGTAACTGTGTACAGTGGATTGTTGCCAAACAACACAGCTACACTAGAGCAGAGCTAGGCTAATTCTACTAATTTGGTTAAACCTAATGAAGAACACACACAGATTTGGTGCAACTGTTGTCAGTTTGTATTTTGTGGCAATCTTTAATCTCAACTATGCTCAACTATGTTAATTTAAACTAAATACAGTATACAGGAACTGTGTAAATGTCATCTGCCAACTCACTGATCCACTCCAGCATGGTATTTACAGTCAAACTGACATTTCTGAATAAGGTTGTGTTTTCTAAAGGTTGCCATCTCTGTAAATGGCTTCCCTGCATGATGGAAAGAACTTTTCTTTAAAATTTTCCTCTGAGACACTTCCTCTCAGACAGGGTATTTAAAACATGAAGAAAATGCATGTGTATCTAGACTGAGCTGTACATACACAGCTTTGGTTTAGTTTTTGCCTAGTTACAGGCATAGTTCTATTCTAGCATAGTACAAAAAGGAGTTAATCTAATAAACAAAAGGAAAAAATGTAGAAAATTCAAAATTGTGATATTGACGCATGGCAGGCCGTATCAAACTGTCTTGTGCTCAATGTGGCCAGCAGGCAAGTACTTTGAGAACTCTGTTTTACATTTTATTTAACAAAATACATGTACAGTGGTACTTCGGTCATTAATTCGTCATTAATTCATTCCAGAAGGCTTGTCGAGAACTTTTCCCCGTAAGGAATAATGTAAATTTAATCCAGACGCCCAGAACATCCACACTGTATAAGTATTATATGCATTAATAAAGTTGTACTGTACAGGTGCTCCCTGATTTATGAAGGGGGAATGTTCCAACAAATTCATCATACGTTAAATGTATCATGAACTGAGGAGTTTAATGGGTGTTTGGTAGAGCAGAGCCTATGATAAGTAATAAGTAAGTAAATTAATGTTTAAAATACTTACATTAATCTACTTAGCCAAAATCATTAACACAAAGCTTATTTTATAATAAAGTGTTGATAATCAAGTAATTTAATCAGTAACGGATTGAAAGTGAAAAGTAAAAGCAAAACACTTACTCTATTGGTGAACTCGAGAGCACTAGCATAGCTGCTAAGCTAACTGCAGCCTGTGTTCTGGAGCATTCAATTCCTGTTTTGCTTTCGGTTGGCTTTTATGAACTAATCTTTTTAGGACCCACAGAGACTTATCTGCACTAAGAATACAATACTGTAGATGTGAAAAAATAAAAAAAACATGACGGAAATAGTGGAGATCTGAGCAACGGATATTGTGAATCTGAATCACTGTGTACTGAATTGTGAACAGAGTTTTGGCTGAAACGAGTCACATATCTTGACTCATACAAGAGTACTGAACAAATGACGAGGCCCGAGAAACTTTACTGCTCAAAATGCGTCAAGAACCGAATTCGTTACCATTGTACTTCATTTATAACAACAAAATCCTGCAAACTATACCTCAAAGGTAAGCTACTGTATATTTTACATAATCATTTAACGCTGATTAGTAAACATGTGCCAAAGGTCAGAAAAAGTTGCGACTGCATCACTGCAGAAGCACTAGTGATGGGCAAGACCAATAGGACAGACTAACAGAGTGGTAGGAAGAAAATACTACACACATACGATGGACAGTTTTCTAGCTCTATCACTATCATTCTCCTGTGGAATGTAGCACATTGAAACTCTTCAGGCCCAAACCTACTCAAACTCTTTGCCCGAGATAGCATTCAATGGACAGACTCAGCAGAGAACAGTCAACTCTTGTTTAGTCAGACCTGAATAAGCTAGAGTCAAACTGCAAATTCTCAGCATACGAAGTATTTCTGCTTAAAAACACAAATATCCCCTTTCACTAACCAGTTAGTCAAGAAATAAATAGCATACGGTAGTAACCTAATAGCTCACAAGGAAACTGTATACCATCTGTTACTAAAGGTTAGAGTAAACATTTCATACCCTTGGTCTTAAAACCTAAGATACAATTATCATCAAGCAAAAAGTAGCAACACACCCATAAACTTCCATATATATTCAGCTGATCTACTACTACCAAAATGATTTTCGGTAAAGATGAAGGACTCATCTATGATGGCTTGATGATCCCACAAAAAAGAAAACATTGTGTTTGCAACTCATACCAGTATTTGATAGGACAAGAAAAAAGCAACAGCTTGCAGAAACCATGTATGTTTTTCTGGGCAACAGTTAACACGAACACTGCACCTAAAACGTTTTTTAGCAGCCAGCCAAATCAAACACAGTAAACAATTTCACAACCTGAAGCAAAATCTTCTTGGAGAAGCACAAAAAGTGTCCCAGGTAGAGCTGATCCTTTTTGGATTATAATACAACACTTAAAACACATGATTATGTTAGAAAAGAAGTAAAGAAACTATTCAGGAACAAACGCATTCCCAGATCCTATCTAATCTCGTCTCACTGTGAACCATAGCATTTAATGGGACTCTGCTGGACTTTTAAATTGAGCCCTTTAAATAAGTTTCCTGTAGTGGGAGGAAGTCTCACATCCCACAGTGCTTTTCCACAGGCACCAGGTGTGGGTCAGACAGACAGAAATGCTCTAGGTGCTCTAAAAGAGCTATTATTCCTGCCCTCAACTGAATACAGCCACAGGTGTGTGTACACACACAGAGAAACGCTTTCAAACTCAGACAGTCAGAATCGCATGCTTTTCGAGCAGCTGAATGAAAAAGGACATGCTTTAAAAGAATGAAAAATATATTCCACATTATTATTTAAAATAACCACACACAAAAAAAGGAAGAAAATGACTGGGTAAAGAAAATGGTACGTTTATGCCGTCTTTGCCTTGACATTTAGATCCAATACCAGAAAAAAAACTTGTTATTTAACATTATTATTCAGAGTAATTTACAACTGACCAAAGTTCATTAAGAACCTTGCTTAAGAGCCCAGTGGTGGAAGCTTGGAAAAGGAAAGATTTGAACTCGCAACCTTCCTATATACATGTAGATACTTAACCACTGGATTAAAAAAAACAGGTGTAGTGGTGTGATGCACAAGCTTTTCAACTATGGCCAAAAGTTAATCTCAGAAGCCACATACATGCATTAGTAAGCTAATAATATACAGTAATTATAGGCCTTAGACGTGATGGCCGCACCTCCACGTAATACAAGCTAAAGGCTGAGAACCACAAATGATTGCATCTTTTAAACAGGATTTAAACATTTGAGACTGTGGTAGCCTAGTGGGTAAGGCACTGGACTACGGACTAGAAGGTTCAGGGTTCAAATCTCACCTCTGCCAAGCTGCCACTGTTGGGACCTTCAGCAAGACCCTTTACCCAAAATTGCTTAGACTGTAAGACTTGTAAGTTGTCTGGGTAAGAGCGTCTGCTAAATGCTGTAAATGTAAATTTGGCTGGCAAAATGAAAAACCACAACATTTAACTTACAAACAGAAACATCTGTACATAAAATAAGTTAGATACCGTATATTAGACAGATGTACAATATTTTACAAGCCTGTGCAACCAAAAAAGTCTACAGCATCTTGAATACTGCCCAAGGAAAGTACAGCCACTTTAACTGAGGATATGGCAAGAAGAAACAGGATGATGTCATATTTTGTGTGTGTTGGGAATTGCAGGCCTCGGTCTAGACCAGAGGAAGTAACTGCTTTAATAAGTCAGCAGAGGCACAGCAGGACCACAAGCAAAAACATACAGTAAAGGCTAAGGGACTCCTACAAGTCATGAAAACGCATTCATTCTGAACAGATACATTTGAGCAAAGTAGCACAGTCATGTGATTCATGCGCCTGACACAAGCAAGACAAGTGGAAAGTACATCCCTACAGATCCATGCAGAGGCCACGAACTTGGCGATGGAAGCTGGTCAAATACACATTCGCTACCTGGCTCTTTTGCTCTTTCTTTCTTACATACATTCTTACTGCAAAACGTACAACCATAGATAAAACATTTGGGGCTTTTTGAAACATTTTAAAACATGTAAGCACATAAAGGGGATGTTGAAAGATTAACATGGGACTCTATGTCCATCACCTGTAGCAGATTCTTTGGAAACATTCATTGAGTTCCAAATCTAGCCAGGTGTGTTTCTACTAAATGAACTGGCTGTATGTCCTAATCATTGCAGCCATTGTCGAAGTGAGCTTGTGAGTCACTACAAAGACTGATCTAGTAAACCTAGTAATAATGGTATCACTAAACACTGAGAATTTTCCCTGTATGCAGTTGAATACTTATGTTCATCTACAAAGTTGCACTGGTTAGTGATTGGCACGCTTGTAAAATAAATAATGTGCTAGTAATTAGCATCAGGTATTTCACTGACATCCTGCTTGCACTAGAAAAACTTTATCACAGCTCTTAGAACTATGCCCCCTTTCTCTCATGTTCTGGGGACGTTGTAGTTCTTATAACACTGTGTATAGGGACTTTTTTTAGCTCCTACTTCAAGGTAGGTCTTTTCTCAGTGCATTTGAACCTGAAGTGATGCAAGTACGAGTCATTTGGTCCAGATGTAAGAGTACAGCTATTGGTCGCAAGTGTGATGATAGTGATTGGTCCAGATGCAAGTGCCGTGTTGACGGCAACCATAATGTCCAAATATACTTAGTATCCATATAAACAACAGATCTTCACACTATAAATGGAAACGGAAAAAAAACACAGACAAATGGGCCGACAGTGAAGTCCAGGCTTCACATCACTTCCGCGTCACATGGCTTTCCAACTGGGGTACAAATGGAAACCAATAAAAGCCCTCGGAACAAAAGTAGTTCTCGGAGTTCTGTAATTCCACGGTCCTTCCAAATTAGTCACTAGAACTGTTTGGTGCAAAAGCAGCTATAGCTTGTGTATTAGCACATTGCTAACTCATCCAAATTGCCTCAACCATAAGTGTTACCAAAACCATCCAAACCACCAAACATGTATAGGGTTCATTTATTCATTCACTTTCTAATCAACTTAATCCTGGACAGAATCGGCGCCTAGCAGTCTTCTCGCTGTGAAGCAACAGTGCTACTCACCTAGCCACTGTGCCGCCCCTATAGGATTCACCCTAACCATTTTTTTCCTTTGGAGGACCAGTATTTACTGAGTCATTTCTTAGTAAATAAAACTTTTCATACTCAAATGCTAAATAACATTTGCCCAAGCACCAATGCAACTGATTCAGCCACCAGTGATGCTCTTCCATCCAACAGATTAACGTTAAATATGTTTCATTTCATTCAACTCAGACTATACACAGGATCTTAGCAGCCAATACTAGGAGTTCTGATATCAATAACATACAGCAAACAGTGAAAGAGGTAATGTGACATACCTAATAGCATTTACGTTTGTTACTTTGCTAGAACTATTAGGAAAACATATCACCATAAAAAGCAGAGGTAGCTTTGATTACAAAGTTATTAGCCAAAGTGTTTTGTATTTTACAGTTTACTTCGAAGTGAACAGAAACTGCAATCATTTTAACCAGATCTGTTTTACTCTCAAGACTCATTCACAAAAGGCTACACTAGACATCTATCACAATACTGGTAGGCTGTTTTTTTCCTGGCGAGACAAGCACTATAAGAACTTAATCTTGTTCAGTCTGAACCTAAGGAAGTCTACTTCCCCATCTGAGCCTGGTTCTTCTCAAAGCTCCTTCCTGATGCTATTACCTCTGCCTGCTCAGTTGGAGTCTAGAGACAGCATTTTGTGACCAAGTACTACATACATTAAAGTTTATCACATACACTCGTAACTTTTTTGTGCTATAGCAGCCAGCCAAATCAAACACCGTAAACAATTTCTCAACCTGAAACAAAAGCTTCTTGGAGAAGCATCCCAGTTAGAGCTGATCCTTTCTGGATTATAATACAACACAAAAAGCATGATCTTGTCAGAAAAAAATAGAGAAACTATTCAGGAACAAACGCATTCCCAGATCCCATCTAATCTCGTAAAAAATGTACAAATTGCAAACTATTCATAAAAGAAGCAGATGCCAGACAAAACAGTTGAACTCTACTTACAGCAGTCACCCAAATAAATGTTCTGAACCTGTGCCAGAGACAATCTTCATAATATGACAGCATACAGATTTTATTTAAATGCAGAGTACATATATAACCAGTCATCTGATCTCCTCTAATGGTAGGAGACCACACATGGAATGAACTGGCTTGGTAGCACACTGAACCTCCATAGAACAACACATGCATAACAACCCACATTTGCACAACATATCTTGATATCAGTCAAGCTGATAAAAAACCATGGTTACTGACAACATGTACCATTTATGGAAGCATCCTCACAGCAAAGAGATCAGATCCATGGATGCAAACAGTGGTCTGTGAACTTTAAACTAAAAATACTTGGGCAGCCATGCAGTGTGACTCAGTCCATGCCTTGCATTAAAGATGAGGCAATGTGTGTACAAATCCACTCTATGTTTGGCACATATTTGGAGTCAGAACAATAGAAATTAGTCATATTCACTGGCTGTCCATTACTGCATGGGTAGGTATATATGTATTATAGCTACATGAGAATAGTGTTATATTTATGTGGTGAGACAAGCGCTACAACTACTAATGGAATGGGCCATGGTCCATTAATAAAAAGAAAAAATATATATATCAACCAACTGTAAGTCACTGATTAAGGGTGTCTGCTAAATGCTGTAAGTGTAATTAATTCTCTAGGACAAATTTGGGTCATGCCCAGGGACAGACCATGAGTGAATATACAGATAGTTATGTACCACAGCTATCTGATAATAGTTCATGACAAATGTCCATTAACAAATTCACATATGGTGTTGAAGGAGTGGGATAATACATGGCAGTTCAACACAAATACGGAATGGGTCGTGGTCCTTTAATTAAACTCACCATGATCAGGTCTCTTGGCCAAAATCATACCATATCCAGGAGGCCGGCACAGAGAGCCAGTGCAAAGCCAGACAAAACAGGAGCTTGGCAACGCGGATGAGTTCGTCTTTGAGGTTAGTTTTAGGGGACTTTGTTTCTAATAATGACCCTAACCCCACTCCATAACCCCCTTAATCCATATGTTATGCCTAACCCATGTCCTAAGCCTAGCCCTAAAAGCAAGATCCAGCTCCTTAAGCCAGTGGTTCCCAAACTGTAGAGCTCTTGCAGGGTGGTGCAGCAAGGCAAACGAATGAATGTTTGAGAAAGAAACATAAGTTGCAGTTTTATATAAATTCCAATGGCACTTTGGAAGCAAAGGATGTATGTGTACATTGTGTTGATATACTTGGGAAAACCAAATGTCTCTATGATGATAGGAAACCCTGGAATTTCCGGTCAATACATCTTTAACTGCTTTTTTTGAAATGGCAACTTTTATTTGAAAAGCCAAAATAGTCAAACGACTTGCTTCATGTTACTGAGGTTAAGGTTAGGGTTAGGTGCAGTATTAATTAGCTGCAGTAGTCCTTAATTGTCACTCATGTCAATGGAAAGCCCTCACAAGGACAGCAAGACCAATGTGTGTGTGTAATTTTTTTAATCTACAAAAGAGGGGGTACTGCAGAAAAAGTTTGGGAACCACAGCCTTAGCCCATGTGCTAACTCTGAAAGTAGTTCAAGGTTTAAGTATTGAAACAAGGCATTGAAAATTGAGCCAGGGTATAGGTAGGTAAGTACCATGGTCATAAAACAACAGTTCTAGTCTAAGTAAATAAGGAAGTCTGGAGGCACATGAATATGGGCCAGGCCATAGTACTATAACCTTTTCAAAAACAATCCAAGAACACCACAAACACAGTTCATGACGATTTACTTTCCAGGCCAGACCTGGGTCATGCACTCAAGCTGACCCTTAGTGGATGTATAGGTAGACAAGTACCTCCATATCACAATAGTTGTATCTCAAGCTACAGAAACGAGTCAAGCCCTAACACGAAGTGCCAGGGTTTGAACTAGAGCGAGCTGGACATGCATCATGCATGGTCTACACTAAAGGTAAGCCCACTTTCATCTGCTTTCATTCCACCACCAGCTTCCTACGACTCTAGCAACGCCAGTCATGCATAAGGAAAAGATATACTGTACAGATAGCACAATGGTGGCTGATACTTACAGTGTGACTGTTCTGTTTGGAAACGTGTGAGCAGGCAGCACCTGCTGAAGCTCCATGTTGCTACAAACCACCTTCCTGTCCGCAGAGCCTGACCGACCACCGCTTTTCGACCGTTCCTCGTATGATTTGCAGTCAGAGGAGACCGCACAATCTGCAGATCTGGGCAGAATAACAGCCAGCAGAAACATGCACCAGCCGTTCAGCCACATTTCCAGCTTCTGGCGTCGATATGCAGGAGGGAGAAGCAAATGCAACATCAAAACACGTTCCTTCGATAAACGCTCACGCACGACGTGAGAAAGGAAAAATCTGTAAGCCAGTCTGCATATTTAGGGGGCATATTTAAGGAAGCGCGTCCGAAACATCGACGTTTGGATCAGGGAACATGGCTTTGTGCGCCCCATCTCTCAGTCCTGAGAAACGGTGCGAGATCCTTTGTTTTCCAAGCGGCTCGTTTTACGACTCCGTACCATGGCGTCGATAAAACCAGGTTAAAACTTCATCGTGCTTCAAGTAGCTGTAGTAAATGAATCCAGCCACATGCTTCTGTGTTTTAGTTCTCCGTGATCGTGGGAGTCCATACCGTGTTTTTCAAGCCTACTACTCCATGGAGAGACAGCTGCAGTCGAACCAAGCCAGGACAAGCAAACTTCAGGAAATCTGATCGCGCTCCGATCAACTTTCCACTTCTTAGTTCGTTAATCCAACGTAGAGTCCCAACAAAATCAGCACTATTTAGAGTTTAAATTAAAATGGGAGACATCATAATCTGCTGAACGCAAACAGTATTTCTTAGAAAACCAAGGAGGTTTTTCAACGAGTTCCTAAAAAATCTTTCGGTTATATGAACAAATCTAGTGGAAGAAGAAAAAAAGCGTTAAAATGTAATAAAACCAGCTTAAAAATCTATAGACAATAAACAGACAGTGAATCTGTGCCGCTGTAGTTGTTGAACTCCATAAAGTCTGCGTGAATCCATGAACGTCCCACTTCCGCCGCTGACGTCATCACGGAGCTGCTACCTTAAAAATAAAATAGTGGATCGTATGCGTTAAAGGAATAGTCCAGATTAAAAAACAAACAACGAAGCAAAAAAAGTTGAAGCTTCCCCAAATCTAATCAATCAGTGAACATACGTTTGTTTTCAGCATCATGCAGATTAAATCGTTGCATGACTAAGGGACATTGTCTGCTAGGTCCTCAGAAATAATACATGTAAATGTTGTTTAAAAAACAAAACATAAAGTAACTTTTTCTCATTCCTGTAATGTTTGTCAATGGAGATCTACCATACTGGAACACTCACCATCTTTACTAACTGAATAACTGAACTGAACTAATTGGAAAACAGTAGAACAAGCCTATAAGTGTTGCATATCTTGATCCTACCATGTAATTCTGGAATTAATCATTGTGTGCCTAACTCTCAACAATTCTCACTATTATCATGGTAAAAGTACAGACCATGGACAGAAGGGTTAACTCATTGACTTTTCACTTCTGCTCTCACTGAATCACCCTTGGACAGAGCATGGCAGCAATGTAGCACAACCATAGCTTCACAGCTCCAGCGTCCCTGGTTCGACGCCAACTTCAGACTCCTCCTGTGTGGAGAGTGCATGTCCTCCTTAGTACAAATAGACACCGTAAAAAAATGCTGAAACATAGCAGGAGACAGAAGATCAGAATCTGCAACCCTAAACTGGTGAAGTTTGCTAAAGAGCCACAAGGCTGATTTAGACTTTTTAATAGCCATAAGTTTAAAGATGAACAGACATGCATTAAATCACATTGCTTGACAAACACTGGTGGACATTGGCTGCTAGTTTCTCAAAAACAATCAAGTTAATACTTGCTCAGCGATCCAGATAATAATAATAATTATAAAGCACAAACCACTGGTATTACTCTATGGCTATAGAACGTGGTAAATAAAGCCTGTGTAAATACATGAATGTCTGCTTCCAGTGGCTGATGTCATCACAGCAGCAGACTCTTTAAAAAGGTGGACCATGTGCATTAAAGCATTCATTTGCCAATTAGGACATTTACATTTTTTCCTTATCCTGAATACAATCAGACATGTTTGGTTTCCAAAGTTTGCTTCTTTACTTTTGCAATGGAGCTGCATGCTTACAGCTACAGTGGTGCTTGAAAGTTTGTGAACCCTTTAGAATTTTCTATATTTCTACATAAATATGACCTAAAACATCATCAGATTTTTCACACAAGTTCAAAAATTAGATAAAGAGAACCCAGGTAAACAAATGAGACACAAATATTATCCTTGGTTATTTATTTATTGAGGAAAATGATCCAATATTACAAATTAGTGAGTGGCAAAAGTATGCGAACCTCTAGGGTTAGCAGTTAAATTGAAGATGAAATTAGAGTCCGGTGTTTTCAATCAATGGGATGACAATCAGGTGTGAGTGGGCACCCTGTTTTATTTAAAGAACAGGGATCTATCAAAGTCCGCTCTTCACAACACACATTTGTGGAAGTGTATCATGGCACAAACAAAGGAGATTTCTGAGGACCTCAGAAAAAGAGTTGATGATGCTCATTAGGCTGAAATAGATTACAACACCATCTATAAAAAGTGTGGATTCCACCAATCTACAGTCAGACAGATTGTGTACAAATGGAGAAAGTTCAAGACCATTGTTACCCTCCCCAGGTGTGGTGGACCAACAAAAATCACTCCAAGTGCAAGGCATGTAATAGTTGGCGAGATAGTTCACCATCACAAGAACAATGAAAAACAATATGTGCATGGCAGGGTTGCAAGGAGAAAGCCACTGCTCTCCAAAAAGAACATTGCTGATCTTCTGCAGTTTGCTAAACTTGCCATCTGAGGCACGTTTGCCTCCTCCTTGCCTTCTGAGGCTTGCCATCATTGATGGAACAATGGATTCTGAATTATATCAGTGAATTCTAAAGGAAAATGTCAGGACATCTGTCCATGAACTGAATCTCAAGAGAAGGTGGGTCATGCAGCAAGACAACGACCCTAAGCACACAAGCCGTTCTACCAAAGAATGGTTAAAGAAGAATAAAGATAATGTTTTGGAATGGCCAAGTTAAAGTCCTGACCGTAATCCAATCGAAAATGTTGTGGAAGGACCTGAAGTGCCCAACATCCCAGAGTTGAAGCTGTTTCTGTACGGAGGAATGGGCTAAAATTCCTCCAAGCCGGTGTGCAGGACTGATCAACAGTTACAGGAATGTTTAGTTGCAGTTATTGCTGCACAGGGGGGGTCACACCAGATACAGAAAGCAAAGGTTCACATACTTTTGCCACTCACTAATATGTAATATTGGATCATTTTCCTCAATAAATAAATGACCAAGTATAATATTATTATCTCGTTTGTTTAACTGGGTTCTCTTTATCTACTTTTCAGACTTGTGTGAAACTCTGATCATGTTTTAGGTCATATTTATTCAGAAATATAGAAAATTCGAAAGGGAATTAAAGGGAATTCGCACACTTTCAAGCACCACTGTACTTCATGATTAAGAGTGGCGTGACACTGGCTTTCAGGTTAGTTAAGCACATGCAAGAAGAGTGTTGTGTGTTGTGCATTCATTTGGAAAAGCAAATTAACAAGACACATAGACTAAGATCAGCATAATCATTGGCAACAATCACTTTTCATACCTGCTTAATCTGATTCCAACCAAGATCAATCCTGGACAGGGTGCCAGTCCATCACAAGCACCCAGAGGAAAACTTTACAGACATTAAATAACCTAATGCATGTCTTTCAAAGATGGGAGGAAACCAGAGTATGCAGAGGAAATCCATAACAAACTCCATACAGGCATTGGCTGGCCAGAGACTTTAACCTGGGTCTCTGTAGCTGTGGCGCTAACCACTGTACTGCCATTTCTCCATTAGTGTAACAATGTAGAAAGATTTGAGGGACAAACTCCAGCTGCATTTCAACACAACACCTTTGTACTTGAATATTTCATTAAATATTAGAATGAAATACATGCATTTGAATGTAGTTTCCCAATATTTCTAACAGTAGTCTTTTATCACATCTAGATTACTATGTGACACATAATTCTTAAGTATAAAGTGAAAGTATGTGATTTGAGATACAATATATGACAATCACAACAGAAACAAAAACCTTGGTTTCTGCAATTATACATCTTCATACCACTAGAGAGAGATGTCTACTGTCTTTACACTAGAACAGCAAAACAGTTACTGTAGGTCGAAGTACAATTCTACCAGAAGGCTGTGACCTGCCCTCTCCTGGATATTGCTTTAAACTGTCCAACCCACCAGCCCGATGTGTAAACACGGGAAGAAGAAAAAATGTGTTAACTAAAATGTCTCTTCTCACTCGCTCTGAAACTACAAAAACCTGTAGTGAATGACCTGGAGCTTTCCAGGCACCACATTTAATGTATATTTTATATAATGTATAGTTTATTATGTATATGTTTATTTAAGTGTTGAATTTAATGCATTCATTTATTAACATGCACAAATGTGTCATTTTTAAATGCACTCCCTGAAGTTCGCATTCAGAAAATCAGCAAAACCTGTAATCTAACCAAAGCTGCTCAAACTATTACATAAGTCTATGAACAGTGTAAGCAAATTACACAGAAACTAAACCATTTACAAGCACAGCAAAATACTCCTGGAGCCATTATATCCATTGTTGTCACAAAGGGTTTAGGCAAGTCCAGACTAGTTAGGCATAGGCTAGGTAGGACCCCACAGAGAGATAAACACACATTCCCTGCAAGTGTGTAGAAATATGGAGTTTTGTGTTGTTTTCCTGTTTGCGTACATTCTGACACTTTTATCATTTTATTGTATATTAGCCTACAGGCTTATGGTAAAGGAACTGTGTCAATAAATGTTGCAATGACTTAATATCGAATGGCTCCATCACTGTAGTGTGTCACAGCTATTACTTCATACACAAGATAATGGATTTATATAGGCAGTGGCATGTACATATTTAATCATGAATACAGTGTGATCTTGCAAACACTTCTTTTTTGCCAATACAAAAAAAAACATGAGGTACAGGTATGTGATATTCCCATCTTGCATGTGCCAGAGGTCATTTAAAAAGTTAAAAATTATGGTAATACCCAGACAACATCCATTATGGTCAACCTCCTATTTCACAGTACGTAATGTGCACGTTAAACTGTACGTACCTGTAAATGTATTTTATACACTCACAGGCCACTTCATTATCTACACTTGTTCAATATTTGTTAAAGCAAATATCATCAGTAATAATCAGCCAATCACATGACAGAAACTCAATGCATTTAGGTACGTAGACATGGTCAAGACGACCTGCTGAAGTTCAAAGCAAGTATCAGAATGGGGAAGACAGGAGATTTAAGTGAATTTGAATGTGGCATGATGATGTTGGTTCTGGACAGACTGGTCTGAGTATTTGAGAAACTACTGGTCTATTGGGATTTTAACACACACACAGCCAGGCAGTCTAAAAAAAGAGAAAATATCCAGTGAGCAGCAGTACTCTGGGCAAATAAGGCCTGGTTCAAGCTGATAGAAAAGCAACACTGACTCAGTCAACCACTCACAACTGAGGTATGCAAAAGAGCACCTCTGAATCCACAACACATCAAACCTTGAAGTAAATGGGCTACTGCAGCAGTAGCCTACACAGGATGCCACTCTTGTCAATTAAGAACAGGCAACTAAGACTACAGTTTGCAATGCTCACCAAAATTGGACAACAGATACCCGTTGCCTGGTCTGATGAGCTTCAATTTCTCCTGCGACATTTGTATGGTAGGGTCAGAATTTGGCGTTAACCATGTGAACGCAAGGACACATCCTGCCTTGTATCAACGGTTCAGGCTGCTGGTGATGTAATGGTGTTGAGAATATTTTCTTTCACACTTTGGTCCCCTTAATACAAGTGGACACCATTTAAAGGCCACAACCTATCTGAGTATAGTTGCTAACCATGTCCATCCATTTATGACCACAGCATACCATCTCTTGATGGCTACTTCCAGCAGGATAACACGCCATGTCACAAAGCTCAAATCTTCTCAAACTGGTTTCATCAAGTCAAGTCAAGTCAAGTCAGGTCTATTTATATAGCGCTTTTTACAATGGAGCATTGTCTCAAAGCAACTTTACAAGTTTAGATTATCTCCTAATAACTAAGTCCAATCCCAAATTGAGCAAGCCTAGGGCGACAGTGGAAAGGAAAAACTCCCTGAGTGTTATAGGAAGAAACCTTGGGAGGACCAAGACTCCAAACGGGACCCAACCTCCTTGGGCGGTTGAAAAATCTAAGAGCAAAACTAAAGTCATGGAGTCAAAGGTTCGAATAAATTGTGTAAGTATGCACATCGGCATTAAGTGGCCCGGGTAATGGTGGGGCTGGAGCTGGCTGACTGAAGCAGCTTGAGTGGAGCTGCATGGTGGTTGAACATCATGTGTGGGGCTGGAACTGGTACCGGAACACAGCTCAGAGAGAAAAACAGAAAATGTTTAATTATTTATTGATTAAGAGCACAGTGTCTAATTAACAATCACTGATGCCATGTCAAATCACTGATGCCATTTGTAGCATGAGACCACGGCAGCATTAGCTATAGCAGCATAGCTAGAAAGAGGAGAACTGGTAGGAAACACAGCCAAGAGGGATCACATGAGACATTGGCAACCCCACGGGAGGCAGAAGACAGCAATCCAACGTCTCTGATCACCATAAGGCTCTTTGACTATGAACCACCAGCTCTGCCCTTATTCTAAGGCAAGGATGCACGAGTCAAGATCACGAGGACCGAAGCCCAGTTCAGCCAGACCGCCCACTCGACACTCCCGGCTAGTGGACAAGGCAGGCAGGCCAGACATGACTCCAGACTCCGGCCCCTGTGACCCAAGCCATGCATCCTGGTCTAAATCTAGTCAAAAGCCTGTGTAAATAGGTATGTCTGTAGCCTAGACTTAAAACTTTGGAGAGTGTCTGAGTCTCGAACGAAAGTGGGTTACATGAATATTTCACTGCCCTCAAGCATCCTCCACAATAACCAGATCTCAACAGAGTAGAGCAATTTTGGGATGTGGTGGAACAGGAGATTTGCATCATGGCTGTGCAGCATGACAAATCTGCAGCAACTGTGTGGCGCTGTCATATCAGTATGGACCAAAATCTCTATCTATGCCACAAATATTTAAGGCAGTCAGAAGGCTAAAGGGGGTCCAACCAGATACTAGCAAGGTGTACCTAAGTGGCCAACGTGACCGGTGAGGCAATTTTAACCTGTCAATTATTGGCAGTCCTGCATTTGGTACTTTGTGTGACCTCTCTCAACAGCAAGAGTTGTTTCCTGTAATGCTTGATAACACTAATGGATAACGTAGAGATAGTGATCTGAGATAGCCAATACATACTCATCAGATCCTTCAGGGTCACAGGTTTTCTCTTGTACACTCTCCACTTAACCTCACAGGTTTTGGGAGGTTTAGATCAGAGGTCTGGGATGGTCAGTGAACTTAAGTTTATAAATTTACATTTACATTTACAGCATTTAGCAGATGCCCTTATCCAGAGCGACTTACATAAGTGCTTTGTATTCTTCCTAGTAGACAAAACCATGTGTTAGTACAAGTAAGCAATAACCCAAGAACACAATCCAACCAGAACTTGCTAGGATCTACTGTAGCTAAATCAACAAAACACAAGTTTTTTTATGTTGTTGTTGTTGTTTTTTTATAAATATGCAGTTGTATTCACTTCAGTCTTTACTTAAGTGCTGAATGAAGAGGTGAGTCTTTAGTCACCTCTTGACAGCAAGAGACTCAGCCATTTGGACATCCAGTGGAAGTTCATTCCGCCACCTGGGTGCCAGGACGGAGAAGAGTCTTGATGCTTGTCTTGCTTTAATCTTACGTGAAGGGTCCAGTTGAGCCAAGCTCGTGTCTCAGAGGGTACGAGGTACAGAGGGTGGTTTGATCAGAGCCCAGGTAAGATGGTGCTGTTCCATTTTTGGCTTTGTAGGTGAGCATCAGGGTTTTGTATCTGATGTGGGCAGCTACAGGGAGCCAGTGAAGTGCACACAGCAGTGGGGTGACATGAGAAAACTTGGGTAGATTGAAAACCAGACGAGCCACTGCATTTTGAATCAGTTGCAGGGGTCTGATTGTACACATTGGAAGACCAGCCAGAAGAGCATTGTGGTAATCTAGTTTTGATATAACAAGAGACTGGACAAGCACCTGGGTGGCTTCCCTGCAGAGGAAGGGTTGAATTCTCCTCATATTGTAGAGAAACCCACCAAACCCACCTTGAGTGTTTGTTGAGAAAATGTTTTTCCTGCTTGATGTGTATGTTGTACTGCAGTCTGTAATAATCTGTGCTCTTGTTATATTGTATTAACTATGTGCTTTTGTGAACTTTCTTCTGTTTGTGTACTTTGATACACCATAGAATGTTCCACCTGTACTCTGACCTTGTGGGTAAATTGATATGTTCTGGTTATCCATCTGGTGAAACAAAGACTAGATTGTTAAAATCAAGACTTTATCAGGTTAGAGTGTGTGTGTGTGTGTGTGTGTGTGTGTGTGTGTGTGTGTGTGTGTGTGTGTGTGTGTGTGTAAGAGGGCAAACTATGTCGTTGCACGCTGCAGTTTTGTATGCATTCTGTAACACAGTAAAAGTTTCTAATTTCTTCTGATCTTTGGTGCTCTTCAGTCTCCTGGCTAGTCCTGAGCTTTTGAATCCATCACTGACCACAGAACTCGGATCAAGTCAAAATCCCGGTATATTCTCTGACATGCTTTTTGAAAAGGTTAGTTAGCATGGATGTAGCATCAGAATATATTTGAAGTCAGGGTCACAAGTGTCCTGAAACTATAACACAGGGTGCAGGTTTAAGCATGACATGGAAAGGCTGTTCAGTCATACCTGTATGTGACACCTGACCTCATTGGAAGACACTGCTGGATCTCAAACTTAGGTCACTGCAGAGGTGGACTTGTGTTCTACTGCTGTATCATTGACCACCCTTGGTGACCACAAAATGCAACCACACTAATACACCACCAGCATGTCAGTGTCACTGCAGTACCAAAATTATCCACCACTGAACTTGATCTGTGGTGATCCTGTGGGGGTCAGAACCATTAGAGAACAAAGTAAACGGGACTAACAAAGTATGTAGAAAAACAAATAGACTACAGACTGTAATGGCAGAACTACAAAGTGCTCCTATCTGGTAACAGAGACTGACATACTGGACACTGGGTGTAGAAACAAAGGGTGGTCATTATATTGTGATAGGTATTGTGTATTTAAGTAATTGTATATTGTAATTCTGTATTTAATCAGATTTTTTCTGGTTAATTTAATTGTTGAAATCACTGAGCTAAAATGGTTTGATCCAGCTGAAGTTGCCTCTTTAAGGAGCCATTTAGTGGTTTGTCAGTGAAAAGTTTTGAACTTGCCATCATGAGGTGCATGTAGAATTATGAGAAGGGTTCATCTGTTTCCATTTAGTCATTTAGCAGTTTCCTTACCCAGAGTGACTTACAAATGATAAAATCTTATAATTTACCATTCAACCAATTGTGGTTTAAATACTTGCTCAAGCCTACAGTGACAGCTTTGTTGCTATTATTTTATATATTTCACTATTTTTCTATTTTTGTTTGTGGCATTTGCACTATACACTGGTTTTGGAAAGAAAAGAAAATCTGTACCTTATCTCTATTAGTCCAGCAAACTTTGGGTGTCATATGACAGTAGGCAAGGTAAAGCTATAAAAGATGCCTTTTAAAAATGTAGTTCATTCCAAAACACAAATTATTCCCAAGTAATCTGAGACAGCGCCTCACAGACATTTTACCTTCTAAACACAACAGAAAATGTCACAATAGAAATAATAGTTTAAAAATGTGCACAGAGGTTCATAATGTCTTAGAATGTAAAGTCACATGCTCAGTAGGAAGTTGTATCATCTGGATCTTCTGAAGACCATAGAAATACCAAAAATAATATAATAATATAATACCCAAAATAAATAATACTTAGATTCTCTCTTGTTGTTCTTGTATATTTGAGGATATTGTAACTATGACTGAGAAGGTAGGTCTCAACTTACTATCCTTTTACCTAAATTATTTTAAATGTTATTTGTTTATTGTAAAATGCATTTTATGGTAAATCATTGATGTGCTCAGTGTCCTAATGCTATTAGTATGGGTGTCATGTATAATTCTGTGGTGAAAACTCAGACATGTTACTCATAGAAAGAGTAACAGGACTGAGTAACAGTAATAGGAGAAACCATTCATTCATTTTCTTATCCGCTTATCCTAGTCATGGTCACGGGAGAGCCGGTGCCTAGCCGGCGACACTGGGTGCAAGGCAGGAACAACCCATACAGGGCGCCAATCCTTCATAGAGCACATACACTCACACAGTCATTTTGGAATTTTGAAAACACCAAATTCACACACTTTGGAAACACCAATTAATCTAACCCGCGTATCTTTGGAATGTGGGAGGATACTGGAGTAAACCACAGGGAATGAAAATAAAATAAATTCCCTGTGTTGCCTGAGATTGACCAATACTCATTATGAATAATTAAATGGATGGAGTAGGTGGAGAAGAGTGTCAGGAGTGCTGTGTGACAAAAGGGTTGCAGCAAAAGTGAAAGGAAAGATTTATAAGAGAGTTGTGAGACCAGCCTTGTTGTATGGGTTAGAGACAGTGGCACTGACAAAGAGACAGGAAGCAGAGATGGAGGTGGCAGAACTTAAGATGTTGAGGTTCTCTTTAGGAGTGTCCAGGATGGACAGGATTAGGAATGAG
This sequence comes from Ancistrus triradiatus, assembly GCA_025084515.1. Lineage (NCBI taxonomy): Eukaryota > Metazoa > Chordata > Actinopteri > Siluriformes > Loricariidae > Ancistrus > Ancistrus triradiatus. Next base: position 113,994 of record JAJAGP010001199.1, on the reverse strand, counting down.
ATCATCAGAGGGACAGCACAGGACTCGGAGGGATAGTGGATATATTGGTAGGAAGATGTTGGAGATGGAGCTGCCAGGCAAGAGACAGAGAGGAAGACCAAAGAGGAGTTATATGGTTGTGGTAAACGAAGATATGCAGGGAGTTGGGGTGAGAGTAGAGGATGTGGAGGACAGGGTGAGGCCGAAAAGTTTAACTCGCTGTGGCGAGGGAGAAGCCGAAAGAAGAAGAAGAAGAAATGTGTGTTGTGATTCAGTGTTGAAAAGCCTATTGTTAAAGAAGTTAAATTTTTAAGAGTTACAACATGAAAATTGAACCCATTCGGCGCACAATAGAGTCTGGCTGCAGACCTGCACTCTCAGCCACATGCACTCTCCAATGACTCGGAAACCTTTTACTGAACCTCACTTGAAATTTGGCGCGTACACGGGACGCAAAAGCACTGGGCGAGCTGCTGCTCCACCCATAATACTACCGTACTATGTAGGAAGCTAAATTGAAGCAACATAGGTATTTGCTTACTATTTAGCACGGTAGTGTGTAGGTTGATTCCGTACTGACGTTAATTACATACGGCACCGAGGGACGGGCGAACAACACTTGAGCAGAAATGGCTTTTTTACACACCAAAGATGTGCGTGGCTTTCCTAAGGATTTCGCCTTTCCTAAGGACTTCGCATGGGGAGCTGCAACAGCGGCTTACCAAATTGAAGGTGCGATTTGGGGTACAATTAAAGTTTAAGTCATGTGTGAGAGGTATTTAGTAAATGTGTATACTGTATGGCAGTTGTCTTCAGCGTGCAACGGTTTCCACGACTTAACCGCCTTCCTTCAAACGCACTGGTAACGTCCTAAAATTCGCGCTTTAGTACTAAGTCCTTCACCACTGCAGATGTGTAGTGTCTAGATGTAGCCTACTATTTAGAAGGGAAGTATGCAGTGTTGGACGTACCCGTGTTCGAAACGTATTCATGCAGGAAGGAAGGCTTAAATTATAGTTTAGCTTAGCACAGCATAATTGTAGTTAATTATAGCCTAGTTGAGTGGAAATACAGTATTATATACAGTTACTTTATACAATATACATTTTATGGATCAGTTTGAATCAATTCTTTAGGCGTGACTCATATTACAGAATTTGCTGTTTGCAGTTGAAGCTCAGTTCATATTCAATTTGTGTTACTGTGATTAAGTTAATTAGTAGCCTTTTTATGTAATAGCGTCATTTCCAGTTTTAGATTGAGTAATTTACGTTCTAGTAAATAAAAAAAGAATATATATATTTATTGTTTTAGTTTTTAGATGTTTTAAATATTTGTGGATGTCCATTACTCCATGAGAAAACCCAAAGAAACTGGTTCGGAGTGAACGTGTTGACCGCTCAAACTTTTGGAATGATCGTGTGGCACTATGGGAATTGTATTGCCCAGTGGCAGTTCCAGATCATTTGAAGTAGGATGGGGCCAGTGGCTACGGTAGAGGGGCAAATTACTTACTACCTTTAGATGCATCATTGCTGTGCGTTTGCATGATTTTGGTTTCTCACTCCTCATTTAGGGGGCAGTGGGGCCTATACTGATTTTGTGCCTGCAGTGAATTTGCATTTTGCGTCCTGTAGTTCTGCCCAGCAATCCAGGATACAATTGATATCCAGGATAAAATCCTATAATTTTAGTGGGGCACAGCAACATTTTACTGGGGCACATGCCCCTGTAAAGTGGGTCTGATAACGCCCCTGGGGGAGTGAGTGAATACTGTATAATTCATAGTGCGAGTTATTGGATAATATATGGGTGAACAAATTGCAAAACCAGCTCGATTGCCATCAATAATATATCATGTCATATGTAAAAGAGGTCTGACGTTTACAGTATTTGTCCAAAGTGCAGCTGCGTTGTTATAAAACCAAAAACACTGATCAGTGCTACGATGAATCAAATATTGGCATTCCCAAGGCAAGAGAATGGACAGCCAGGAACACTGCTTATCTGGAAGTTTTATTAGCAGCCACACAGCACTACAAATAGTCCTTAAAAGGGCAGGGTGTTGTGAAATAGCAGGCTAGGTTTAGGCTTAACTCTAGGATGAAGAATGAGGAGGCTACGCTGATGAGAAAGTAATTAATTAATTAATACTCATTAACTTTCATAAAGTTCCTTCCCAAGCCAACCTATAGGAGCGCTGCTCCTGTATAAACTATTGGAGAAATCGGTGTTTAAATGAACTTTCCTAACTTAGTCTACATAGAAAGGCATGAAAGCTGTTCACAAAGCTGAACAAAACTGAAAACTGGCCGATTCTGGTCACCGGCTGATCGATCAGTGCATCTGTAATGGAAATTGATCTGGAGTGCACGTCAACTTAATTAGCTCCTATATATTAATTTATTGTAATAGATTTGCATTAATTCATATTCTGTATGCATGTACTACTAGAAATGAGGCAAGAAACTATTGCCACATAACACTCATTAACATTCACTGCATTAAACAAAAAATAGAAATAATTCTGTCTCAGTTGGTTTTGTAGTTGTGGATTTGTTTTCGCATTATTTTATTAGCATAGTTTTAGTTACAATGGACAGTAATAACCCTGTTGTCTGTGCAGGAGGCTGGAACATGGACGGGAAAGGCCCCAGTGTATGGGACACTTTCTGTCATGCAGGAGGCAGAGTATTTGAGAATCAAACTGGAGATGTGGCGTGTAACAGCTACCAGCTTTGGGATCAGGATCTGAAGTGTATCAAGCAGCTGGGCCTCACGCACTACCGCCTGTCCTTCTCTTGGTCACGGTTGCTTCCTGATGGAACCATGAGTTTTGTCAATCCAAAAGGTGCTAACTGATATTTATTGAATCCTTTAAGTAAAATACATAGGTGCTACACCTGTGGAAATATCCAAGACTACACCTAGTCTTACAGGATATTTCCAAATGTATACACTCACCGGTCACTTTATTAGGTACTTTTAGTCCCCTTTACTCTGTTCTCAGATGGTTAGGACCACCACACATCAGGTACTATTTGGGTGGTGGATCATTCTCATGATTCTCAATGAGTGGATCAGACACAGCAGTGCTGCTGGAGTTTTTAAACACTGTGTTCACTCACTGTGCACTCTATTAGACACATCTATCTTATTGCTTCACCTTGCAGATGTAATGTCAGAGACAGTAGGTCATCTGTTGTTGCACAGTTTGTGTTAGTCATCCTCTAGTCCTTCATCAATGCTCACATGATGCTGGTGGCTGGACATTTTTGTTTGGTGGACTGTTTTCAGTCCGGCAGTGACACCTGGGATGGATTAAAAACTTCAGTAGCACTGCTGTGTCTGATCCACTCATACCAGCACAACACACACTAACACACCACCACCACATCAGTGTCACTGTAGTGCTATGAATGGTCCACCATCCAAATCCACCCTCATGTGGGGGTCTAAGATGGGAATTACAAAGTTAGTAGAGAAACAGGTGGACTACAGTCTGTGACTGTAAAACTGATAAAAATGGACAATATTTGCTTTCGCACTGGAGGAACTTTTTTTCATAGTTCTTAGGACTGTGCCACGTTTGTCGCGTGTTCACACTGCAGGGACTGGGTAAGAATGTAGTTCTTATAATTCTGTGTATAGGGACTTTTTTAGGTTCTACTTCAAGGTAGGGTTTTTTCTCAGCGCAAAGGTACCCTGAGTGACACATGTATAGGGTGATTGGTCCAGATGTAGTGATGAAACTGTTTAGGTTTTCGGCCAGTGTTGAGCAAGCGCCTGTCTTGAGCTCAACCGCCATGGTTAAATATACTTGTATGCCAGTAGCTGTATAAACAACAGAAACAACAAAGACAAAAGGCAGACAGTGAAGTCTGACAGATCTATATGTGGCGGAGGAGTCAAGTCAGGTTTATCTCATAGCAGCTTTACAATTTTAGGTGATCTTCTAATATCTAGGGCCAATCCCATATTGAGCAAGCTTATGGCGACAGTGGCAAGGAAAACTCCCTACATTATATGGAAGAAACCCTGAGAGGACCATATGTTAGGGTGCAGATATCTTGACTGCAGTTCAGGATCACATGACTGCAGATGTCGTTTAAACTTTCATAAAGAGTCTTGTTTTCCTTGATATCAAATGAGAAATGTGTCCATATATCGACTCCTCTTTCTCCCAGGTGTTGACATTGTCGAGTTAGTACAGTCTTCCCAGGGTCAGATCGAACGTCTGCGTCTTACTGCATTACTGATTGGATCACTACCCAACGCATTCCGCCTTCCACATATACTCAAGTTATGATTGGATCTTTTCCTAAGTTGTGAGATCTGATTGGATGTCATCTCTGCCAAACATTTTCGTCTCATTTTTATTCGTTGATAAGTGTGGATTCATTTCGTCCTAGTTTATGTCATTTTGCATTCATTTTAGTTTAGTCATCGTCTCGTTTTCATTAGGAAAAGAAGGGTCGTTGACGAAAACTATGATGAAATCATTCGTCAACAAAATTAACACTGGTCATGACACTCGAGTGCCTAGATGTTTTCTAAAAGTTGTAGTTCCGACAAAAAAGAACCACGTCTGTCTGCCTTGTTGGAATGCCTTATCTTTGGCGACATTTTCCTGCGTACCTCGTTTGTCAACAGATGATGTCATTGTTTGGTTTTGACTGGATGTACGAATGGATTAGAGCATTTTTTGCATGACAAGTGGTTAAATATTTAAGTGCATAGACTTTGGCTTCAGTTACGTTGTTCTGTTAACATCTTGTGCACCCCCAACCATTATTGAATCGTGACAGAATGAGTAACATGATTACAAGACACATACATAATAAATTTTAAAGTGTTAAGGTATAACAGCATTTGTGTTTTCAACATATTTTCTCAATTTCCTCTGCCATGAGAACCACTGGTGAAACAAAAAAAGCTCTGGAATGTATGTAGTGCTTGGGGGTGCTCTGTGTTCCTCCTAAATTAGTCCCGAGAGCTGTTTTCAACTAGGAGCTGTACCTAATAAAGTGGCCAGGGGATGTAGGTGATTAGCCTATATGCACTTTAATAATTCTCTCTTTAATTTCCTAACATAACAAAGTATTCATTTTTTGCTTGATTCCCTAGGTGTAGCATACTATAACAAAGTGATTGATGACCTCATTAGTAATGCTATTACGCCTGTGGTCACTCTGAACCACTTTGACCTGCCACAGGCCCTGGAGGACCGAGGAGGATGGAAATCTCCAGAAATTGCCAACTTTTTTGATGCATACGCTACGTTTTGCTTTAAGACTTTTGGTGACAGGGTGAAGCTCTGGCTTTCGATAAATGAACCTCATATTTATGCTAAACATGGATATGAGTATGGGCTTTTTGCCCCAGGCCTCAAAGAGCCAGGGACCTCTGTCTACCTGGTAGGCCACAATATGCTACGTTCCCATGCCAGAGCCTGGCACAGCTATGATGCTCATTTCAGACAAAAGCAGGGTGGGAAATTTTCTATAGTTTTTAACAGTGACTGGGCTGAACCTTTCAACCCAAGCTGCCCTCAAGATGTAGCTGCTGCGAAAAGGTACATGGATTTCAGTCTGAACTGGTTTGCCTGCCCTATATTTGGCACAGGGGACTATCCAGAGTCCATGAGATCCAGGATTGAGAAGCAGAATAAGGATCTAGGAATCACTGGGGGTGAACGCCTGCCCAGGTTTTCTAAAGATGAGCCGATGCCCTTAGGCACAGCTGATTTTGTTGCGCTGAATTACTACTCAACGCGTAAAGTGAAGGACACCAGCTCTCGTCCCAGTGAGCTCAGTTTCTTAGGGGACCAGGGAGCAGAGGGTGTAATAGATCCATCATGGCCAGTGTCTGGGCTGCACTGGCTTGCTGTGGTGCCTGAAGGACTGCGGAAGTTGCTAAAATACATCAAGGTACATTTATATGTGGAGCATCTTATCGGTTTAGTGACTATTAATAGTTGTGAAATTTATGGAGTAGTTTATGAGGTTATTTATTGACAGGCGGATAAGCTTGCACTTGATCTGTTATCTATAACCCTAGTCCTACTTTTTCTTCTCTTTAATTTAAAGGGAAGGGAACGGAAATGTGGCTGTATATTGAGAATGAATTCCAGAGTTTGCAAGCGTTGTCAAAATAGTGTTAACCAAAAGTTCCAGTTTGTAATGGAATAGATGGCACCCCTCCTGCTATGTCATTCCCTAATTATATTATATTAAATGAAATCGCAACCCCAAATCAGAAAGAGTTGGACAGTATGGAAAAGGCATCTTACATTTACATAGACGTCGTTGATTAATGATAGCATGCACTGTAGGGGGAGAAATTTGCAAATCCCTTCCAGTCTTTGAGGAACATTGTTTTTAAACAATTCATTATTTTTTCATGCATTTGTTGACAAACTGGAGATCCTCTGCCCATGTTTGTTCCTCAAAAAGTCAGCCTTTTGTGGATTTGGCTTTTGTACCAAGTCATAATTACAGTCAACTGTTATATCATTGTTTTTTATCTTATTATTAGACCTAAATTGTCCCGTCTCAACTTTTTTGGAATGTGTTGCAGGCCTGAAATGCAGGAATGGATGATTAACAAATGAAATGAAGTTGAAAAAGACAAAACATGAAATCAGAAATCTTGGGTTCATACTGTCTGCAATGAAATACAGTCAATGTAAATGTAAGGTACAATGTCCATTTTTTAACACTGTCCCAACTTTTTTCTGATTTGGGGTTGTAAGTTAACTACATTCAATTATGTTCCCCCAGTTAAAAAGGGGTATAATACCAAAGTACAACAAAGTCAATAGAGTACAGATTTCCATAGTAAACATAACCCCAGACTACAAATCACCACATATGTGTGTTCAGGTAAGTTTTTTCCTTTCTTTTTTTTTTTTTTGTATGGAATGTGATTAATGATTAAATCAACAATAATTTGATTTATTGTAGGGCTATTCAACCAGGTTACAGGAGCAATCCTAGGTTAGGGTCAAGGACCATGAGCAAAGCTGTGTGACCCTGGTAGAAAGTTACAATGAATTATGATCCCTTAACACTGATAAATTCTCAATGTGGAGTAATAATATTCTTTAATTTTCTAGTGTGATACAGAATGGGACATTTTGGCAAAAGACCGAGTAGATAAGGGATCGAGCTTGCTGAACATGACAGAGTGGGGTAGTTGCATTAGATGTAGTTAAAGATGTTAAATGAATAGTATATATTGGCAAGTGAAAACATCTTAATTATGGGCTTTTTATTTGTCATTACTAGATTGATATTTTGAGACTTTTTAAAAACTATTCCACGCATTATGTTTCAATAGGGTTAGAATATTTCACTTGGGAAAGACTACTATCAATTAAAGTAAAAAAAATGTTATTAATAAAAAATGATGACAAATTTCTGAGACCACTAAAGAAAAGTAATTTACCGTATTTTTCGGACCATAAGGCGCACTTAAAATCCTTTAACTTTCTCAAAAATCGGCAGTGCGCCTAAAAATGCGGTGAATTAATTCTGGTTGAGCCTTCTGACCTAGAACCGATTGTAGATGGTACACGGCGCTCATAAATCTGTCAAAATGTTTTAGCACGGTCTTGGTAAGTTACGAAGCTTACGGCCACCGTAGTGCGCAGCATAGCGGAGTAATACAGTATGTGCTTCAGCATTAGGGTACCTGCATTCATTCATTTATTTTCGAAGCGGATTTCAAACTCAACGCTATCAGTCACGCAGTACAACATGGTCATAGAGCAGCTGTGAGAGAATTCAACATTAACGAATCAATGGTACGGAAGTGGAGGAAGCAAGAAGACGCCCTGCGCCAGGTAAAGACCAAACTGAGCTTCCGACGGAACTTAAGAGTTTTGTTTCATTTAATGCGTCTTATAAACCCGGTGTGCTTTATGTATGAACATATACCCGTTAGCAGCTGATCGTTGATATCGCGCCTTATAATCCGGTGCGCTTTATGGTCCGGAAAATACGGTAATATATTTTCTCATGACGAATCATTTATATTAAACAGCATAGTTTGAGTGAGAAACAGCATAATTTCATATTTTTTACATTTCATAATTTATTTGGGACCGTGGTAGCCTCACAGTTAACATACTGGACTATGGACCAGAAGGTCGAGGGTTCAAATCCCACCTTTGGCAAGCTGCCACTGTTAGGTCCTTGAGCAAGGCCCTTAACCCACAATTGCTTGGATTGTAAGAATGTAAGCATTTTCACTAGTGGTCTCTGACTTGTTTGGCCTCCACTCAATTTTTATTGTGCCCCATCCCTCACCAGGGGCGGCACGGTGGCTCAGTGGGTAGCACTGTCGCCTCACAGTGAGAAGGTCCTGGGTTCGATGCCAGACCCCTTTCTGTGTGGAGTTTGCATGTTCTCCATGTGTCTGTGCGGGGTTACTTCGGGTGCTCCGGTTTCCTCCCACAGTCCAAAGACATGCATTAAGTTAATTGATTGTGCTAAATTGGCCCTGATCTGAGTGCACATGTGACTAGTCTTGATGTAACAGTGTGTATCGATGTAACCTTGTGTCTGTCGTTGAATGGCCATAGATGCTGACGAGCGACGTTAAGTAAACTTAAACGAACAAACAAACATAGCCCGCACCAGAAAAGGTGGAAGAAGACTGTGACTGAGAGAATTTCTATTGATAACTATACTTAGCTTTATCAATTTTTAAATAACTGCACCCTCCCAGCTTTAATTGTATGAACAACTAGAGATTATTTGCTCTGTTTCCAGTTCATGCATCTTGTGTTTACATATTAGTGACATTTTCAAATGCAAAATTTGCTTTAAAATTCTGCATCTGTTCCTCAGGACACTTGCAGCAATCCTGTCGTTTACATCACTGAAAATGGCTTCTCACAGATGGGACCTGTGAGGCTTGATGATGTCGACCGATGCCAGTTTTATCAGGACACTCTTCAAGAAGTATCCAAAGGTCTTGTGATATCAGTTAACGTTTAAACTACTTTACAGATTTTTTTATAACTTCTTCATTTATTACTGACATACCCTGCGGTTACCTACCTAGATATTTGTTTTTCTTATGTAAGCCATTCCTAAATTAGTTACACAATAAGCAGTGCAGGAGGTTTTAGGTGATCTTTGAACGTTATTGTATATAATTTTGGTTCCTCGCCATTCATGTACATTCCTTTGTTTTTCAGCTGTCAGCATTGATGGTGTGAACGTCAGAGGGTACTTTGCCTGGTCACTCATGGATAACTTTGAGTGGGCAGAAGGTTTTAGTGCCCGATTTGGCCTCTTTCATGTGGACTCCTCCAGCGCTGAGTTGAAGCGCACTATGTACAGCTCTGGTAAAATGTATGCAGCTATCATAGAGAGACACCGCACTAAGCTAGGGAACTGAAATCACGACTGGGTATATTGGTCAGTAATGGCAAAGAGTGAGAACAATTCACAAAATGCATATCGCATTTTTAGCAAATACATAATTGATGCACAGGAGTATAAACATGAATAATTTACTTTTATAATTAAATTGCATTTTCATATTGAAATTTTTATAAATCCAAGTAGGCTCATATGATCTGTAAGAGCTCAAGTGATATTTACTGCATATATAAATTAAAGTGATTGTATTTGCATTTATGTAGTGCATATGCAATTTTGCCCTATTAATATGCTTAAGTGATCCAGACCTTGATTCTTTTCAGACATTTACTTTGAGCAAATGTGTAACTAATCATACTTTGTGCAAAATCAAACCTAGAAGGGCATCTGTTCGGTGAAACTACCTGATAAACTGGTCAGTGACCTTAGGAAACTTGTATTGGAGCAAATATAGTGTGATACAGAGAAACAAGACTGTGCCTGATACCTATATAAGCTCAACAAAAACTCCCTATGTTTCCAATATCCAATTTTCAAAAAGGTCCACAACACAAATATCTGATCAGCAGTGGTTCTGTGGTGGTATATAAGGCTATCTAAAATAAAAATGTCAAATTCTAGTAATGTTATGGATATAGAAATGGGTAAAATCAGGTCAAAGACATTAAGGGGCTTGGTGGCTACATGGTTTTTATGTAGATGACTAATCAAATGCAGGCTGTAAGATCAGCAGACAAACTGAAATACTGAAATGATTTGTTTGTTTCGAATAAAGGGGAGACTGGCACTAAGGACTGCGTGCGTCTGCTTGTGTTTTGTGGATATACACTGCCACATTGTGGTACAAAAGAGCATTACATGTACAGAAGATTTTCTTAATAGCTGAGCAAAGGCATACAAGCTTGCTCTATACAGGACAATGTACATTGGTTAAAATGGACTAACATTCATAAAGAATTTTACAGTCATCTCCAAAACACTGGCCTATGCAAAAAGTTTTGACAAATTTGTGGTTAATTAGGTTAACCTCAAATAAGTTGTACATTTATTTGAAGTTTATTTTAAAGTGGCATGGTGGCGCAGGGGTTAGTGTCACCTCACGGCTCCAGAGACCCTGGATTGGGTCATGACCCAGCCACTGTCTGTGTGGAGCATGGTTGTTTTCCCTGTGTCCTCCAGTTGCACACATATTCTAGAGATGTGTTAGGTCAGTTGGTTTCTCTAAAGTGTCACAGTGTGAGTGAAGAGATGTGTGTGTCTAGGTGTCTAGGTTTGGTTCCCACCTTGCGCCCTGTGCTAATGATTAGAATATGTAATGCAGAATTTAAAAATAGCTATGTGTACGAGGCACTGAAATGGCAGCATTAGAGTCGGCTCATTTGACCTCATGATGTCATTGTTCACTGCATATACATTCACTGACAAAGATGAAAGACCGCCCTTATAATAAATATTTAGCCATAGCATTAAGACCACCTAAAATTGTCCACATCCCTCTCATGCAAACAAGGCTGTGATTCTTTGAGGCATGGACTCCACAATACATCTGAGGATGTCCTGTTGTATCTGGCATCAAGACATTAGCAAGACCTTACATGGACCAGACCCCTCATGTGTCCAGGTCATCCCACAGATGCTGTATCAGACTGAATTCTGAGGAAGTTGGACAATTTATTGTCATGTTTTTTAAGACAATGTTTCCCAACCTTTTTGAGCCTTGGCACATATTTCACATTATATAGGTCCACCACCAAACACAAATGTCACAAAAAGTATATTTATTGAAACTGAATGAAAATCTAGTCCCAATTTACTTACCGTATTTTTCGGACCATAAGGCGCACTTAAAATCTTTTAACTTTCTTAAAAATTGACAGTGCGCCTTAAAATGCAGTGCGCCTAATGTATGAATTAATTTTAGTTGTGCTTTCTGACCTAGAACCGATTGTAGATGGTACACGGCGCTCATAAATCTGTCAAAATGTTTTAGCACGGCCTTGGTACGTTACGAAGCTTACGGCAACCGTAGTGCGCAGCATCGCGGAGTAATACGGTATGTGCTTCAGCATTAGGGTACGTGCATTCATTCATTCATTTTCGAAGCGGATTTCAAACTCAACGCTATCAGTACAACATGGAGAATTCAACATTAACGAATCAATGATACGGAAGTGGAGGAAGCAAGAAGACGCACTGCGCCAGGTAAAGAAAACAAACTGAGCTTCAGAGGGAACTTAAGAGTTTTGTTTCATTTAATGCGCCTTATAACCCGGTGAGCTTTATGGTCCGATAAATACGGTAAGTTACTTACTCAGTGTGAAACGTGGGCCTGTTTAGTTGAACACAAAACAGACAACTTACTGCCCTCTAGTGGAAAAGAATGTAATTGTTCTGCCTTTCACTACACGCTGCTGGTACCAATCAGGTGAAATTGGATAGTCTTCCACGGCACAGCTAATGATTTCTAACGGCACACTTATGTGCCGTGGCACAGTGGTTGGGAAACACTGCCTTAAACCATTCCTGAACAGTTTTCCTTGAAGTGTGGCATTACTCTGCTGTAGGAGGCAACTGCCATTAGGGAATACTTTTGCCACAAAGGAGTGTACTTGGTCTGCAACAGTGTTTATGTAAGTGGTTTGTGTCAAAGTAACATCCACTTGAATGCCAGGACCCAAAGTTTCTCAACAGAACATGCCCTGAGTATCACACTGTCTGTAAAACAGCTGATATATGTCATATATATTTGGGGGGATTTTTGTGGTTAATTTGGGGTTCACCAGTGAATGGTGGCCTTTAGGATCAGCTGGCTAGGCAGGAGGGTGCTTGATTGGGTGGCTGGCCTATGGCACTTCTGCCAATTCATGCAGGGCTTGTGCCCAAATTCAGAAGTCCTGGCAGAGCTGCTGAGCTGTGTATGAATGTCTGACTGTGGCCAGGTGGCCCTGGAGCCTTTGGGACCGCAGACATGCCTAAACTCAGACAGCTGGGAGGGATCAGTCCACTAGAGGTTAAACATGGTCAGGGGTGACACCCAGTCCCTGCCAAGACGTGTACCCTGCCATAAGCCAGATCCTTCTTCTACTTACCTCCCAAAACAGGTCAGGGAAAGTGAGGGTGAGACTCTCGCAGCATGGACCATCGCTCCAAACATGCCCCCAAGTCTTCTGCCCCTGACTGAGTGTAAGGGAATTACATAATGGATAGTGTTAGGGTAGTGGAGGGAGAAGATTGAATTCACAGATCGAATTTAAAGATAAGACGAAAACAGGCTCGGAAGTAATAGATAAATGCAAAGATGAGTCTGAGTTAGATGAAGGCAGCGCTTCTAATGAAGCGATACCAAAGGTGGACAAAGAAGGGCTAGAGATCATTCAAAAGTAAGATGCAAGTAGTGTAACTTATCATGAATCGGAGCATGCTGAACAGAATGTGTAGAGCAGGCTGATGCTGAGGAACAAGAATGAACTTGTGAAAAGGCATAAAGAAGCTGCAGAGGCAGCCAGGGGGAGGTGTAAGGTCAAGACCTTGCTAGAGGACCATGTCCTAGAACTACAGTCACCTGTGACACGTGGGAGAAGTGTCATGGTGACTGTAGATATTGCAGAGAAAGATAAGAGCTCTGGTTATGGGAATGATAGGGTCCCTGTCCCAGTATTTGGTAGCTTTGCAGTCCAGTTTGATCAAATGGAGCAGGAGGCTGAAGAGAGTCAGTTTAATACCAACTGGAGTCAAGTAACAGCTCCCTGACCACTCCCTCAGTACCCAGGGGCAAAGGATAATGTCTCAAGAGTGCTGAGGAAGTGGCAGCAGCGCAGTGATAGCTATAAGAGAAGAAGTGCTTAAAACAGGGCACCAGAGCCTCTACAGAGAAAAGTTTGAAGACACTGAGAAAGAGTCAAAAGAAAGAAACAAAGGAGGGGTTGTCTCCACCAAATTTGAGACCCCAGAAGCGAGCAGCACAATATTTGGGACCACTTATGTTCACAATAGTGGGAATAGTTGGGATAATCACCACTGGGGTGAATGCCACTGGAGAGTTGCTGTGCTGGCATGTTGTCAAACCACTGCTGTGTGCTGCCATCATCATGGTGTCATCTCCAAGTGCCATCATCACATTGAAGAATTTGCTGTTGAGCGCTGTCATTAAACTACTGCTCATTTTGTGTCGACCGTCTTCCAGCCCCTGTTGTACCCAGCTGCCGGTGTCCCTTCCCCACCACTGTTGCTTTGGCTGTCCTGGCGTTGCTCTTTTTTCTCTGCTATGGCCTGGTTTATCTCACCAAAGAGGTCCTCTTTCTTTGTAATGGACCATTCCACTTCCAACACCAGTGTTACGTGGGAGAAGTACCAGGAAAACCAGGAAAATTGCTCTGAAATAGCCAAAACCACAAGAAATTACTCTTAAAACAGCTTTAAGCTGTGTCTGGGTTAACTAAGGTGGTCAGGAGAAACAACTACGCTAATTTAAACTTGATGGTAAGTGAACAATGAAAACTTAACTTGATTTCACAGAACAAATATGTGCATTAAATTAGACTATTTTAAACTATGTACCTACCTGTTATGGTTGCAGTGCGTGGAAAAAAAACGGGGTGCAGATGAATGATGCAGGTTCCAGTAAAAAGTGAACAGTTTATTTCCAAAAAAATCTCTCCAGGAAGCCGAAAATATAACAGCAACCAAACACAGGCAACTTTACTGAAACCAGAAATAAACACAACTGACAGAAACCCTGAATAGCAACTAAACCTAGAAAACAAATGAAACAGACAAACCCAGGAATAAAAGACTGAACTGAGAGGAACACAGCGAACTGAAACTCAGGAGCAATACACAAACCCAAGAAATAATAATAAGCCGAACGCAGCAAGGAAACAGATCAGGGAACGCGAGGGCAAGCTAAATGCCGGCTGGGGAAACCTAACGCTGGCTGGCCAAGCTATGAAAGCTAACACTAAAAAGCTAAAGCAGCTCTGGGAAGCTAATGCCGACTTGGAAGAAGCTACAGGGAGCTAACTCCGGCTGGGAGAGCTAAACGCCGGCCTGGAAGAAGCCAGGGAAAGCTAACGCCGGCCTGGAAGAAGTTACAGGGAGCTAACGGAAAACACAAAACACGGAAGTGACCGCAATCAGAAAACACATGCCAGCGGACGCAGCCGCAAGCAGGGAAAACAGACTTGGAAGCAGCCGCACACATCAAAATGGACGGAACCACAAACGAGAGTCCTGGGCGGACGGAACCGCAACACGAAAGTCCAAGAACGCAACAAAGGGGGTCCAGCAGCTCTGACCGCAACAAAAGGTAATCCAGTAAGGAGCGAAACCACAGGACTGCACCAAACGCTCGGGAGAACCGAGACAATGCTACCGCTTCACAACTGGGGAAACATGGAGCTTAAATAGGGATCACCCCAGCTGTGTGCGATTAGCAATTAGTTTGTGATGAAGTACAATAATGAGTCATTGCACAAAACAATCTCAGGTGAGGTCTACGGCCATCTTGCTCTCGCAAAGGATTGTGGGTGATGTAGCACAAATGGTCCACAACCGTAAAAACAAAGAAAGGCCGGGGGTCCTAACACTACCTAACTATCAACCTACCTACCTATACTGTCCAGTAACTTTATTATGACCGTCTCCTTGTCTTTACACTCACTGTCAATTTCATCAATTCCATTTACCATATAGAAGCACTTTGTAGTTTTACAATTACATACCGCTGTTTGTCTACATATGTTGTTAGTCCCCTCTACTCTGTTCTCTAATAGTCAGGACCCCCACAGGACTAACACAGATCATATCCTATTTGGGTGGTGGATCATTCTCAGCACTGCAGTGACACTGATGTGGTGGTGGTGGTGGTGGACACAGCAGTGATGCTGGATTATTTTAAACACTGTATTCACTAACTGTCCTATTAGACATATCTACCACATTGCTCCACCTTGTAGATGAGACAGAGACAGTAGCTCATCTGTTGTTGCACAGTTTGTGTTAGTCATCCTGTAATCCTTCATCAGTGTTCACAGGATGCTGCCTACAGGATGCTGTTGGCTAGACATTTTTGGCTGGTGGATTATTTTCAGTCCAGAAGTGACACTGAGGTGTTTAAAACCTCCAACAGCACTTCTTTGTCTCATCCACTCTTACCAGTACAATACACAGTCAACACACCATTACCAGATCAGTGTGGGTGACACAGTGGCTCGGGTAGCACCGCCACCTCACAGCAAGATGGTCCTGGTTTCAAAACAAGGATGGGGCGGTCTGGGTCCTTTCTGGGTGGAGTTTGCATGTCCTTCCCGTATCTGCATAGGTTTACTCCGGGCACTCCAATTTCCTCCCACAGTCCAAAGACATGCGTGTTAGGTTAATTGATTACGCTAAATTGGCATTGACTTGTCTTGATGTAACCATGTATATAGATGTAACCTTATGTTTGTCGCTGAAATGGACATTGATGCCGATAGCAATGTTAAATAAAACCAAATAAACAAACAAACAAAACCAGATTAGTGTCACTGCAGCGCTGAGAATGATCCAACACCCAAATAGTATCTGATCTGTGATGGGCCTGTGGGGGTCCTGACCATTAGAGAACAGAGTAAAGGGGACGAACAAAAGTATGTAGAGAAACAGATGGACTACAGTCTGTAATTGTAGATCTACAAAGTGCATCTACAGTATATGGTAAGTGGAACTGATTAAATTGACAATGAGTGTAGAAACAAGGAGGTGGTCATTAAAGTGATTGGATAGTATATATATATATACACACACACAGGTAAGCGCTGTTTAACGACCATCCGATCAACACTCGTTCATTTTAACAACCGAGGTCTTAATAATTATAACAAATTATAATGGCAAATAAAAATCTGTCATTTAACTCGATGTTGCAGCGTAAACAACTGGTCAAATTACAAAAAAAGGTTTAGCATGTGTATTTTTACTGCCTTAAATATTATTTATGTCATACTTTGATGTTGTGTTTGCATATTTTTAATTTCATTAATTTTCATGACTATTGATTTCCTTTGCTTTAACTACAACCATAAGCAGGAACTATGTTACAGTCTGTGTTGTGCATGGACACTTAGGACATAGACAAAAGCAGAGACGTGAAATAGAGAGGTTTGTGCTAACTGCTACAAGCACTGTGTCTGCAGTTAGCACAAACTTTGGTGCACCGGATTATAAGACGCAATATCAATGATCAACTGCTAACGGGTATATTTTCATACATAAAGCACACCGGGTTATAAGACGCATGAAATGAAACAAAACTCTTAAGTTCCGTCGGAAGCTCAGTTTGATCTTCTTTACCTGGCGCAGGGCGTCTTCTTGCTTCCTCCACTTCCGTATCATTGATTCGTTAATGTTGAATTCTCTCACAGCTGCTCTATGTCCATGTTGTACTGCATGACCGATAGCGTTGAGTTTGAAATCCGCTTTGAAAATGAATGAATGAATGCACGTACCCTAATTACCCTAACCCTAGTATTACTCCGCTATGCTGCGCACTACGGTTGCTGTAAGCTTCGTAACCTACCAAGGCCGTGCTAAAACATTTTGACAGATTTATGAGCGCCGTGTACCATCTACAATCGGTTCTAGGTCAGAAAGCACAACCAGAATTAATTCATACATTAGACGCACCGCATTTAAAGGCGCACTGTCGATTTTTGAGAAAGTTAAAGGATTTTAAGTGCGCCTTATGGTCCGAAAAATATGGTAGTTTAAAGCCTTTAAAAGGTGATATTGCATTGCCTGTTCTGGAAATTAGTGTTTCTTTATAGCAGCAGTGGGCTCATTCCCTCTTGGCTGTGTGCAGCCAGCAAGGTATTTTTATGTTTATATTTCCATCGTGCGTGTTTATATTTTGATTCTGCTGTGTGTTTGTGATTGTTAACGTGCGCTTGTAACTGAAGAACCATGGTGTTGTGTATTTCCTGGAGGCAGGGTTATGTTTAGGCTTTGGATGCTGTGTAGATGGTAGCGTTCCACTCATGTTTCAGTGGTATCTCTGACGAATTTACATGTCGTTTGCACTCAGTTTTCTTGTGAAAATACCTTTTATATTTACATTACAGTAGCATAAAAAGAGTTTTTGACTACGGTAATGGTGATCAACTTTTCAATGACCGACCTGTTTCACAGACCGCAATGTGCTCGTTAAATGGCACATACCTGTAATTAACTTTATTACTGAATGTCGAAATGGAATAGTACTCTCAAAATTCAATGTTCATTTTGATTAGCATGTTTATTAAATGATAATATATTTTATATGACTTCTGCCTATTTGAAGCTGCAGATGCATCATGCATGCAGGTAAGACACATTAGCCATTAATTATTACATTTAATCATATGCGGTGGGCATCTGCACTGACGATCCTATTAACAAATTAGCACGGGAGGCATATTAGTATTGACCAAAGTTCGCGTGTTATATTTTGACAGGCTTAATTAAATATTCAGTGACAAGGGAACTCATCCACTTGATATAAATTAACTGAATAATTTAGCTGCTAATTAACTATCTCAATTATGAATTGTATACAAAATGTAGCACAATCTGGTACAGCACTTGTAGCAAATTACCTCCTCTATTACTGATCCCCCTCATCTACATATTCCCGAAAGTAAGTTCATAATGAAATGGATTCCCAGATAATCAGGATTAGAGGATGCACAGGATCTCAATTTACCCTTGAAAACTGGTACTGAATGTACTGGAGACATTTTTTTCTCTTATTATATGGCCTCTTTTTCTTATTGTGTTAAAGAAAGAAAGAGAAATAAGGTTAAGGAGGCCATCTTTCCATCACCTTTACTTTCTATATTCTCTCTTCTTCATTCTCGGGAGACAGAAAGAGAGGATGACAAGGGCTGAAAGATGAGAAAACCATCTGGTGTCATGCTTTTGCTCAACCATTAAATCTATTTCTCTGTTTTCAGTGTACGAGTAGGAGGAACAGTGCAACAATGCAGTAACCTGAGCCTTGTCTCGTTTTCTGTTTTATTCTGTTTTGCCAATGTTTAAATGCAGTATGTCATGTACAAAACTGTACTATTTACTACTGATACTGATATTGTAAGGTTGAACTGCATGCTAATGAAAGTACCACTTTACACAACTGTCTGTGTAATATTCAGCTTAAATAGCAATGCTGATAGTTGAGGCAACGGATCATAAATAACCTGAAAATATTGATGACATATAGCTATGTGTTTGTGTAGGGGTTTATGTGAAATGTCAGGATAATTGCCAGAAGCTCCACAAACGATGTAAGGACAAATTTCCTCCTTGGTGAAATGTCAGGACAAATTCCATCTCCTGACTTTTCTGAACATTTCTATTAAAAAAAAAATTGTCATTCCAAAAACTAAAAAAGCCAAAAGGTTTTTCTTTTGGTTACTGAGGTTAAGATTAGGGTTACGTTTAGGTGTAGTATTAACTAGCTACAGTAATCATTATGTCAGTGGATAGGGAAACGTGTGTGTGTGTGTGTGTGTGTCTGTGTGTGTGTGTGTGTGTGTGTGTGTGTGGGAACCCTTTATCATATATGTGGAGCTGTGGGGATTAAATGGATTATAAGGTCACAAACTTGATCCAAAAACTGTCTGCAAAAGCACCAAAGGGGTTTGTTGAGTTGACACAACAGTTTGAAATCTACAGTATTGTGCCTAAATATGAACTAATATTTGGCAAGCACTATTCCCATGACAGATTACATGTTTGTTTTTGACCTGTTTTACCCATCTTCAACATAATTGGCAACTTGCAATGGTAATATGATTGTGTCTGTTATGAAGTCAGGTAATTAAGTGCTTGCAGCATAATAAATACAGTCTAAACTCGTTATCTCGCCCACGTATTGTTTCATGGCTATTTTTGGCGAGAGGTCAAGTCAAGTCAGATCTATTTATATAGCGCTTTTTACAATGGAGCACTGTCTCAAAGCAACTTTACAAGTTTATATTATCTCCTAATAACTACGTCCAATCCCAAATTGAGCAAGCCTAGGGCGACAGTGGCAAGGAAAAACTCCCTGAGTGTTATAGGAAGAAACCTTGGGAGGACCAAGACTCAAAAAGGGACCCAACCTCCTTGGGCGGCGTAGATGATAAATCTAAGAGCGAAACTAAAGTCTCATGGAGTCAAAGCTCAAATAAAATGTGAAGTATGCACATCGGCATTAAGTGGCCCGGGTATGGTGAGGCTGGAGCTAATGACGGAAGCAGCTTGAGTGGAGCTCCAGCAGATGAACATCATGTGTGGGGCTGGAACCGGCACCGGAACACAGCTCGGAGAGAAAACAGAAAATGTAATTAGTTCTTGATTAAGAGCACAGTGTCTATTAACAATCACTGATACTTTGTGTAACATGAGACCCCGGCAGCATTAGCTATAGCAGCATAGCTAGAAAGAGGAGACTTGGTAGGAAACACAGCCAAGAGGGATCACATGAGACAATGGCAACCCCACGGGAGGCAGAAGACAGCAACCCAACGTCTCTGATCACCATAAGACTCTTAGACTATGAACTGGTAGGAAACTCAGTTTTATCTGAGTTAAGTGAGAGAAAATTAAATAACATCCAATCTAATGAGAGGTGAGTTTGGTGGCTTAACAAGGTTGCAAAAAATAGACATTCATACCAGATCCTGACAATGTGTTTTACTGAGCAGCCCATGTGATCATACAATCACATTTACAACGTACATAAACGTGTACGTCCATGTACAGTTTCTATTTATTGACGCAAATTTGAGAAATAGTCCGTGATTGACATGATTGCGATGATTAACAGACGGGAGATCAGAACAAGTTCTGATTGTTCAATATAGCACATCAGCATGTCAATCGCATGTTGTATGCTTTAGGCCAACTAAAGACTGACTATGAATTTATCACATCAATGGAGCAATAACAATTAGCAGCGAAGCATCAGCAGAGTGAGCAGGGTCAAGATCCACCGGCAAGATGAGCTGCCAGCTGGGGAGAGAGCAGAGAAGGCGACCCTGTCAGTAGGGTTAAAGTTGCACCTTCCGACCGGTCTGAAAAGCCGAGGTTGGTGGCTTTTTGAGGTAAAGTCCATGGAGGGAAATCCGTCCTACCATCACAGTTTGCAAGAGATGAGATTGGCGAGATAATGAGGTTAGACTATACTTATAAAATAATAATAAATACTTAGGAGGGACAAACCACAAACCAGTGACAGGGTGTTGGGTTGCCAAAACTCAATGATTTGCAAAGCAGTGAATTCTGTTCTGTCTATACCAAACCAACAGAAGTATGACTGTGCACAACTATAAGAAATAAACATGAAAGGTTTAGAACTATACCTTGTAGTAATGGGGAAAAAAGTTGCCTGACCTGATTTCCCACATTTTCTTTTACATCATGTAGGTTACCTGGTACATGTATTCAGTTTACCTGGGGAAGTGATGGCACCAGGATGCAATGTGGAGATAGTCACGTTGGTGGAGGTAGTTTGATGCAATGTTATGCTGGGAGACCCTGCATCTAGATGTGAATCTGGACATAAATTTGGCATGTGCCGCCAACCCAAACATCATTGTGGACCAGGTAAACCACTTTGCGGCCTATTTTAGCAGCATAGTAAGCTCTGTCACGAATTGTTTGGGAATTATTTGAAGAACATGGAGTACAAGAGTGTATGGCGCTGCCTTTGCCTTCAAAGTCCCAGATTTCAATCCAACCGAGTATTTATGCATGTGCTGAAACAGCGGTTCAATCAGTTGCCCCTCTACCTCGCATCTTACAGGTCTTAAAGGATCTGCTGCTAAAATCGTGGTGGCAGATAACACAGGGCACCTTCAGAGGTTCTGTGCAGTGCATGCATTGGTGGGGCGAAGTTGTGTTGGCACACCTAGAGGACCAACAGTATACTATGAAAGTGGTCGTAATGTTTTGGCTCATCAGTGTATATACACATAAAATAAGGATCACTGTACGTTTGTGAATCATTATAAATATTTCCGGGTGTCATGAAGAAAAAAAATTATAGCACTGGCCCTGACCCACAGACAGGAGGAATGTACTTTCACCAGTTTAGCTACTATAACCCCAGATCAGAAAAAGTTGGGGCGGTATGGAAAATGAAAAATCTGAGTGACTGGGGAAATTTAGGTCTAGTAATGACATAAAAAAAAACTAAATAATGATGTGATTCCAAACAGATGATGTCAACAGTTGATTGTAATCATGATTTGGTACAAAAGCATTATCCATGAAAAGCTGAGTCTTTGAGGAGTAAAGTTAGGTGGAGGATCTCCAGGCTGTCAATGAATGCATGAGAAAATCAAAATCAAAAACAATGTTCCTAGAAGAAAAATTGAATGGGGATTTGCATATCTTTCTCTCTGCATTGCAAAATATCATTAAATGATTAAAAAAATCTCAAGGAGGTTCAGTGCATAAAGAGCAAGAACACAAGCATAAACTTGAACCCACATGATGACTGATCGCTTAGATGGCACTGCATCAAGAATGGTCATTCATCAATAGCTGATAGAACCTCATGAGTAAGAGATCCTTTATCAAGAACTTCAATACAGAGTTACATTCACAAATACCACTTAAATGTTTTCAGTGCAAAAAAGAATTCTTATGTTATCCATGTCCAGGAGTGGCATGGACTTCTCTGGGCTCAGAGGCATGTGGGATGGACCATCAAAAGTGGAAATGTCTGTTGTGGTCAGACGAATCAGTATTCCAGATCGTTTTTGGAAGAAATGGACGCAGTGTGTTCTGGACCAAAGATGAAAAGGACCGTCCAGACTATTATCGGCAACAAGTCCAAAAGCCAGGCTCTGTCATTGTATGGGGCTGTGTCAGGGGCCCTAGCAAAGGTCATTTACACTTCCGTGATGGCAGCATTAATACAGAAAAGTACTGAGATTTTAGAACAACATAAGCCACATTCAAGAGAACATCTTTTCCAGGGACCTCCATGGACAGAGCAATGCAAAACCACATGCTGTGCACATTACAAAGGCATGGCTGCAGAAGAAGAGGGTATGGGTTTTGGACTGTCCTTTCTGCAGTCCAGTATCCTGTCCACAGTAGAGGATGTGTGGAGAATTTTGAAATGAAAATGCGACAACGAAAACCCTGTACTGTTGCACAACGCAAGACATTTGCAGGAAGAATGGGACAAAATAACACTTGAAACATTTTATAGCTTGGTATCCTTGGTGCCAAAATGTATTTTTTAAAGTGTTGTGAGAAGGAATAACAACTTTACAAAGTAGTAAATGCTTTACCATCCCAACTTTTTTTTGGAATGTGTTGCAGGCCTGAAATGTAGAAACGGATGTATATGAACTGGCTGCATACCAAATCACTTACTACTAAACAGAGGTGTAGTAATATGACATACTATTGAGTGTGGTTTGGAAAGAACTCTCTGTTTCCCTTCCCAATATAATTTTTCATTTGCCACAGATGGCTTCATTTTATGTTGTGAAATAGTGCAAAGCATTTCTACTTTCTCATATTTATAGCAGCATGTTTCTTCTGTTATTCCACAGTTTTCTTTATGAATCTACCCAAAGAACCATTTAATTCTGAGTTTCATTCATCTCCGTACTTTCTCTTATATTACTAATTCATAGTTCTGTGCAGGTCTTGGGCTCTTGGTTTGATCTCACCATTTTATTTGGCAACTTGGATTTTTCAGAACTGTAATGTGTCAGCAGGTACATCGAGCTGAAGAGGACAGAGCTCAGTACGGAAGAGCAGGTAACATACACTATATAGCCAGAAGTTTATGGACACCCTAAAATGCCAGTTACAAACACTGGTCTTAGTGTGTATGACCATGATTTGAGGTCAGGCACTGATGCTGGATAATAAGCCCTGGCTCATTGTTGGCACTCCAGTTCATCTCAAAGGTGTCTGCTGAAGTTAAGGTCACATCTTTCAGCATGTCAACCCACTTCTTCATCAAAACTGGCAAATCATTTCTTTATGGACTGTTTTTAGATCAGGGGAGTTAGTTGATGAGTTGATGACAACAACTGACTTGTCTATGTGGAAACCTGTGAAAGTGTTATATTGATAGTCACTGAAGTGTTCAGCATAACCCACTACAGTCCACATTTTGACTATGAAGATTTAATCCATGTTTGAAATATATTGTGAACCTGTTAGTAGTGAGTGTGGTTGAAGTAACCGAGACCACTTATTAAAAGCGGTGTCTACAAACTTTTGGCCATATAGTGTAGGTGTATTAAATGATACGCAAATTATGCCACATTCAGGACTTACACTTGTAATAAAACATACAATTAGCTACACACAATCGACAGACACAAGTCTCCACACCCTGCATAGGACCATGCCACCTTCTATACGGGTGAACCTGAGTGTCAAGACCTACACACACAAATGTGCATGCAAACAAATGCACAGGGCCGAAGCTGTATCTTGTATAATGGCAAGAACATAATAAATTTGGTGAGCTGCATTCAGTTCCCTTACATGTCATGTGCACCGTAGCGCATGTGCAGAGCCACAAATGGCCTCAGTTGCCATGTCCGCTTATTATAAACATTTCTTTGGGGGGGGGGGGGGGGCTAAATTGTTTCTAAAGTGTAGTTGCTTATTTGGACTTGCTCCTTGATCCTGTCTCTTTCCACTATACCTGTCTCATAAAGTGAAACTGGTAGTTTATCCTGTTGCAGGCTAACCATCCACATCCATTACTCGTGTGTGCGTATTGCTCTGAGTTTACCTCAGGGTTGCCAGATTCAGTCCCATAAATCCACCACATCTGATGATGAGACCAGACACAATTTTTTTACCCCATACATTAAATAGGATGGCCAGTGAAAGTTTAGTGGACTATCACTGACATTATTACTTGGCCATTATTTTGTTTTTTTGGTGAGTTACAGTATATTTAAAATTGCTGCTCATGAAATGCATATATATTATTCATTATAAAAGTGATCATACAGCTGATCAGTTTTGATATTGTAGTGTATGCTAATAGGTGAGGGTATAGTACATGCTTTAAATTCATAAGAAAGAGAAATGCAGTGTTATGGGCAGACCAGATGGCATCCCTGCATTTTAACTATAAGAGACTTGAGACTCGACTTGGACTTAAGCTAAAAGAGTTGAGACATGACATACCATGACAAAAAATGACTTGTGATCATCTCTGGTACAGGTCAATAGTGTTGCCTAAATTAGATTACAAGCAGAGAGTTGACTAGGTTAGTCCTCTCACAGTGCACATGAGGTAGCCTTGAATTTCTCCATTTTCAGCCGTAACCCCACTCTGTTATGGTATTGTTGTTTTTTCTCTCTCTAAACAGCACATTAGCCTTAGAGTGGAAGGCAAATGTGTATGCATTGTTATATTTCTTTGGCTTCAGGTTTTGTGTGTATTTGTTGGCAGTTGCACTGAAGATATGTCAATGCATTGTCTACAATAATATTAATCCATTTTAAAATTCTGGTTTTGAACTAAGGAATGTTTTGTCCATGTTGGCATGTTACAATGTTTTCCATCAACTCTGAAACAGACACTGCACGTGCAAACTGTACCTGAATGTACAAAATAGCTAACATTTCAACTGTTAGAACAAACAATTTATTTGTTGATTATAATTATTTGTATTAGAGCAGATACGGGTGACATGATTGTGTAGCTGGTACAACAGGCCATACAGCTCCCTTGCCCTGATCAGGCTTTCTTAACAGGCTCTGCACCAAACATGACCCTGATAAAGCCATTACTCAAGATGAATGAAAAGTCTTAATTTCAGTTTAGTAGACTTAATTATAGGCTTGTACAAGGAATACAAGGCATTTCTGTATGATGAAAAAGAGATCTAAACTCTTCAATTCAGACTTTTTGAAATGCGGTAAATAAGCACTATAATGAGACAATTATGCAAGTGTACCAGAGAGTGCGGCATATACTTTTAGCATCCTGTTCAATGTTGAATGTACATTTCCAGTCCCATTTACATCAGAATAATGGGCTGTTGCTGAGCATGAGCCCTACTGTAGAGCGTGAAAGCGGCCTCCCTGGGGTCCCAATAATCACAGCATTATATTCTCACACTGCTACTGCACAGCCTTTGTTTATCTGAAGACTTTTTGGAGCCCTACTAAAATCCCTAAACAGGCTCAACTAAATGGCTCTTAATACTATCATTCCAAGTACATTGCCCTGTTGGAGAAAAATGAGGGCTCTAACCAGGCATGCAGCGAATCTCAACTGTGCAGTGAAGGAAGAGATAAATGCAGACCCTGCTAAGCATACGAATAGCGTCAGGTGAAGTGTACTAATGTACTCAAATTAATTTTCATAACTTCTCTAGTTTAAATATTTGATTTAGAACCAATTCTAACCATTCTGTTTTGTAGTTCCACTACAGCAAAACATTCGATCAGATAAACTGTGTCATTACTTGTAATAGGGAGTTCATTGGCATGCAGGTCCTCACAGGTAAGTGACAGTCATCCATACAGCTAGGGCGAGGAGCTATCAGCAGAGAGACACACTGATTTATGGGAGATGGTGCCATGCCAGCGGGGGCGTCCTGGAACCCACTGCAGCTAAGAAGAGATGGATACCACTCCGCTTCAGGAGCTCTGAGGTGGCTGCCTCAGAGGAGGGGCCAGGCTCAATCTCAAAAGCCAGACAAGAAGAATGGGCATATTGGCTCACAGTGTGATAGACTGGTTTGTGAAATGTGCGAGACCATATGGAGCATGCTTATTGGCATGACTGTGTAGGGACAAGGTGTTAGTGTTTAGTTAACAGGATTGGTGAATGCATTTTAGAAAAATAAAACAGAAGAAAAGGATTTCTACAACCAGGTAGCTTCTGAAGGACTATGCCATTTTGTGACTTGTTTAGGTCACACTTTCAAAGCAAAATGGATGAAAATGTATAAATACAGCGATCCCTTGGTTCTCATTGTTAATTCGCTACAAAAGGCTTGTCGAGAACTGAAAGTGATGAGTACCGAGCAAATATTAATTGAATGAATCTGTTCCAAACCCCAGAAAATCTACACTGTGTAAGGCATTATATGCATTAATGGAGTTGTACTGTACAGGTGCTCCCTGATTTACAATGGGGTTACATTCCGATAAATCCATCATAAGTATTTATCATGAACCGATTAGTTTAATATAGTCTATACTGTGTCATAGCTGCACCAACCTTATTGTTTAAAACATTTGCATTAACCTACAGTTGGCCAAAATCATTAACACAAAGCATCTTTTATAATAAAATGTTGAAAATCTCATGTAGTTTAGTGAGTAATGGATTGAAAGTGAAAAGATAAAAAGCAAAACATTGACTCTATTGCTGAACTCAGTGCACTATCATAGCTGCTCATGCTAGCTGCAGCCTGAAAGCCAAGAAAATTCCTTTCCTTTCGGTTGGCTGTAATCATCAAACTTTTTGTATAAGGACGCATGGGGACTTAATTGCACTAAAAATAAAGAAAAACACGACAAACACAGCAGAGGTCTGCTCTAAGAGAGCTACTGTGATTCTGACTCACTGAATCGTGAATCAAATTTTGGGTGAAGCAAGTCGACTCCTGCAAGTATAAGCAAGTGTAGAGTACCGAGACAAATTTTTCTAGTCAAAAATTGAACGTTCTGAGGTGTATATAAAAATTGTATGGAAAGATAGAAACCCTTTTTGCTGGTCATCTGACACCAATTCAGAAACTTAAAAAGAGTATCTTAAAAAAACCGGCAGAAATGGGAGGCAAATGCAGAAAGCCTCTCCCAAGACACTTTATTAAACTCACAAAATGACACCCTCGGAAACTTCTGTTTCCACCAACTGACTCTTACCACTGACCCACCTATATAATACAAAAGCAGTTAATCTATGTAAGTGTTTTTGGAGCAAAATTTACCACTTATACTAGCACGTTGAGTTCTGGGAGAAAGTCTATGTACACAGAGACATGAGGAGAACCTTCAAATCTCCACAAATTCAAGATCCGAACCATGGACAACGGTGCTGTGATGCACCAAAGTTATCTACTGTGCCACCCATGCATTAAGAAATAGTATAGGATTTCTTAATTTTCACCCATATTTGGTGGGTGGGCCCCGTTAATTTCAAGCTATTTTAAACTTTCAATATCACACTCAAGGACTAGCAGATGGCCAGAAAGGTTACAGCTTCAGGTCTGCTTTACTGTGGCACAAAAGTAGCTCGGTTGATCTATATCAGTCCACTAAGCTGCCCCTGTAGTGGTGAGAAAGGGCTAAACCCTAGGGAGAGCATGCTATAAGCATCCTCTTTGTCCTTTACATCCTGCAACACTCTGGCAGCCAGTATTTTGTAATGCGTCACCTGCCTGCTAATGTACTGTGCTAGTGCCCCCTTCCCCATCTCACATGCAGCCCGGTGGGCCTGAAAGTAATTGCTTTCCATATCTGTATGTCATATATTTACTGGTTGTTTGTCGTTTTATCATCCTGTATGTGCAGAATGCAATAATGGTCCTAGTTATTACCTTTATTCATCCTTCACATCATTCAGCATATACGATGTATAAATTTGTTTTACAACCTGTTTGACTGAGACGGCACCCTAAACCTATCATGTACAAATCAGAAATAAATGTTAATATGGGACTGGTACGTCAGTAAAATTAGATATATACCCTTCCTTCAATATTTAAAATCTATCATCCTGCTTTTCTGCTTCAGCCGACCTCTGAAGTGCGAGAGGTGCAGAAATCAATGCGTCTCCAATGTTTTTGTCTCACTTGCCTCACACGCATAGGAGAGAGGGGCACCCATTCACCAGAGGACACAGGAATCAATTTCCCTTATTGAAACAAATGGGGGCTTACCACTTGAGCTGCATATTTTTGTCCTCACCCTTGTTATCATAATTAACCATCCCCTCTCAAATGCCTGATCTGGGCCTATGCAGCTTCTGCATGTATATAAAACCTATTCCTTTTAATATAATGAAAAGCCTTGGCTTGCAGGTAAGCTTTCCATGATTCATGGTATCTCTGACATGCAGAAAGGTGCGCTGAAATTGAGGGGAACACATTATGGATAACTATTGCAAAAATGTGCTGGGTGAACTTTTGTTTTATGAATGTCCAGTAATTCTCTACATCTGCAAGATGAAAATAGGATAGTAAAAAAGTTATAGAAGATTTTTACATGCAAAATGGTAAAAAGATGGGCCAAATTTACTAAATAATTTTGGTTTGTTCTTATTCGTTTCAATCGTCAATTCCTTCCATTATATTTTACTTTACTTTATATTTATCTTACTTTCATAAAAAATCCATAATTTTAATGAGGTCACTACATGCACTGTGTGATTTTATTTGAAATGTGTTTGTGGTTCTCCCCGAATTGCCTTTTTGAGTTTTTCTGCCATGTCCAGCACCCTGATTGATCTTAAGATTTCAATGAGCAGTGTAGAAGATCAATATTAAGCGAAAACACAGGGTCACCTCATGGTGTGTGTTGACCTCCAAACTGCCACTATATCTGTCATTCGACACCTCATACCACTCCATCTAATGGCCTATGTCTAAACATCACACAATTTCACAGTGAAATATCTAAAACAAGCATACTAGCTCAGATTTCAGTCAAAAGTCAAAACAACAATTATATGCACCAAGCCTTTCCAGTTTGCATTATTTTTACTCAATAAAATAGCAAATCTTTATTTTCAGTACAGTTTTGTACATTCTGTGCACTTCTATAATACTGTTGTAAACAGAGAAATAACTGGAATTTTTAGGATTGCTTAGTGTCATGTTTTAACTGAAGTGAAGTCATTGAAGGAAATCCAGTGACAAAGACATACAATACATACAAAAACATACAAAAAAGTCTTAGGCCACCATTAGTGTTGCTGTTTTAGCAATGGTATAATGGCCACATATACTTATGTCTCTTTATTATAATTCAACCATAAAATACAGGAAATTTGTATTCAGTATAAAAAAAGAAAAAAAAAATCAGAGAAAAACAGCTTCTAGGTTACAGTGACAGGTATTTAGTGTGATACAGCAAACGCAGACTCTTGCTGAATAAGGCCAGAACAGCAGTTGGTGTTGCTACATCCGTAGTGGTTTTTGATTGTCCAGTTTATCGGCAACAGAACCTGTTTTTTTAATTTGGCATGAGGTTTGGTAACTGCACTGTGGTAACTACACTCTTTGTGTGGCATTAGTTGACATATTCTGCGATGACACATACTTTGTTCACCAGAAGTGAGGAGGATATGAACCCATTCTGTTTGTGATAACACCATCATTCAAATCAAGTCATCCTATGTTAACATGAAGCACACAGTTGTTTTCCTGGTACAATCTTGATGTGTCACACAGTTACCTTACCATTTGAAAAACTGAAGCTGAATTCAAGATGGTGGCATGCACTAACAGGATTCCCCTTCCCCCACATCTAGTATCTAAAACTGGATCACCTGCCATGTTTTGGAATGGCCAAGTCAAAGTCCTGACCTTAATCCAATCGACATTTTGTGGAAGGACCTGAAGCGAGCAGTTAATGTGAGGAAACCCACCAACATCCCAGAGTTGAAGCTGTTCTGTACGGAGGAACGGGCTAAAATTTCTCCAAGCTGGTGTGCAGGACTGATCAACAGTTACAGGAAACGTTTAGTTGCAGCTATTGTTGCACAGGGGGTGTCACACCAGATACTGAAAGCAAAGATTCACATACTTTTGCCACTCACTAATATGTAAAATTGGATCATATTCCTCAATAAATAAATGACCAAGTATAATATTTTTTGTCTCATTTGTTTAACTGGATTCTTTTTATCTACTTTTAGGTCATATTTATGCAGAAATATAGAAAATTCTAAAGGATTCACAAACTTTCAAGCACCACTGTAATATATTGTAGAACCACATTTTAATTACACCGTTGCAGATCTAGATTAGGAAATATTTTCCCAATTTAGCATGTATAGTTTAAAAATAAATTTGGGTTTAGTCAAATTTTGTGGTGAGCACACAGAAAAACTGAAAAGACAGCTTTGCCAGACTTCTCAACAATGTTGAGGCTTGGTTGAAAAATGAAAGGTCATGAATCACGAATCGAGTTTCAGCTGAAACGAGCACGACTCGACTCATACAGATTTAAGCAAGTGCGTCGAATACTAAGCAAAGGACGAGAACCAAGACAAATTTTTCTAGTGAAAATGCATTGAGAACAGAATTCGATGAGTTCCTACATGGTGTAGAACCGAGGTACCACTGTATTCAAAATCACTACAGTTGATGTCAAGTACGGGTCTGTGATCTGGAAGGTGAAGGGTGGTACCTGAGCAAGTCTTCACAAGTCACCTCCATTTTTACGACTGGTTGTAAAAAATGTCTCACAGCACACAGTGCATCACACCCTCCTGAGGATGGGGCTGCATAGGTGGTCAGAGTGCTAACATCCTAATTTCTGTCCACTGTAGTGACTAGAACTGGCACTGAAGAACACAGTTGTTCTACCAAAAAGTGGTTAAAGAAGAATACAGCTAATGTTTTGAATTGGCTAAGGCAAAGTCCTGACCTGAATCCATTAGAAATGTTGTGCAAGCAGTTCAAGTGAGGAGACCTATTAATATTCCAGAGTTGAAGCTGTTCTGTTTGGAGGAATGGGCTAAAATCCCTCCAAGTCAAGGTTCATGTTATATGCAACATCTAATACATAGAGTAGTCTAATGCTTCGCATTTTTAATCAAACAGATCTGCATCCACCACACATGCATCTTCATCTCTCCAAACGACCAAAGTGTCATTTCCATTTTACTCCCATATTCTGTCCTCCTGCTTCCTTGTCACTGTAACGGCGGCGGTTTAAGGGTGAAACGGAGACGAGTGCAGGTTCAATGTAAATCACCATAGTTTTTATTTAATAAAGCCCTCAAACACGGACGGAAGTTAAACAAATGCGGGCTTACCGAAATACGTAGTATCCGTGGC
This sequence comes from Ancistrus triradiatus, assembly GCA_025084515.1. Classification (NCBI taxonomy): domain Eukaryota; kingdom Metazoa; phylum Chordata; class Actinopteri; order Siluriformes; family Loricariidae; genus Ancistrus; species Ancistrus triradiatus. The sequence continues at coordinate 82,601 of JAJAGP010001199.1, read as the reverse complement.
AAGTAAAGACTAATCCACCCCAACACGCGGGCAAAGACCGATAATTCACCGTGACACGCGGACTAAGACAAATAAATCACCGCGACACTTGGGCAAACACAAACATCCGTTGAGAGGGTAAACTGGAATGAAACTCAAAAGGCGGAAACTGCCACTAAACAAATGATACTGCTGAAGTGTGGCTACAACACCACCAAAACAACCTGCAATGTTCGAGAGCTAGGGCCCTGCTGAAATACAGTCTGTAGCTTCTCCTTCGGGTGCTCCGCTGTCTGGCAGAGCACCGCAAATGTTATAATCCAGATCGCCCCTAGCAGCAAAGAGGGGCATTGCAAGCCCAAGTCCGTGACATATCTCCCCCAAAGGAGCCCGAGACGAAGTCAAGGCTTCTTAATAAAAGGCCCCTCAGGCCCCTTCCTGTTCTCCGGGAGCTTTCTGAAAGTCCTCCGAAAATGTGGCCTCCAGGAAACAAATGGACTCCAGGGAATAAATGGTCTCCAGGGCGCATACAGCCTCCAGGGAGCATGCGGCCTCTGGCAAGGTCTCTCGGGAGCACATGGCCTCTGGCATGACCTCTTGGGAGCACACGGCCTCTGGCAAGGCCTCTTGGGAGCACACAGCCCCTGGCAAAGCCTCTCGGGACCACACACCCCCTGGCAAGGCCTCTTGGGAGCACACGGCCTCATGCACAGATGCCCTCGGCACAGGGACTAGAACTGGAACGGTTGCCTTTGGCACGGCTACTGGAACGGTCACCCTCGGTGCTGGCACGGGAGCAGACGACCTCAGGACCAACGTCCGTGGAGCTGGGGTCGGCGCCAACGTCCGTGGAGCTAAGGTCGACACAAATGTCCGAGACTGAGGGGTGCAGTGTGCTCGGACGTGAGGTGATGCAGACGGTTCAAGTACGGAACTAACAAACTCAGGTACAGAATCAACATGCTCGGATACGAAACCAAAGTGCACAGCGGACTCAGACACAGAGCCAGGCAGTGCTACCGATTCCAACTTGGAATTAACGAACTCAGGTCAACATGCTTGGATACGAAACTAAAGCATGCAGCGGGCTCAGACACAGAGCCAGGCGGCGCTACTGATTCCAACTCGGAATCAACGAACTCAGGTACAGAATCAACATGTTCGGATACGAAACCAAAAGGCGCGGTGGGCTCAGACACAGAGCCCGGCGGCACTAACGACTTAAACACAGAGCTAATGTGCTCAAATATGAAGCTAGGGTGCTCATCCATGATGCTAACATGCTCAAACACAGGGCTACGGGGTGCTATTGGCACCTTTATGGAGCTAGAGTGTTCACATATGGAGCTACCATGCTGAAATACTGGACCACTAGACACTACCTGCTCCAGTACTGAGCTACAGGGTGCTAACAGTTCTTCTACGGAACAATGAGGTGCAGCGAGCTCAGATTTGGAGGTAGTGGACCCAGATGTAAGACTAACATGCACTAAAGTTGAGCTCACATATTCAGATAGATGCACTGAGCTAGCATTCTCAAATACAGGGCTAACTGCTCAGTTAACGAGCTAAGGAATGCTAACTGCACCGGTACTGAGCTACTGGGCTCTATCAGCTCAAGTACTGAGCTAGCGTGCTCAAATACAGGTCTACGGGACATCATCGGCTCTAGTACTGAGCTAGTGTGTTCACCCACATAGCTAACAGGCACGGCATGCTCAGCTACAGCACTGGCGGGCTCAAGTATTGAGCTAACATGCTCAACAACTGAGCTAACACACTCAGGTACAGAGCTAGCAGGCCCAAACATTGGGCTACTGAGCTCTAACTGCTTAGGAACTGAGCTACCAGGAGCTAACCACATATCTACGGAGCTAACAGGCACGGCGTGCTCAGCTATGGCGCTAGCAGGCTCAGATACAAGGTTAACATGCTCCAATGCTAGGCTAATGGGCGCCAGCCTGTACCTGGCCAACCCCTTCCTGCAACTAACAAACGATTAATCCAGTAACTGGCGCATGAGCGGCCTACCGGGCACAGTACGGAAGCCCGTTAGAGATACCTCCAAACTCCTTGGCTTAATCTGCGAAGCGAGGCCAAACTCCTGCCAGAGTTTCTCAAAAAGTTGGAGGCAGGTACAAAATTCCAGCTGGGACCTGTTATAACAATGCTGGTCCCAACAAACACCTGTTCATGTCTGACCCTGACTAACGGAACCGGCTAATCCAGGGTAGCACGATTACCTGCCATCTCCATTGTTTGGCGGGTCATTCGATAATGGTGGGGGTTTACGGGTGGAATGGAGATGGGTGCAGGTTCAATGTAAATCACCATAGTTTTTATTTAATAAAGCCCTCAAACACGGATGGAAGTAAAACAAACGCGGGGGTTACCGAAATACGTAGTATCTGTGGCGAGCAGACACAATTAATCCACCGCTGTAATTAATTCATTAATTAATTCACAGTCTGTAAACCCTCCCTTTTAGGGCCCTAGCTTCTCCTTTGGGTGCTCCGCTGTCCGGCGGAGCACCTCAAATGTTATAGTCCAGATCACCCCTAGCGGGAGGAGGGGCATCGCAAGCCCAAGTCCGGGCGATCTGTGACAGTCACCTGCTCCTCAATGAATCTTTATAGACCTGATTACAAAACGTCAATTTGATAATTGAGTCAAAACTCCCCAAGGCCACTCGCTCGTCAAACTGAAAAAACACAAGTGGAGCTTGAGCCACTCCTTGGTTGGAAACAGAACGTAACAAATTTCCCTGTGTGACAGCACATCTGCTGAAGGGAGGAGGCAAGAGCAGGAGAGAACTTGGATCTCCAGCATTTCACGCTCAGCGCTTGTATCACCAGCCTCCACAAAGCAGGAATGGATCATTCCAGCCAGCTGGTGTTAGTGGTATCGAGAAAAGCCATGAGCTGTCACCGAACGTAGGCCTTTCATATGTTACCAGAGACAGCACCTACTCTTTTCCAGCCTCACTCAATGCTGCTGCCTTGCCTTTGAGGATAATATCTTCAAAACCTCTAGTCTTTCCCTGCTGAGAGGCTATTTTGGAGTTTGTTGTCTTCAATGCCCTGCCATTCGCCGACTGCTTGAGGAATCAGTACACAATTATTCTCTGCTAGTAGATGTGACACTGTTCATTTTTCTGTCAACTTCAGTCTGGAAAGCCTTTGTTTCTGCTTGCTTTTGTCACTTCTGATCAGTATTTCAAAGGGCATGCTATGCTTGTTCTTTTCAAAAACACAACTTCATTTGATTGGTGTATACCATTTAGCTGGTACAACAGTCCTTAAAAAGCAGTACCTTGTTACATTTTTTACTTGCAAGACAAAATTTAGAAACGCTAGCAATTTTGTGAGTCATTTTTCTATTTTTGTGCAGTTCCTCTTGTATTCTACTCATAACACCATACAGCATCTATTACCCTGTGATTCAGAGCAGAGTGCTTCTAATGTCTTAAAGTATGTGAAGCATTTTCTGCTGACTATTCCCCCATCTCATCAAAGGGGCTTTCTTATTACTCAGGGGTTTGACTCACCCAATTCAGAGGAGCCAAATTTAAGTCTCCATGCACTTTCAAAACTCAGAAATAGTAACAGAGAAATTAAATGGTGACTCAGTACAGACGAAATGAGTCATTGTTGAAGTGAGGTCTAAATTTGGAACTTGGATCTCAGCATGAATCTCTGTTGTGTAATATGCCCTTCCAGCAACGTCATAATGTCAAATGATATGTTGATGGAAGAGAGATGGACTATGCTCGTCTGTTTTAAAAATTGTATCCTCATTCCAGAACATCTAGCCTCTGGAAAGAGAATATAGCCACAATTTCTGGGATGGGAGAAGAATGGGGTCATACTCTCTTCCAATGACATTACATTTGAAATTACCAATACACTCACTGGCTACTTCATCAGGAACAGCTATTCATGCAATTGTTAAGCCAATATCTAACCAACAGAGATCAGAGCAGATCAGATTCCTTTCAGAAGATACTGATAGGAAAAACACATATTGTACATGGAATTATACAGTGTACCAGCTTTACATTTACAGCACGGGTGTCCAAAGTTCAGCCCCTACAGCATCACTCTTAAGAATACATTATTAGTGGTGCGCTGGCACATTAGAGTTTTTCCTTTCACCTGACGGTAGCCGCATTATATAAATGACATAAACAAGAACCGCTTGAGGTCCTGACTACAGTTGTCAAACCAGACCTAATGCGTATGCAGAGCAGTCGAGGGTCCAACACCAGCCCTTACATCAGTTTCTAGAGGCCAGTCTCTTTTGGTAAGTTGTGGACTCTGGTTTGAACTATAACGCAAGGAGTATTTGTACAATTTTTGTATTTAGTTGTTATGAGACTTAAGAAATGTAAAACTTGTTTTGCTATTGAGTTCCAGGTCTGGTCATGCATAGCAATTTAGTGATAAAATAAAACAAAAAGTAAATCTGACTGAAGATATTTGACATGTTTTTAAGACGCAGTATTATGCATAAATGTTGTAAAGAGAATAGTTAGCATAAATAATCTGCAGTAAGTTGTGGTTTTTTTTCACTCTTAATATTCTGCAGTTGTTGCGCTAAAATGAAATTCAGTAGTTAAATAAATAACAATTGTACTGTACGCTTGTGTTTTTCATATTTTGAATACAATGATTTGAGTAATTTATGAATAATATTTTTGGATAAAGAGACCAGCCCTTAATGTTTTGATATGGTCCAATTTGGTCCCCTTTGAAAAACGCATGGACACCCCTGACCTACAGGATGTATCAATAAAATAGGAGTGTTTACATAATTGTGGTCAGTAAGCGTACACTTTATTTAAAAAAATCCAGTAAAGCACAGTGTCACTGGTGTGCTGAGAATGCTTACCCTGTGGTTTTTCACTGGTTGCAACGTAAAAGCAGGTTGTAGTTTTATTAATTGGAATATCTTATTAAGGCAGTATTACACACACTTGGTTCTGTGAGACAACCAGTCAGAACACAGAGGGGGAGTGGTTATAATAACTTTAAATGCTGTAAAGAACGCTCATTGCTTTGAAAGCAAGCATCATTGGGAGCTTGCTGGCATAGCTGGACTAATCTCTTTATTTAGATGTTTTCTCATCCATTTTAGGGATAGCTGAGCTGCTTGCTTTCGAAGCAATGAGCGTATTTAACCACATCCCCTCTTTGTATTGATTGGTCGCCTCACAGAACCAGTTGTGTGTAATACTAGCTTCTGAAGATATTTCATAAATAAAACTCCAACAAGCCAAGTTAGATGTGCCTAAAACCTTTCTGGCATTATGTGTGATTATTCAACTTTAAGAATTCTTCTTCTTTGGTCAATCATCAGACAAACATCAGAATATCACACATGCATGCATATGCCACTGTTCGAGCCTCCACATTGTCATGTTCTGATATGCTGAATTTCTGATTCATTAACCTGTTCTGCATTTCCTGATTGCCAGCATGGACATTTAAATCCACATTAATTCATATTCCGTGCAAAGTCACATTGCCTCACAGTGTGTTTTGGAATGTACTTTCTACGTTCCAAAAGGACTTTATTTTTCATGTACTTGATCCAGTCCCACTGGAGTCGGTTCCATCCCGGGTAGAGATTGCGTACAATTCCTTGACCCATTCGACCACCGGCATCACACTTTTTCAGCACTTTTTGGGAGATCCCCTTTCATACTGTGGGAGCCCTCCCTCTCCAAGGTGGATGAATGGATGTGTTGACAGGGGGCAGATGCATCAACACATTGATAGGATGCTCTACAAACATAATGAGCACGCAGATTGCCTGGCTCCTCAACTTAATCCCAGCAATATGGTCTGGCTCTCCACCAGGGACATCTGCTTCAGACAAGGGAGTAAAAAATGACACCCCGGGCCTTTAAAAATCTCCAAGCACATTAATGAAGTGACATACAGAATGCAGTTGCCTCTTCACTGCATCTCTCTTTTCTTCCCTGTTTCCATACTATAGCCTGTTATTCCAGGACCTCTGGAGGAATGGTCCACACCCCTACCCCAACCATATAAATGGATGGGTTACCACCCTACTCAGTTGCCTTGAACCACGCCAGAGTCTGATTGTCCCACCTCCATATGAAGTGCACTCACATTGTGCTTCAAAACGATCTGCACCCGAATATGCTTTCATTATCGTGATATTTTAAATACACACTCGCAAACACAACTGACTTCATGGTTGTACTTACTTTGTAAAGTTTTTTTGGTCTCAGTTTGGCCGTGCTGACACTCAGCCCTATCAAACGGCTTATAATAAATGTACTGATTATGCAACGCAGTCATTTTTGGCTTCTCATGCTGAAGGTAAAGAAAGATTTTTCCTGAGGCAGCTGACACTGTGTTCCGCGTTCAGGTGCGATTTTCTATCACACTACATATGTACTGTGCCCAAGTCCAGTGAACTGTGCCTGAGCCCACTTCTTCAAGTGTGGCGTGGTTCAGTGTACCATGCCCTAGAATGGAATGGAGTGATCACACTAGTCTAACAAACCGTGCTTTGGGAGTTAAACATGCCCAAGAACAGTACAGATTGCCAAGTGTGAATATGCCCTCAGTCACCTCCTTGACTCCAAACATTGGGCCAATCGCCTTCAGTACCTTGCCAACTGGTAGGGGTACAGTGGTGCTTGAAAGTTTGTGAATCCTTTTGAATTTTCTATATTTCTGCATAAATATGACCTAAAACATCATCAGATTTTCACACAAGTCCTAAAAGTAGATAAAGAGAATTCAGTTAAACAAATGAGACAAAAATATTATTTTTTTTCATTTATTTATTGAGGTAAATGATCCGATATTACATATTAGTGAGTGGCAAAAGTATGTGAACCTCTAGGGTTAGCAGTTAATTTGAAGGTGAAATTAGAGTCAGGTGTTTTCAATCAATAAGATAACAATCAGGTGCGAGTGGGCACCCTATTTTATTTAAAGAACAGGGATCTATCAAAGCCTGCTCTTCACAACAGATGTTTGTGGAAGTGTATCATGGCACTAACAAAGGAGATTTATGAGGACCTCAGAAAAAGAGTTGTTGATGCTCATCAGGCTGGAAAAGGTTACAAACCATCTCTAAAGAGTTTGGACTCCATCAATCCACTGTCAGACAAATGGAGGAAATTCAAGACCATTGTTACCCTCCCCAGGAGCGGCGGACCAACAAGATCACAAGAGCAAGGCGTGTAATAGTTGGCGAGGTCACAAAGGACCCCAGGGTAACTTCTAAGTAACTAAAGGCCTCTCTCACATTGGCTAATGTTCATGAGTCCACCATCAGAAGAACACTGAACAACAAAGGTGTGCATGGCTGAGGTGCAAGGAGAAAGCCACTGCTCTCCAAAAAGATCATTTCTGCTCGTCTGCAGTTTGCTAAAGATCACGTGGACAACTTTTTGTTTAAAAGAAAAGCGTCATGCTTGGAGAAAGGAAAACACTGGATTCCAGCATAAGAACTTTATCCCATCTGTGAAACATGGTGGTGGTAGTATCATGGTTTGGGCCTGTTTTGCTGCATCTGGGCAGGGACGGCTTGCCATCATTGATGGAACAATGAATTCTGAAATCTAAAAGAGAATTCTAAAGGAAAATGTCAGGACATCTGTCCATGAACTGAATCTCAAGAGAAGGTGGGTCATGCAGCAAGAAAACAACCCTAAGCACACAAGTCATCCTACCAAAGAATGGTTAAAGAAGAATAAAGTTAATGTTTTGGAATAACCAAGTCAAAGTCCTGACCTTAATCCAGTTGAAATGTTTGTGGAGGGAAGTGGAGGAAGGCCCTGAAAGGAGCAGTTAATGTGAGGAAAAAAACCCAAACAACATCCCAGAGTTGAAGCTGTTCTGTAAGGAGGAATGGGCTAAAATTCCTCCAAGCCAGTGTGCAGGACTGATCACATACTTTTGCCACTCACTAATATGTAATATTGGATCATTTTCCTCAATAAATAAATGACCAAGTATAATATTTTTGTCTCATTTGTTTAACTGGGTTCTCTTTATCTACTGTTGGGACTTGTTTGATGATGTTTTAGGTCACATTTATGCAGAATATAGAAAATTCTAAAGAAAATAGAAAATAGAAAATTCACAAACTTTCAAGCACCACTGTATGGACCAGAGAAACAATGTTGGGTGAATGCTCAGGTCACTTATTCAGGAGTTCCATGGCTTGCACTCTAACACTCTCTCATCTACACCGTTGACACCTTTCCCATCCTCTCAGTAGGTCTTGGGGCACCTTGTCCTACAAGATTCTTATTGGGGGTTAATGTTACACATTTGACAGCTTCTTACAGTACTCCAGACTACAATCCCCCAGAATCCCATGCAGTTTTCTGTTTGCCAGAATGGACATTTATGCCACATATTCACTCATTTTCAGTGCAATGTCGCATTGCCCCCCAGAGTGTTTCTAAGCATTCTTTCTATGTGATCTCTTTGTCCTTACAGTACTAATTCTGCTCTGTATTTTGATCCTCATTCTCACTTAGCCCTCTTGCTTGCCTTTATCTCTGCCTAGTATTTTGATAATGGACTGAATTTTTGACCACACTGTTGCCTTGCCCCTCCTGCTCATTTTGCTACTCAAGCTATTTAATAAAGCTTCTTAAATTTAACCTGCATTCGTCTTCCTGTGTAGCCTGATATGATTGTTGTATTAATATATTAGAAAGATTATGGGCTTGTAATCTGAAAATGTGTTTGGAAAAATTGCAGAGCTTTTATTTACTCACATTCCCTACATCTCATGATTTTGAGATAAACTTTTATCTCAGGTACATCTCTTCAAAAAAAAACTAAATCAAGATCCTATAGAATCTCTGTCCTTCCATAATATATACTGGCATTTTAAGTGAAATATGATCTGTTGTCTGAATATACCCTAAGGCTGGTACTAACTTTGTACTGCCTACTAATTAAGTTTTGCATAGACTGCATTCAGATGGTAGAGCAAACAGTATTCTACACAAAACTGCAACTGGATTATGTACCAAGCCACAATTTGCACTGACTTCCCAGTTTTTCCCCAACCTTCAATCAAAACCGTATATAGTGAGGGCCAAAATTCTGAGATCAATAATCAAAATGCCTCTATTTGACATTTTTCTCTAATTTAATACAACGTTTACCATTACAAATCATGCAATTGCAATCATGTAATTGATTTGAATGACAATTTAAACCTTTGAAAAATAAAATAAATCAATACATTCCAGAACTGATTAGTATTTGGTATTCCCCTTTATCTCTAAGAACAGTGTGCACTTGAACTGGCATGGACTCCACAAGTTTGTGCAAAATTTGATGTTATCTAGCAGTAGTGGCTAGTTTGGACCAAAGTGCAGAGTGATAATGACCTCGGCCTCAACCTTTATGGGAGTGTCAGGGAAAAAGGAACTTCCCTCATAATTATTCAATACATTTTATATATTATAAACAAAAGTAAAGCATTCATATGAAGGAAGGAGAGAGTAAGTGTGTTTGTGCAACAGTGAGTGGGAATTTGGTCCAGGCATCTCAGAGTTACTAGGCTTGCACTCTACCACTGAACTGCTGATCAGCACAAGCGAGTGCTATTTATGAGCACACCTGTAAGAGGGGCTGTGAAAATGTGGGAAAATTAAACAAAGAACTGAAAACAAATTGGCATCTGCCAACAACAAAGAACTCAAAATGGCTTCTACAATTGAAAACTTAGCTGTTTCAAAATGGAGGATAATCATAGTAATCATACCTGGGATCATGTCTGAGCCCCTGAACTCAAATTGTTTAATGTCTTTAATGTCTGTTTACCTCACACAACTAAGAACTTAATGTTTCCTTGACTTTTTAATACTCTTTCATTCCCAGCTCACTGCTTTCAGAGCTTCTTAGTTCTTATAAGCTCCCCTTACAAGTTCAGTTTCCCATTCCACTTTCTTCAGTTGTCTTTCACTTTATTGACTCTCTTTTTGCTAGATAAACTTTCATATTTTCTTTTCATACATATACTCACTGGCAGAAAAACTCAACTCAAAAAAGGAGTCGTTGGATTCGAATGAAACTTTACATGTGAAAATGTAATAATGATATGTGTAAGTGATTTCAGTATTAGAGTGAAAGAACTGCCCAAATAAAGAGATCCCCTGTACCCTGTTGGGCCGCCTCTAGCCTGGATATAAGAAGATATGGTTGTGCATTGGAGGCATACAGGTTCTGTATGGCATCCTGTGGAACATTTGCCCACAGATGTTGCAGATGAGGCCTGTAGATCCTGCACACTCGTATGTTGCCAAAGCTGGCATCCCAGCTGGTCCCATAAATGTTCTAAATGTGGTGATAAATCTAGAGACCGGGCAGGCCAAGAAGTGTTGCAGTGTGGCGGAGACATGTCTGGGAAACCCTTGCTGTATGTAGCCGAGCATTATCCTGCTAAAAATGCCAGTTGCAAGCCCTGCAATGAGAGGCAACATATGTGCCTGCAGGATATCACCACTAGGGGTGACTGAATGCTATATGTGATGGCTCTCCAGATCGTCATACCGGCAGTTGGGACAGAGTGTAGCAAGTGCTCACCACGAGGCCTCCATATTAAAAACTGACTGTTCTCGGATCCCAAACAGAACGATTCGTCGCCAAAGACGGTTCCAGTCCATAGCAGTCCAGGTTTCTTGTTCATGACACAACTGCAAACTAAGGTGGCAGTGGCTGCCTGTCAATGGCAGGACATGCATTGGGCTCCATGACAACAAATTTCCTTCTGCTAAGCACCTGGAAATGGTTCGTGCAGAGACAGGGGTGTGTAGTGAAGGTGCCACCTGTGTCTGGATGGTGAACTATGACACTGCGCTAGCAGCTCATGCTTGTCGGTGGATCAAACGATCCTCTCTACTGGTGGTCTGTCTGGGCCATCTGGAGCTTGTTCACGTGTGTGTGTGCCCTCATGAAACCATCTAAAATCTAACATGTAACAGCTCGGTCAGAACAGCCTAGATGGCGTGTAATTCGTCAAAATGACCATCCTGTTTCTCTCAGTCCAATGATGCACCCCCTCTCAAAGACTGTCCAACTGGCCAAAATGTCATCGAGTGCGTCATAGAGGCACGTCAAGCAGTCACCAATATCTCACCAAGAGGTTCACTAGCCAAAATTAGCCTCTGCGCGGCTTTTTATACAAAGTGGGGGAAGCACTATTGTGCCCTCTTGTGGCAAGATCCAGTGTCTAATCAGACCACACTGTAATCATTTACATATCTGACTATGATGTAAAATAAAATATAAAAAAAAAAACTTATATTCTTTTATTTTGTGTGTTTTCTTTGTCCTTTTTTATTTCTCTTTCATAGACTCATCCCATCAAACCATTAACCAGCAGCATCTCATATAAATAAATCACGCTGACGCTGGCTCATGGCCAGTTTAAATAATAAGTCAGCCAGATGTAGCTCGTTAGAACTAAGCACAGCCTGTTAAAGTCTAATGGCATCATGTAATGCCAGCATCATTTCACAATATTCCAAAGAGCATCTTATGATGTTAATGAATGTCTATGGATTTTGGTCAGGCAACTGTCAAGGAAAGACAGTGACAGTCAGTATTCCTTGATCTTCTTCGGTCTTCAAGTAGGTGTTACAAAGCTTTGAGGGGTGTTTTCAGTCATTATTCTGATGCAGTATGAATATATACTAAAATATACTAAAATATAAACTCCAACTACCACAAGTCCAGCTATAAATGCAAAGGATATTTTAATACCCTAACCCACTATGAGAAATAAAATAGTAGCAGAAGTAGTTGGTTTTCTAAATGGATTTTCACCTGAACCTAAACCTCAGAACAGTAGGGCCCAAGCTGTTAAATGAGTATTTATCCTGTCATCTCATGAAAACAATGTTCAAATTGGAAATCTTGACAGTGTCTTGACAGTGGGCCTTGACAGTGACTTTTACAGACATGTGAGCCCAGCACACAAGAAAGAAGACAGATAGCCTCCGAGCTAGCAGGCACAAATAAACAGCAATCCACACTCAGATTCTTAGACAGGCACTGTAGTTGTCTGTCAAGCAGCGCTGGGCAATTTGAATGCGCAGCATGAACCTGGACTTCATCAGCTTAGAGCGAGGGTTTAGATTTCTCTATTGTTACCCCCCCCTCCCCTTCCCCTATATATAAACTGTCACTTGTTTATATAGCATTACAGGATGATAGTAGCTTCCATTGTGCCAGGGCAGGAAAACATATGGATAGCTGAAAATGAAGCAACAGCCGCGAGGTTGTACTGTGTTCATTGTTGATATGCTGTAAGCCTAAAAGACTGACAGGTTAATAATAAGACGCTAAGAATTGATCTGGAGAGAGGGTGAAGAGACTGGCCATTTATCAAAAGGTGTGCTATTAAATCTGGCATATTCAGAGATGTGCACGACAAGCAACTCTGTTCATAGAGTTAGTTGGATATGTTTCTTTTTGTTCAATAGTTATAGTAAAGGAAAATCAGCATCTATTGCTATTATAAAATATATAGAGATAACCTATTGCATACAGGTACAATATTTTCCTGGTTAGACATTTAGTGTACACAATACATATGCGGAACAAACAGGTGTAATCTCCGAATTGTCTATTTTACTGCAGATAATACTAGGTTGACACATGATGGCAGTACAATAAGGTAGAAGCGTTTTAGTAGAGGTAGAAGTGTTTGATTCTACATACACACACTGTACAATCCTGTGGTCAATCATGGTAAAATTGTGGTAAAAAATGATGTTGAACAATAAGACTTTGCTTACAGTTAGCATTCAGTTCATTTAAAGGTGTCTGATGGTTAAAGTCAGGGTTCTGTGCAAGCCACCTAAGTTTTCTATCATATTTGGCAACCCATTTATTTATGGACTCTGGTTTAAGATGGCAGGGCAGAAAGTTGGTGAACTGACTTTTTGAGGACGCGCAAATCAGAAAGTATGATTTGATATACAGTTTGCCCTCTTACCTCAGGACATTACCGGACACCTTTGTTTGAAATCTTCAGTTTCTTGACAGTCTGACTCATGGAACGGTCTTCATTGCACAAAACAACAACAGACTGATGTGTAGAAAAGGTGTTTCATTTTGATTCATTTTGAACCAAGAAACCACAAATCTTCAGAAAAAAAAACATATATCTTGCCAATCCAAGCAATCCAAGAAATGACCAGAATGAAAGTTCTTCAAATTGCTGTAAATGTGGCTTTGTAATCATAGAGTGTGAATATGAAATATCACTCATTTCAATCATTAATGGCAATTTCAACAATACTAACAGCTTCCTTTTAAGAAAGGTCTGTGTCATTCCAAACATCTGATTGCTATTGTATGTTTAGAAGAAAAAAAAATTGCATAAGCACACAAATAGCAAATCTTCATCCCAACTATGAGGCATGGGATGAAGTCTGATAATCATCTCCTGATCAGATTTTGCAAGTTTGATCAGCAGCTGTAGAAAATCTGCTACTACATATTATTACTTTCAGGGCTTCACATTCTTTCCTCAGCATTGAATGTGTATTCTTTTTTCTATCTACACTTTTTGCTATGTTAAGGGTATGTGTCGTTTAATGTCCATCTGATCGATGTCTGTTCACTTTAATGACTGAAGTCTTAAAAAATATAATAAATTATAATAAGAAATAATCTGCGGCCGTGAACAGCTGGTCACCTCCAAAGCCAATCATTGCTGTGGATCCATGAAAACAGGTTTAAGAGTTTAAGAATACAAGTCCATCTTTTGTCTATGTGTGTGTAAATACCTTACTGGTCATGTGTTCGCTTGCTCGTTAGCTCAAATGACTTTTAACATGGTTGGTGTTTAAAGACCTTTTTGTGCAAGTTACACATGCTTATGCGCTATGCTTACTTATTTGTAACAAGCTGTAAATGGTGTTCGTAAGTGTATTATTAGGGGTCATGCTTTGGCCGCTAGTGGCCACTGCTGACCCCTCATGGCGGCGTGAGATCTTGACAATGGACTGGAGAATGAGCTTTTGCCATTCCTTCCCGCCTCCTCCCTGGCCGCCCTGTGTGATCTGGCCATTCGCACAGATGTGTTGATTCGTTCTAGAACCAGAAAGATCGAGGTGTGGTCATTCTTCCAGCCATCATCCTTCTTCACAAGTCCAGCTCTATACGTGAGCATTTAGCGGCGCCTGACATTATACCTGAGCACGATGTGCCCGTAAGCTCCGTACTTGAGCGAGTAAGCTCCATACCTGAGAACTTAGTGCCCCTTAGCTTCGTACTTGCACACTCCCATAAGCTCCGTACCTGAGCCTGTAAGCTCTGTACCTGAGCATTTAGCACCCTCTATCTCCGTACTCGCACACGCCGCACCCGCAAGCTCCGTACCTGAGCCCATAAGCTTCGTACTTGAGCATTTAGCGCCGCCTAACGCCGTACCTGAGCACGCCGTGCCCTTAAGCTCCGTACCTGAGCATTTAGCGCCCTCTAGCTCCATACACGTGCACGCTGCAACCGCAAGCTCTGTACCTGAGCCTGTAAGCTCCGTACTTGAGCATTTAGCGCTGCTTGACATCGTACCTGAGCATGCCACACCTGTGAGATCCGTACTTGAGGATTCAGTGCTGCTTAACCCCATACCCAAGCACGTAAGCTCCGTAGCTGAGCATTTAGTGCAGCCTAGCTCCATACTTCAGTCCCTTGCACTCCGGTCGCCACTGCCAACCCAAGTGCCACGGTCACTCAGACCGATTCCTGCACCACGGTCGTTGCTGCCGACCCCCGCACCACAGACTTTTGTATTGGTCCATGCGCCGCGGCCCCTGCGCCGTGGCCAGGCAACTTGCGGCGACCTTTTTCCTGCGCCTTGTTGGGCCTTCTGCCACTGAGCCGCTTGTGGCTAGTCCCATACCAAGCCTTGCATTTGACTCATGTTGGCCCACCTTCCCATTCGGGCTCTATTTGAAGGTGCATCCGGCCTATTGGTGCTTATCATGCTTTGGCTGCTAGTGGCCACTGCTGACCCCTCATGGCAGCGTGAGAGCCCTTGCAGCGTGAGTGTCAGCCCTTCCCGGGCTTTAATCATGCAAGTGGCGAAACCTGTTGGTGAGCATATTTAAACACACTTTGGGGCTCACACAGTGTTGCACCATTGTTTGCCTTGGCAGCACGACTGCGATAGCCCTCACCCGGCTCTTGTATTCATTTGGGACGTTTTGGTGTTTTGTTAGGGAAAATGATACGACTGGCGATTTGAAGATCATCAGTTGATGGCAGTCTGGAGATTGCCTGGTAAGATAGGGTCTAGACACTAGCGTAGTACCAGTGTTTGCCTTTTTTACATCTTGTTGCCGGAGCATCCTGCTGCTGTTTTGAGCCTCTCTCGCTGTTGCGAGACTCGCCCCTCCTTTTCTCTCACTCACCCCCCTCCTTCTCCTTCGGAATTGGAGAATTTACATTCTCCTTTGTGATTGCGTGTTTAAAGGGATGCTGAGCTCTCTCTGAGTCTTGTTCCTTTTCCTTCTATTCTTGCGTTCGTGCCACACCTCAACGGGTGCTTATTTTGACTATTTTGTGGCACACCACGGATGCTCTGCTCGGGCTGCTAGCGCTCCTTGCGCATGTGCGGACCCGTGCGCCACTGGCATAGTGGAGCCACGTCATAAACGTGTCCGAGAATAGCGGCGCGGTATGCTTACGACGTGGCTGCCTTTATTAGTTTATTTATCCTTTTTTTTTCAGTGAACCCTTGGTTTTTCCCCTTACCGTCATTTTGGGTCACCCCTTCCATCTGGAGCTAACTGCATTTGAGTCCTAAATAAATAAATACATTGTATTTTTCTACGGTTCGTCAGTCTTCTGATATGGTGAACATGTATGTGTCTGTCATATTGTAAGTAGTACGGCATTGTCTGTCCCCTCACTACCTGTGAATTTCTCACCTGTAACTCTATAAATGGATTCACATTCACTTGATGAGTCTCTGTTTCATCTGTCTGGTCTTCCCTCTTTATCCTCTTAAGTACAATTCACTTAAGTTACGGCTTTGCCCTAGACATGTAACAGTACATTGCTGTATTATTGCGAATGTCCATATATTAAAAATGCAGTGGCATTAGGGATGCTGTGTAGATGGTAACATTCCACTTGTGTTTTCAGCTGTATCTCTGACACATTTACATATCATTTGCATGCAGTTTTCTTGTGAAAGTACATTTTATATTTACATTACAGTAGCATAAAAGACTATGTGACTATAGTAATGTCCATGACCATTAATGTTAATGGCTGTTTCGATCAACGACCTGTTTCACAGAATGTAATGTGGTCATTAAATTTCACATACCTGTGCTCATTTAGGCGGGACGTATGTTTTTTTACTTTTTTGCCTTAGAGATGAGACCATATTTATGACTAACAAATGCAGAAATACATGTAATTCCAATTACTTTGCAAACCTATTTACGCTGCTGTATATTGTAGGTGTAAAATGGCCTATGTGTTTGATGTACAGTGGTCCTTAAAAGTTTGTGAACCATTTAGAATTTTCTATATTTCTGCATAAACACAAGTCCTAAAAGTAGATAAAGAGAACCCAGTTAAACAAATGAGACAAAAACATTGTACTTGGTCATTTATTTATTGAAGTAAATGATCCAATATTACATATTAGTGAGTGTCAAAAGTATGTGAACCTTTGCTTTCAGTATCTGGTGTGACCCCCCTGTGCAGCAATAACTGCAACTAATCGTTTCCTGCAACTGTTGATCAGTCCTGCTCACCGGCTTGGAGGAATTTTAGCCCATTCCTCCGTACAGAACAGCTTCAACTCTGGGATGTTGGTGGGTTTCTTCACATTAGCTGCTCACTTCATGTCCTTCCACAACATTTCGATTGGATTAAGGTCAGGACTTTGACTTGGCCATTCCAAATCATTAACTTTATTTTTCTTTAACCATTCTTTGGTAGAACGACTTGTGTGCTTATGGTCGTTATCTTGCTGCATGACCCACCTTCTCTTGAGATTCAGTTCATGGACAGATGTCCTGACATATTCCTTTAGAATTCTCTGATATAATTCAGAATTCGTTGTTCCATCAATGATGGCAAGCCGTCCTGGCCCATATGCAGCAAAACAGGCCCAAACCATGATTCTACCACCACCATGTTTCACAAATGGGATAAGGTTCTCATGCTGGAATGCAGTGTTTTCATTTCTCCAAACATAATGCTTTTCTTTTAAAAACAAAAAGTTCTATTTTGGTCTCATCTGTCCACAAAACATTCTTCCAATAACCTTCTGGCTTGCCCACATGATCTTTGGAGATCAGTGGCTTTCTCCTTGCAACCCTGCCATGCACACCATTGTTGTTCAGTGTTCTTCTGATGGTGAACTCATGAACATTAACATTAGTGAGAGAGGTCTTCAGTTGCTGAGAAGTTACCCTGGGGTCCTTTGTGTCCTTACCAACTATTACACGCCTTACTCTGGGAGTGATCTTTGTTGGTCGACCACTCCTGGGGAGGGTAACAATGGTCTTGAATTTCCTCCATTTGTAAACAATCTGTCTGACTGTGGATTGAGAGTCCAAACTCTTTAGAGATGGTTTTGTAACCTTTTCCAGCCTGATGAGCATCAATAACTCTTTTTCTGAGGTCCTTATAAATCTCTTTTGTTCGTGCCATGATACACTTCCACAAACGTGTTGTGAAGAGTAGACTTTGATAGATCCCTGTTCTTTAAAAAAAAAACAGGGTGTCCACTCACACCTGATTGTCATCCCATTGATTGAAAACACCTGACTAATTTCAAATTAACTGCTAATCCTAGAGGTTCACATACATTTGCCACTCACTAATATGTAATACTGGATCATTTTCCTCAGTAAATAAATGACCAAGTATAATATTTTTGTCTCATTTGTTTAACTGGGTTCTCTTTATCTACTTTTATCTACCTTTAGGACTGATGATGCTTTAGGTTATATTTATGCAGAAATATAGAAAATTCTAAATGGTTCACAAACTTTCAAGCACCACTGTATGTGTATAAGCCTTCACTCTTTTGAGGAGGTTTTACACTAGATTTTTGAATGATGTTGACCTTGCTTACAGTTAGCATTCAATTCATCTCAAAGGTGTCTGATGGAGTTAAAGCCAGCCACGTTCTCTATCAAAGTTGGTAAACCATTTATTTATGTACTTTGGTTTAGAATGGCAGGACGGAAAGTTGGTGAACCGACATTTTCAGGATGTGCAGACTTATCAGGAAGTGTGATGTTGACAGACATTGAGGTGTTCAGTATAACACATTCTATGCCACTGTTTATATATGGAAATTGCATGCTTGTACACTATATAGTATGAAACAGTTAGAAGTGAGTGTGGCTGAAATAACAGAGACCACTAATTAGAAGAAATATAATGTATGTACAGTATGTTTACTGAATCAGTGTTGGCATCTGTTTTAGCATATTTTTTTATTTGTGTTGATAACTTTAGATTCCATTTGGTTTTGTGTAACATTTATGCATTTGTAAGAAAAAAAACAACAAGAATTACACCACAAAGGTCGCATATGGACATGCCAAAGCAGAGTTACATCAATTTCTCTTTCACACCCACGCAAACATCTTGCCTGAGCGAGAAAGGGTTCTTTGTGTTGTTATTTTCAGTGCCTTTGCTGTATATGGTGACCTTTGCCTCTGTCACCTATAGCGTTTATTGTGCAATCACTTAGCGGGGACCAACAGTCCTTTGACCTGGCCACTTAACCCTGTGGTTTTAAGAGAGTGTCACTAACCTTAGGTCACCCAGCTTAACCTTCTACTCCCCTCCACACACACAAACACGTGCACCTTTCATCCACTCCCACTTCTAAACGTCGATAAGACATACTGCTTTTTAAATCAGCTGTCAACTGAATTAACCAGCAAATTTGAGAAAATGTTAGTTTGTATTACTGAGCTGGGCTACATAAACTAAATATAGATAACAGTAGCAACCCTAGGTAAGACACTGCAGGGTTGAGTACAACAGATGTTCCTTACACCATACAGCCAGATACCCATAGGAAAGGTGAGAATTGGCACTCCCGATTATCTGCTGCACCTTGGAGCAATGCTGAGACCACATGAAGATTGTAAAAGTATTTTATACATAAATTACTAGTTGATATTTTGTTCAAAACTAATGCACAGGAACATCGAGGTATTTTTCCTTCATTACCTGAGAGTGGTTAGTAAATATCTTCGCAGTAATCTATCAAAATGACTGACTTTCTTCCTCTTTAAGTACTCACTGGTGTAGAGCTAACAGAAAAGGTCACTTTGTTGACACAATGCTACTTAGGGATTTGCAATTGAGCCCACAGACTTTTGCTGTTTTCACCTTTCCTGTGTATTCTGCTAGAAATTTTAACAACAAACATCATTTACATATTTGTAAAGCTAAGGCAATAGACACCGTTATAGATTAAATACCAAATCTTCACCCTTGTTCTAACTGAAGAAAACAGTGAACAATGGGACATTTATACGATCTGCTTGACCATGCATACATGTACACTCTACCATTTGTGCATCTGGATGATTAAACGCAATACCCACAAGAGAGCAGTTCAGCGATGGAGTAAAAGTTTAGTGTATCCCTTTGTTTCTAGAAAGTGCAGTAATTTTAAAGTTCTCTAACTTCAAAATTACATCAATAATACATGATGCAAAATATCACAGTACATGAGCAATGTGGTTGCAAAGATGGAGTTAGTAGCATAGGAGCAAAGCCTCAAATAGACTTCAACAGCATGTTTGCTAGAAAGCTGTAGATACAGACAATGCTTGCGCATAAATCAATTTGATCAGTGCGTTTCCACTTTGGTGGTGGTGTAACATTAGTCACGACTCGAAGGAGACTCGCTGGCTGATGTTTCACACAAATAATGACAAAAACTCTGGTACTGTTCCTTAATACACATGAAAAGAGATACGATACAACCCCCTAGTGCAGTTTCTCCATGCGCTTATTCTCTGATGTCAAAATCAAATTTCAGGCCTCTTACTTTGAGAATCTCAGCAGCAGCAGCAGGGCTAAATTACACCTCTGTATAATTAATACACGTCAGCCAAAAAAGCTGATGTAAGGTGCCTTTGATGATGCAATGTCTTTTTTTTTCTCCTCTATCTTTTGCATTGTTTGGCCTTCAAAGTGAAATGTGTAAGCCCTTAGGAAGCTATTTCTTTAGCACTTTCATGTTTCTGATACCCACTAACACGGCAGAGTCACATCGAAAACGTGGGTATCTCGGAAAAGGCTTCAGCTAATTGTAACATCTTACGCTTAGATAAAATTACAAGTGTTCGGAAGAGACTACAGTCGGCCCCAGAATTATTGGCACCCTTGGTAAGGGTGAGTCCAAAAAGTTAGGAAAAATGTATTGTGGCTTATTAGCTTAATCTCACTCACTTAATCCAGTTCAGGGTCCCAGAGGGTTGGATCTGGGTGCCAGTCCCTCACAAAGCACATGCACACACTGATTCACATCGGGACACTTTTACAGGCACCGAGTAACCTAAAGCATGTCTTCGGACTCACAGCTCATGCACATAAAGATTGTCCAATATAGGTAAAACACATTATTAAAACTTTGTAAAAACCACTGTGATTATAAGCACACTTAAAAGCACTAGAATCACACTTTAAAATAAACCTGCAGTGCCTGCTGGAAGCCGCTGAAGATAGAATGTCCTTCCTGCTGCTGACCAGGGAGGCTACCAATGCCACAATACATATCATCATCATCATCATTATCATCAAAAGCAATAATAATAATAATAATAATAATAATAATAATAATAATAATAATAACAACAACACAGTGGTATCTCAGTTCTTGACCACCTTGGAACTCATCAAATTAGCTTCTCGATACATTTTGACTAGAAAATTTGTCTTGGTTCTCGTTGTTTGCTTGGTCCTCAGTGAACTTGCTTAAACTTGTATGTAGCCACACAACTCTGCTATGATTCACGATTCAGTGCACAGTGTCTCAATGATTCAGATTCACAATAGCCCTTGCTCACTGAGGATCTTTGCTGTGTGTATCGTGTTTTTCTTTATTTATTTCATCTACAGTACGGTATTCTTAGTGAAAATGAGTCTCAATGGGTCCTAAAAAGGTTAGTTTGTTAGAGCCAAGCAAAAGGGAAACTGAACTGAATTATCCAGAACACAGGCTGCAGGTAGCTTAGCAGCTATGCTAGCGCCCTGAGTTCATTAACAGAGTAAATGTTTTGCTTTTACTTTTCACTTTCAATCCATTACTCAATAAATTACATGAGATTTTTCAACAATTTATTATAAAATAAGCTTTGTGTTAATTATTGTTGCCAAGTGTGTTTAAAACAATACAGTCAGCTCCACTGTGATACAGTATAGACTATATAAACTCCTCAGTTCATGTTACATTTAATTTATGAAGGATTTCTTGGAATATATTCCCATCGTAAATCAGGGAGCACCTGTACAATACAACTCCATTAATGCATATAATGCCATGACAAGAACTGAAGTACCACCGTAATTGTAATAATAATGATAATAATAATAATTTCGTGAGCATAATCTTTGTATAGGAATAAGAAGATACTTACTGATCTGTAGTGTAGCTTAGGAAGGCAGTGTTTTGGTTTCAGAGGGTCAACTTTTAAGCTATGAGAGTTTGTTAATATTTGCTTCTTTTTTTGTTAATATTTTGAAGATTAGGACAAAATATGTTATAGGAAAACTAAACAAAATGGTAAAAGGAAAACATTTCTTTAAAGTTCAAGTAAGATGTCAAAGCATCAGGATAGAAAATTGAAAGCAATATAACATTGAAATAGAAAATCCATAACAAAAAAACACACAAAAAAACAGTGGGTGGAAACATTCCATCGATCGACTGTATGTTTGGTGATGATAAAGTCATTTTTCAGGATGATAATGTATCTTGCCACACAGCAAACGGTGATAAAGCATTTCTTCAGGAAAAGCAGATTAACTCCTCAGATTACCACTGACATGGCTGGCAAAGAGTCTGGATATCAATCCATTCAAAAATTAATGGTGGATATTTAAAAAAATGGTCTATGACAAAGATCCAACTTGCAAACCTGATCTGTCTACTGCTATTTAAGTTCGTTAGAACCGGGTTGATGTAGAGTATTGTTTTTCATTAGTGAAGTCCATGCCTCAAAGAATGCAGTCCATCATAAAGCATTATTTACTAAGTGTGATTTTTTTGCTGATGATAAAAAAAAATCCAAAACATTGAGCGATCTTACAAATTTTCCTGTGCTTGATCTGTACAAAATGTTATTATTTAAAAATAGCTTCACTTGTATGAGGTATGCTTCACAAAGCCAGACGTTTCAGATATTAAACAAAAATAGCTTGTGTCATGTTTGTGATTTGTTTATTTGCTACAAAGTAAAATAGATGGATGAACATCACAAGTGTGATGTTAGCTGGATGAACAACACAAATGTGGTGTTTCCATAGGTTTTGCCAGGGGCTGTACTATCTTCTGCAAATATATAACTGTGATCCTCGGGGAGATGTTTGCCTCTCTAAAAATTACAGTAATATGGTGTTGGTCTCTCACTTTATTGCTATGTCAGCAAATATGACAACAGAGATATGATTTCATATAGCCACAAGAGCATTAGAGAGACCGCGAGCCGATGTTAGGTGATAAGGACTGGCTTGCATTCTGCTTTCCAATTTATCCAAAGGATGTTTTAGGGAGCCTTTTGTATGGGCCAGTCAATTTATTTTGCTTTTCATTTACATTTACAGCAGTTAGCAGACACCCTTATCAAGAGTGACGGTGTGCTTTCTATTCTTCTTAATAGACAATAGACCTCGTTTCTAGTACAAATAGCCTGCAGTCCAAAAGCATGAAAAAAACAATGAACATTGTAATAACAGAGAGGAACAAACAGAGAGTTTGCTCAATGTGTAGGTGCTTACTCGGTGTTCTCAGTGTTAAGACCTGAGTTGAGTTAAAAAGCGAGTCTTTAGTAGGCGTTTGAAGAGAACAAGACACTCGGGCATGTGAACATCCAGAAGAGTCTTAATGCATGTCTTTATTTTCCTTACAGCAGAAGCCTTATATGTGAAAATCTGAAATTAATTGACCTGTTTTAAAGCACATGCATTAAAACAATGGTTGTGGCTGACATAGGAGTGTCACCTGTGTCTACATAATTTGGTCATGGTCAACTAAAGTCAAGTTTTATTTCTATAGCGCTTTTTGCAATGGAGAATTGTCTCAAAGCAGCTTTAAAATTCAAAATGTAACAATATTCAGTCTCTTTTAAGGTACAGTATTTGGTGATAAAAAACAGACTCCATTTACGAAAAGCAGAGAAACAATTGGAAAACATTCAGGCACAAAATAAATTTACTCATTATTGCAATTTTCCCAGTCCACTTTGTATTCCCCTTCTTGCTAAACTAAAGATCCTTGTTGGAGCGTTGAGGATTAAGATATCGACTCGTAGATGAATCATTTACAGAGAAGGTGGCTCAAAGGTAATCAATTCTAAAACGACTGCTACATTTTGAATAAGTGTGCCAGAACGAGAGGAAATAATTTTACAAGAAGATGAAGGTTTAATGTAGGTGCAGCTGCAGGTTTTGTTTCACGTCTAGCAAGATTATAAGCTAAAATGACAACATTCAGTTCCAGTTCCTACACCCTTACCATCTTTCACCGAGAAACTTGTAGGTGCAGATACTCAGGACATACACAATCTACACACACCTTCTAAAACGGAATATAAAAGTAGGAGGAATATACTGATATCCCTGTGGATTCACTTTCCTTGACTTCTTTGAACAGGTGCTTCCATGACCTTATTTCAAACATGAGAACTTCTAAACCTGCTTCCATTTTAAGCTTGCTGTTTCTTACCTTAAAACAATACTGCTGGAACAACAAATTTGAAGCTAGAAAAAGAGACAAGCAAGATCTCAGAAGCTGTAGTATAAAATGTCTAAATCTCATATCCACTTATAACAGAATAATGGGGTCCATGGGTGGGATGAGAGGATGAGAGATTTCGGTCTCATTTCCTGGCACTTATTTAAAAGTTATTAATCTCATTACTGGCCCAATTATATAACAGTTTTGGGTTCATTCCCATTTCATGATGGAAAGACACAGGATGTAACTAAGGTGCTTTACTATACCGATAAAAATTGCTGAAGCATAGAGATGATGTTCCAATTGGCTGCAATTTATCAAAGGATTACAGCAATTAATTTGCAAGGCTTGAATGAGACAGAATCTTTAACAGTGCTCTCAGTGCCCGTCTTTCGTGCGCTAATAATTCTGAACTGCTCCTTAAGTCATAGAGGTCATAAAATGGAGAACAAGAAGATCAGAACAAGATAATTAAGAACTGAATAGTTGGTATGCGATGGAGTGGCAAATAAACAGACTTGACCTAAATACAGAAATAAAGGTGCTGTTATTCTCTGCACTGCTCTGGATGTGAATCACAGAGGGTCTGCTATAATGCCTGGTGAGAAGAAGTGGTCAGCCCCTTTTAAATTAACGATTATAAACTTGCTCTGGTACAGATAATCACCTTCCACATCACATATCAAGCTAATTGGCTCCCCAACTGAGATCAGCTGTACAGGTTTTAAATACATCAAAATAACTGGCTGTTCCGACAGGATTCAACTACTAATAGTAGAGTCGTGCTTGAAAGTTTGTGAACCCCTTAGAATTTTCTATATTTCTGCATAAATATGACCTAAAACATCATCAGATTTTCACACAAGTCCTAAAAGTAGATAAAGAGAACCCAGTTAAACAAATGAGACAAAAGTATTATACTTGGTCATTTATTTATTGAGCAAAATGAGTCAATATTACATATCAGTGAGTGGCAAAAGTATGTGAACCTCTAGGATTAACAGTTAATTTGAAGGTGAAATTAGAGTCAGGTGTTTCCAATCAATGGGATGGCAATCAGGTGTGAGTGGGCACCCTGCTTTATTTAAAGAACAGGGATCTATCAAAGTCTGCTCTTCACAACACTCGTTTGTGGAAGTGCATCATGGCACGAATAAAGCAGATTTCTGAGGACTTCAGAAAAAGAGTTGTTGATGCTCATCAGGCTGGAAAAGGTTACAAAACCATCTCTAAAGAGTTTGGACTCCACCAATCCACAGTCAGACAGATTGTATACAAATACATAGATACATGGCTGTAATCAAACCAAAGCGTTGCTCTATTGAGTATTGAGTACAGCATTTAGCAGACGCCCTTATCCAGAGTGATGTACAGAAGTTCTATGCATTCTTTTTAATGAATAGTACAATTAAGCAATTGCCCAAGGACAAAATCCAACTAGATCTTGTTAGGATTTGATGTAAGTTAATCCACAAACAATCATAAAGAGTAACAATTAAAAAAATGTTATTAAAAAAGTGTGGTTTCATTCTTCATTTAAGTACTGTGTGAAGAGATGGGTTTTCAGTGGCCATTTGAAGACAACAAGAGTCTTAGCTATTTGAAAATCCAGTGGAAGTCAATCCCACCACCTGGGAGCTGAGTAAGGAGAACAGATTTGATGCCTGTGTTCCTTTAATCATGTTTGGTGGGTTCAGTTGAGCCAAGATCGTGTCTGGATAGGTACGAGATACAGAGCGTGGTTTGATTAGAGCCTGTAGGTTAGAAGATGCGAGCTTTGAAGGCGAGCATCAGGTTTTTGAAACCAATGCGGGCAGCTACAGGGAGCCAGTGAAGAGAATGCAGCAGTGGGGAGACAAGAGAAAACTTAAAATGGCAAATTGAAAATCAGACCCGCTGCTGCATTCTGAACCACTTGCAAAGGTTTGATTTTACTTGGAGCAGGTTGGAGTTTTAGTTATTTAAATATCTTCTGAGGGCAGTATTACACACGATTGGCTCTTTGGCAGGCGGCACGGTGGCTCAGCGCACTGTTGCCTCACAGCGAGAAGGTCCTGAGTTCAATTCCCAGGTGGGTCGGTCTGGGTCTTTTCTGTGTGGAGTCCTTCCTGTGTCCGCGTGGGTTTACTCCAAGTGCTCCAGTTTTTTTCCCCAGAGTCCAAAGTAATCGTTAGGTTAATTGGTGTCTCCAAAGTTCCCCTAGTATCTGAATGTGTTTATGAGTGTGTGAGTGCATGAATCCTACAATGGATTGGTACCCTGTCTAGGGTTGTTCTGTGGTTCTGTGAGTTGGCCATTCAGAATTGGTGTGGTCATGACTTTGAATGCAGCAAAGAATGCTCATTACTTCGAAAGCAAGCAGCTGCACTTACTTCTTTATTTAGCAGTTTTCTCATCAATTTTGAGGGATAGCTAAAAGCAACATTCGAAGCAATGGGTGTTTTTCACTGCATTCAAAGTTATTATAACCACACCCCCTCTGTGTTCTGTTTGATTGCCTCACTGAACCAATTGTGTGTAATACTTCCAACAAATAAGACTCCAATGAGCAGTCATGAGAAAACAGCCAGAAGTCTGTAGTAATCTAGTTTTGATACAACAAGAGACTGGACAAGCATCTGTGTGGCTTCCCTGGAAAGGGAGGGTTGAATTCTCCTGATGTTATAGAGGAGATACCTGCATGATTGGGTCAGTTTGGCAATATGACCAGAGAAACTCAGCTTGTTATCTTTATCAAAATTCTTTTTGCTCATTTTTAAAAAATATTAATTTCAGAACTGTTTCTTTATTTCTTGTTACTTGAGTGCTGCGATGCAAAATGTGTTAATAAATGTGGAAAGATACGTTTTGATCAATTTTCAATAGGCTTTTAAGACAAAAATAAGTGACTGCTTCAAGGGATTAAAATATTTTCTATAGGCACTGTAAACACGAAAGCAATAGTTTAGACTTTAAGCAAACAGAACAAGCAGGATGGAATAATCAGTAGAAAAAAACATAAAACAAACATCCAAATAAAACATCTTACTTGCATGTTTGTTGATAGAACTTTCTGTGCTTAGCGTCAGCTCCTAACTAGACTAAAAGTACAAAAGTATTAACAGTAATATAATTCAAGGTGAGACCAAGTGATTTTTTGCAGAACATATATTTAGTTGAAAATTCCTTACAAATTATGAAATTCCTTAAAATTATAGTCACAAATAAATTAAATTATCCGTTCAAGATCATACATAGAATGGTGTGGTAGGTAGTGTTAGTGCTGCATAGCTCTTTATGGGTTTCCTGTAGCCTCCCAAAACACGTTAGCAGGGGGACAAGCTACTCTAAATTGCCTCTTGTAACGATGATACAAGCCCACCAGCTTTTATCTATCCAGTTTAGCTCCAACTGTCTCTCTTCTGCTTAGCTCCTGTTTGCTTCTGTCTGCTCCTGTCTCATATCCTGGTTTGTCTCCTGCTCTTTGTCTTAGTCTCCCAGTCTCTGTTTAAGTGTGTTCTTTCTGGTTTTCTCTGGTTTCTTGTCCCATGTTTTAGCTTTGTCTCATTTCTAGCCTTTCTGTTTGTTTAGTTAGCGTGTTTGCTTGTTAGTCTGTTAGCTTACTGTGTGTTTCTTTGCTAGCATTAGCCTTGCTTTCAGTCTTATGTATTATTGGTTGTTAGCCATTTCTGTTGGTCCTCTAAGTTTAGGTTAGCTTGTTCTGTTTATGTTTTTCACTATGTTTTCTGTAAATAAACCCGAGTCACTTGTGCTTACGTCTGCCTGCTTTGTCCTTTCGTGCCAAGAGCCTGACACCTCTAGGCGATGCCCTGTGGCAAAATCCTGCCTATCAGCCAGAGTTTACATGATGGCCTCTGGACAAACTGCATCCAAATGGCACCAAAATACCATCTGGTTATAATTTTTACTTTATTTTTTTGTAATTATATACATAGATTTCACTTGGATTTAAGTTTGAAAATAAACATTAATGTTATGCTGGTATAATTTCCAACAGATGTATCTTCTGTCTATTTCTCACTCTATCATACACTTGAACACACACAAGAGCTTTTCCAGTTAACAAATCCATCAAACAAAAGTATATAGCAACAAAAATATGGTGAAGGAGTCTAAGATACTAGCAGGGATGGTATTTGACAAAGTACAAATACTTTGTACGTAAGTATTATTTTACCTATCTGTATTTTATTTATTATTTCTACAACTTAATACTTTTTCATTTAAATTACTACATTTGAAAAGAAATATCTGCACATTGTACTCACTACATTTTCAGTACAGGCTCGTTACTTTAGCTTTTTTAAACCTGTTTATTTATCTACTGTATTTTATATATTTCTTTGTCTTTTTCACTCTAGTCAGACACCTCAGGAAGCACAAACTGGAATCCTGTTGCCTCTACATGCATTTATATGATACATCTATGAGAGATCATAGATGTGAGATACTCAGATGCATCAAGTATGCCCAAGCATTTGTGTAGGTTGGTGCGTTGTGTGCGGAGTCATGTGCGACACGCGACAAGCCTCATCATAATGCATTCTACATAGACACTAGAGGTTTTCCTATGTCCCTGGGACTGTGAATTATATTTTTGTGATAACAAATCTTTATAATATTATACGTTTTGCATAAGTATTTTAAAATTAAGTAGTGTAGTGGAGTGTTTAAAAGACCTTCTTTAAAAAATTGGTGACGCTGCAGCTTGTTTCACTAAAATACAGTGACAGTGTTTCAGCATCAATGTTAACTATTGTTTGGGTTAAATATCATGATATACTGCATTACTGAATATAATCTAATTATGAGTGATTTACCAACATTTATTTCTATATTTTCTTACTTATATTTATACATCTTTTTGTACGTTTTGGTTCCTCATCCTCATTCTTGCTGTGGCTACCTAAAGATGATAGTCATTTGTATGATTTTTGAAGATGATTCATGTAGTTGTAGTACAAACCATTATGTAACCTCAGTGTCATGCATGTGTACATCTAAATATAATAAGACTTTCTTGAGTAATTTTTTATCAGATTAGTAGTACTTTTAGTTAAGCAAAGAACTTGTGTACTTCTGCCACCAGTACTCTGGTATTTATAAGAGCAACTGATTGTAAATGACATGCTTGTGACATGAAATGCTGTATATGCCTGTTCAAATTAGCAATCTGCCAGCACTATAGCAGAAAATTACACTTCAGCTTGTATGAGAATAAAGCCTCCAGTCTTTTTATGTCTCAGGTCGCTTTGGGCCTGCTGAAATTCAGGTTAGAGTAGATTGCTGTTTCTGAACCACCACTTATTCAGCTTGGTTGCTTTTCTGCATGCACTTAATTATCCTAACTTTGGAGTCATCTACAAATGTGATGATGCAGTTGTTGTGTTTTGCTTAGCCAGAACACATATTATCTGGCAGATGAAGTGGCCCTGGGGACCTAGTGTTTGGGGATAAGTAAGGAAAAGATTTTCATGTACCCTGACATTTAATCAAATTAAGTCCAAACTACCGTAAATTTCCCATCTGTTGTGTCTCTAGTTCTCTGCCTTATTGCCCTTATTAGACACAAAATGGTTAAATTGTGCTCATACCTACATCACACCCAACAGATTGCAGAACATTTTAGGTTGTAATGAAGAAGTCGTGTTGAACCACACAGCATTTTGTCCTTGCCAGCTGTCTTTGGATGGGTTTAAAACATGGTGGTGGAATAGATTGGTTGCCTTAGGTAGGTGAAAGAAGGCCCATTCCCCCAGAGAGATGGATTAAGTGAGCAAGTGGAAATGAATGATCAGGCTTTAAATAGCCTTTTGGCTTTATTTGTCCCGTCCTATTCTATTTTGTGGTTGGAGGATGGACTGACATTCAGTTTCCTTTCTGACTTTGACTTCATCAGTTTACTCATGTCAAAACTTTATTTTTCTGTACTAAACTAAACAACTGAATACAGTTGTATACAACATTACACTGATGGCTGATGTCAGAAATTGTGAGGCAAATTATGCTTAATGAAACATATAGCTTAATCTCTTGAGCTTGATTAAAATAAATTCAACAAACTTTTAAGACTGTCTTTTTCTCTACATCATCTCTGGGACCCGACTTTAGCACCAAATACACAGTAAATCTAGTGTTCCCTCTATGGTAGTTAAAAGAATACAACATAAGCTATAATTTTAGCCAGGGAATAGAATGACTATCACATTTCAAAATGTGTTAGATGTGGATATAGAATTAATAGGTAATTTTGAGGATATAATATGGCTTGTTAATTCTAAGGGCTACAAAATAGTCTCGCTCCCTGCTTTAATTTGCCTTCCAGATGTAATATAAGCTAAGTGACAATACTGGGTAAAAAAGTCTTTTGTCCCACAGACTAAAATAAGTGAATGTCAAGTATTTTACATTGAATTCGAATCTGTTTTTAGAACCTCTTTTATAAAATATGTATCAGGCATGTTTTGAAGTGATTCATTAATTGCAATTTAAATAACTGTATAGTACTTACAGTGGTGCTTGAAAGTTTGTAGAATGTTCTATATTTCTGCATAAATATGACCTAAAACATCATCAGATTTCCACACAAGTCCTAAAAGTACATAAAGATAAACAAATGTGACAAAGATATTATACTTGGTCATTTATTTATTGAGGAAAATAATCCAATAGTAAATATTAGTGAGTGACAAAAGTATGTGAACCTCTAGGGTTAACAGTTAATTTCAATCAATGGGATGACAATCAGGTGTGAGTGGGCACCCTGCTTTATTTAAAGAACAGGGATCTATCAAAGTCTGCTCTTCACAACACTCGTTTGTGGAATAGTTATTGAGGCTGAAAAAGGATACAAAACCATGTCTATACTCCACCAATCCTAAATCAGACAGATTGTGTACAAATGGAGGAAATTCACGACCATTGTTACCCTCCCCAAGAGCGGTCGACCAACAAAGATCACTCCAAGAGCAAGGAGTGTAATAGTTGGCGAGGTCACAAAGGACCCCAAAATCCCAGATATTTTTACCAAATGTTCTTCAAACTAACTAAAGAACATTTACATTCCATAAGGAGATTATTATGAATCCTTGAGATTAATCCTATAAATTCTATATGGTTGATCAAGATATGCTCAATGTCCATTAACACCAACCTTAACTCACCAGTATCCAGCAATGTTTTGATGAAATTTCGTATTTGAAGATACTTATAAAAGTCCTTTTTAGGAATTTCTTAGCACGATCGCACATGTGCCAGTCCCTATTTGGCGTAATGCGCTTAAAGTGCCAACACCTGTTGTTGGGGCTATATATGTATACCTTTTAGCCCACACAGGTTGTCGCATCATTGCCATACATGCACTATACCGCTAGACAGACCCTTTTGTGGTCTGCACCAGCCCTCACCCGGCTATCACTATTTTCGAGAGCGCTACTGTCGGACAGAGGTAAGCTGGCGATTTGTAGATCGCCAGCTATAGGCAGTCATGAAGCTGTTCGGTAATGTTAGGGCGTAAATTTTAGTGTTGCTGATGTTAGGCTCGCCGCTTCCTTCTCCCTCTCGCGTCAGGGGGAAAAATTATTCCCCTTGCTATCGCTCTCATAAAAGGAAGCTGCGCTAGTTATTAGTCTAGTCCTTTTCCTCCTCGCATTCTCCTGTAAGCACTGAGAAAGCGCCGAGAATCTCCCTTGGCATGCCTTTATGGATGCTCTGCTCGGGCTTCTGACACTTGTGGATGCGCGGACCTTGGCATAGCGGAGACACGCCTAAGCGCATTTCTGAATAGGGGTGCTGTACACTTACACAACTTTTTCTTTATTGTTTTATTTTACCTTTTATTGTGTGTATAATTATTTTAATATATTTTTATTATATTTTGGTTAATCATTTCCATCTGGAGCTACCTGCATTTGGGTCCTAAAAACCTTTATATTTTTATTTTCTCGGTTCACCTGCCATTTTCTTATGGCGAATCGTAACAGCATAATACGACCAGTAGTGAGATCCACCGTTTGCTCCTGGACCTCCAGTTTGGAGGTCCCCAGTCGCTGCAGTCGGCGGGTATCTCTACTCAGGTTCCGGCTGGTTTTTGGAAGGGCCATACATTGACTGTGGCCAAGTCATGGTTCCAGTGTGGCATTCCAACCCCCTGAAGCTGCCCAGCCCTCACTGCCGTAAGCCCAGTCGTCCATCTGGGGTTAAGGTAGTCCTCCATTTGCCCACCACTTACCTGGACCCCCATTAGCTTCGTAAATGGAGCAGCATGCGCCACCCAGCTCCGTACCTGAGCCTGCAGCACCCTTTAGCTCCGTACCTGAGCAGCTAGTGCCTCCCAGCTCCGTACCTGAACAGCCAGCGCTGATTAGCTCTGTACCCGAGCTCGCCATGCCCATTAGCTCTGTACCTGAGAAGCCAGCGCTGCCTAGCTACATACCCGAGCTCGCCATGCCCATTAGCTCTGTACCTGAGAAGCTAGCGCTGCCTAGCTCCGTACCTGAGCTCACCATGCCCATTAGCTCTGTACCTGAGCAGCTAGTACTGCCTAGCTCTGTACCCGAGCTCGCCTCGCCCTTTAGCTATGTACCTGTGCAGTTAGCGCTGCCCAGCTCCGTATCTGAGCTCGCCACGCTCATTAGCTCCGTACTTGTGCAGCTAGCGCTGCTGAGCTCTGTATCTGAGCTCGCCACGCCCATTAGCTCCATACCTGAACAGCTAGCAGTGCCCAGCTCCGTACCTGAGCCTGCCGTGCCCATTAGCTCTGTACCTGAGCCTTTTGTGCACTGGTCGTTAGTGCCGACCCCATGCCATTCTCCGGTAAGTGCTGAAGAAGCGCTGAAGAGTTCCTGTGGCACACCTTTGCGGACACTCTGCTCGGGCTTCCGCTGCTTGCGCATGCGTGAACCTGTATGCCACTGGTGTAGCGGAGACACATCGTAAGCGCACTTCTGAATAGGGGTGCTGTATGCTTACGCCGTGCATTTTTATTTGTTTTATTTTACCTTTTTTTGGTGAACAATTATTTCCTTTTATTTTAATTATATTTTGGTTCATCATTTCCATCTGAAGATAACTGCATTTGGGTCCTAAAAAACCTTTATATTTTTATTTTCTTGGTTCGCCTGCCATTTTATTAACCATTTTATTAACGTCTTTGTATGAAGCCTTTTTGATCAGGTTTAATTATGGAGGGCTGTGTATTTTCAAGTCTACGTGCTATCAATTTTTCTAATATTTTACAGTAAGCACTGAGAAGACTAACAGGTCAATACGATTCACAGTCCCGATTTTCCTTATTTGGTTTTAATATTAAACAGATTGAGGCCATTTTCCAAGAGTTAGGTATTGTACCCCCATTTCAGAGATCTACTAATACTGGGTATAATATTGTTTGCAGGTCCGGCCAAAACATTTTATAATATTCTTAGATTTTACTAGCATTGTTGCCATGCTCATAATATTTTTATTTGGATAACAAAACTAATCTATTTATATGATTATTACATTCTAAATTTTATTTTGTCTTTGCATTACATGGTGCATTCCAATTATTTTAAGTAGGGGCTAGTTTATGAGTTTGCTCCAGGTTATAAATTTCCTGCTTCAATTCTCTTTGTTGCTGTTGTTTAAGCTTTTTTTTTTTTTGCAGAGATGACTATAGACTATAAGATGGCCATGAACTATGGCCTTGGCTGCGTCCCACATTATGGATGATGGGACCTGAGAATTTTTATTGTCCTCACAACAATTTCATATAAACTGTTGTATTTGTTTGCAAGAATCGAAACTATCACAGATGTATTACATCTGGTAATTAAAACACTGAAGTGTAATGCTACACACAGTCAACCAATACACACCAAATGCTTTTAACTTGACATGACTTTGCAAAAAGAAATATGATCACCATGTCTTGTCAGAAACAAGGTAACATAGCATCACAGTATTTTGTACAGTGCCCTGACTGACTCAGCGTTCCATCCAGTTTATTTTATTCTTGAATTTAGCATTATATTCGAATGTACCTCATTGTCAGATAGTGAGAATTTAGATAGCAGATGCATTTTTATTTATTTCTATGAGAAAAGTTCTCCATCTCCAAGTTCCGCCATCTTTAAAACTCCACTGATGTTTAATGATAGGAGCACAATATAGTAGCACAAGGTACTTTTTAATGGGCCCGCTGTCTGTTATCTACTAATTTGCATATGTATTAACACTTGTGTTCTAACACTAAACATTACAAATTGAATTGAATATCCATTATCTCATGATTAACCACTGAATAAAATTAAAGCTTAAATGGCTCATACATAGAAGTTATTCATTTTCACGTGGTATGGATGTTCAGAGTATAAAAATACCTCATAATTATTTTGAAATTGAAACTCAACAAATGTGAGCTTGAAAATGTAGGACTTCCCCAGTATCTGAGACTGTCAGTCAGTAAAGTAGGAATTAGGAACGTCAATGGCTTCTCAACTTTCAATAAATCCACACCAGTAAGTCTTACAGTTCATTTATAATATATACAAATCATGAAGATAAAATAACAAGACAAGTTATTATGTAAAATGGCTAACTGCAGCTCCACTGGAGGGACATAGGAAGCGTACAGCTATGACTGACTAATATATGAAGTGATGAACATATGTTCTTGCCCTATGTCTGAGGTTTAATTCATAAATATGTAGATTTTAAAAGTACTATAAGTAAAAATAACCCAATTAAACAAATGATAATTCACATAAATGTACATTTAAATATACATGTAATTACTCAGCCAAAAATAGAACCATGATATACATCAAGCTTAGAGTTATCTTGTGTAATGTATTTTATTAATATAGACTTATGGCACCTATGGCTCAGAGGTAAGAGCCAGTCTCAGGTAACCTGGGTTTGAGCTTTTGCTTGGGCTTGCAGCGTGAATTTTGGCTGGTGTGGTTATGTAACCCTGCGATGGACAGGTGCCCTTTTGAGGGTGTACCCCTGTCTGCGCTCAGTGAAGCTCTGTCATCATTTTACATAATTATAAGCAAGGATATGAATCACCAGATAAAACCACTTGCAATGAAATGACATTAAAGCTGAAGCTACTTCTCTGGATTAAATCCTGTGAAATTGTCTAAAGGTCATTCATGGGCAGCATCGAAAGAGTGGAACGTGTCTCTTCACTGATGACCATGTGAATCAAAGGCGTTAAGAGAGCTATAATACAGCGGCTATAAATAACACTCCAGTCAACACTAGCCCAAAATATAGCAGAACCATTCATCTTACAATATTTCACGCAGAAGTGGAATGGAAGTCTGTAATGCTTGAATAATACACCCCTCTATTCTTTATATGGAAATGCAGCCCTTGGGCCTGGCATAACAAATGTAGCCTGTTTTAATTTCTGTTATGGTATGTTTCATTAAGATTTATCACACAGCTCTGAGATCTATCTTCATAAAGGCTCAGTGAGAAATATTATAGCTGATCCTGATTTGGTGGGATTTATTCCTTTAAGACTAAACAACATGAATGCATAAAATGTGTTCTGTTATGAATTGATATATATGTAAAATTTTCCCTGGCTTAGCATATTATTGGAAGAAGTTGGGCTGCACTGCTGGTGGCAAGGGGGGGATGCTGTATGGTGAATGCACAGGTTGCACCAGCTCATCCAATCAAAAGAACTATGTTTCCCAAAATACTCCCAGATTGTTTGCAGCTGCCTGTTGAGGGATTTAAACCTGAACCAAGCCATAACTTAACAGTAATGGTAATTGTTAGCATGTGTTTGAGAAAAAATTGAAAAAGAAAGAGATAAAAGAACAAGTTTTCTTAAGGAAGTGAGAGGAAAAAAAATGTAATGAGAAAACTGGAAAAGATCTGTAAAGAGAGATAGATTGCTGAAATGAAAACCAGTAAGTGTGCAAATGAAATAAGTCCCAAAGGAAGAAGTTGAAAAGGATGCAGAGCTGGAATGGAAAGAGTTCCGAAAAGTAATAAGATTGGAGATTGATTAGTGAGAAAAGAAAGCAGAAATGAGAAGACTGTAATAAGCAACTGAGTTGAAGTAAGTTTAGAGTATGTTGTGAAGGCAGATTATTCGTCTTAAAGAAAGTTCAAGGTTAAATAGTTCAGTTAAGCAGAAGAAAGTTGAGATACAATATTCAGTTGAGTCTGGGAAACCTTGTCCAGTACCAGCTTTAGTTTGCTGGTTTATTTCTTTCATTTTCTACTTTTGAATAAGGGGTGCCATTTTAATTATCCCATTGCCGGACATCATTTTGAGTTCACTCCTTTGTGTTGTTTCCTCCCATTTTCTGCAGTTCCACCATATCAGTGTATTTGCCCCAGCTATATATTTTTAAGGAGGTTTTGCCTTCAGTTCCTTCCCTCTGACCTACTGCCCAGAACCTGGGTACTTAAACCCTAGCCTGGTTCGTAACAATTATTAAACTCAAACCTAAAAACACAAAGAGACTGGATACTTCCACAGTGATATTTCCACAGAGCAATCCAAGTGTAATTTTTAGTGAAGTTGATACATGGATGCGTCTGTGGGAGACCAAGCACAGAGGTGGACAGATGAAGCTTTGTTTTGGCAGATTTAACCGTGTCTGGTTTGGGGATGAACATGTGGGTAGATCACGCAGATGAAATGAGTTTGGGGGTTTGGGCTTTGCTCTGGCTGGAGAGACT
Organism: Ancistrus triradiatus; assembly: GCA_025084515.1. Classification (NCBI taxonomy): domain Eukaryota; kingdom Metazoa; phylum Chordata; class Actinopteri; order Siluriformes; family Loricariidae; genus Ancistrus; species Ancistrus triradiatus. Next base: position 45,947 of record JAJAGP010001199.1, on the reverse strand, counting down.
GGATATGGGGAGCAGACACATCAAGATGGATGGGCAGCTGGACAAGGCAGCTCTATCATCATCCAGGTGTGTGTGTGTGTCTCTCTCTGTGTATGAGAGAGAGACAGAGAGAGAGAGAGAGGTTATTTTTTATTACACGCTTTTTATTCTCAAAAGATTTAGAACTCACCAGCTCTCGATATTTACTAGCCTTACCAGCTTATCGAAAAAATATAGAGCAATGTCTATTTACATTAGTAATTAATGTGCAAATGAAAACGATTTCCCTGCCATTGAACATTTCTTACATAGAATGCATGTAATAAATATGATTTTCTGCTTGTCTTGTTTGTTATATATTATATTTATTTCTGCAAGTGTTGAAAGACATTTCAGATGCATTTTAACTGTATTAGAGTGAAACACACAGTGGGTGTCAAAATTCTGAGACCACTAGTGAAAACACTTTAGATCTTTGTGGAGAAGGATTCATATTGCCCAGGTTAATATCTCACAGCTCCAAGCTTTTAATACTACTTGAAGACCAAATAATATCAAGGAGTGCTAACTGACAAGGTCTTTCCTCCACAGTCGCCTGTCCTAATTCCAATCAAACATTTATGGGAGTACTTGAAGCTAGAGAAATCCAAGCGTTCAGTAACATCATAATATGTTCTATTGAATACAGTTAGTCCCCATCCCCATTGTAAGTTGAATTTATCATAAACCATGGAGTTTAATATACAGTGCTGCTTGAAATTTTGTGAACCCTTTAGAATTTTCTATATTTCTGCATAAATATGACCTAAAACATCATCAGATTTTCACATAAGTCCTAAAAGTAGATAAAGAGAACCCAGTTAAACAAATGAGACAAACATATTATACTTGGTCATTTATTTATTGGGAAAAAAATGATCCAATATTACATATTAGTGAGTGGAAAAAGTATGTGAACCTCTAGGATTAACAGTTAATTTGAAGGTGAAATTAGAGTCAGATGTTTTCAATCAATGGGATGACAATCAGGTGTGAGTGGGCACCCTGTTTTATTTAAAGAACAGGGATCTATCAAAGTCTGCGCTTCACAACACGTTGTGGAAGTGCATCATGGCAGGAACAAAGGAGATACATGAGGACCTCAGAAAAAGAGTTGATGCTCAGCAGAATATCTGTCCATGAACTGAATCTCAAGAGAAGGTGGGGGTCACACCAGATACTGAAAGCAAAGGTTCACATACTTTTGCCACTGACTAATATGTAATATTGGATAATGTCCCTCAGTAAATAAACGACCAAGTATAATATTTTTGTCTCATTTGTTGAACTGGGTTCTCTATCTACTTTTAGGACTTGTGTGAAAATCTGATGATGTTTTAAGTCAAGTCAAGTCAGATTTATTTATATAGCGCTTTTTACAATGGAGCATTGTCTCAAAGCAACTTTACAAGTTTAGATTATCTCCTAATAACTACGTCCAATCCCAAATTGAGCAAGCCTAGGGCGACAGTGGCAAGGAAAAAGGTCATATTTATGCAGTAATATAGAATATTCTAAAGGGTTCACAAGCTTTCAAGCACCACTGTATAATATGTATATATTATAGCGTAGCCTACCTTAAAGATGCGTAAAACACAACTATGACCGCGGTTTTTCCTCACTACTTTTCCCAGAGCTCATCGCTCCTGCCATGTGACTCCCAACATCATGCACTGCTTCATCCAGCACAGGAGAGGGCAGGATCATAGTGAGTACTGTACATTAAACATGATTTAAAACACTTAAATTAAAATTCATATGGGCAGAATCGTTAACATAAAGCTTATTTTGTAATAACATTAAACATCTCATGTAACTTACTGAATAATGTACTGAAAGTGAAAACCAAAAATGATTATTGCACGACCATGGCTTTTCCTCACTACATTTCCCAATGCTCATCAGTCCAATTCAAAATATGGTTTCTGCTGAATGTGTGTTTATAATACACTGATATCTTAGTGATATCTCGGAACTTGTCAAATTTGGTTCTCGATGCATTTTGACTAAAAAAAAGTCTCGGCTCTTGTCGTTTGCTCAGTACTCGGTGCACTTGCTAAAACTAGTATGAGTCTAGCTACATGACTTGTTCCAGCTGAATGTCATGAGGGGTTTACGGGAGGTATGGAGATGAGCGCAGGTCAGACAAATATATAAATAAAATTTGTTTATTAAACAAAAAAGCCACAACATAAACACAACCATAAACAGAAACACGGGTAAATCATACACACGGCACATGGCATGGGGAAAACAAAACAAAGGATGCACACGCCGGCTATGCTAAGCAAAAGCTGGCGTGGCAAACAAACATGGCGACTAACACTAGAAACCCGCGGACAAGACGGTAAATAAAACCTAGTCTGCAGTTATACATACGCAGGCTTACCGCAACACGAGTGGTCCTAGGACAAACTAGAGCACACATGAGTAGTCCGAAGCGGTCGTAGCCGCAGACACGAGCAATCCAAAGTGAACAGGAGCAAACACAAGTTTTAAAGAAGTGGATGTTGCCGCTAACACAAGTGAATCCAACAACGTTCTTTGCCGCAAACAATCCTGGCGTGCAGGGGTTTCAGGACCCAGTCGAACAAGCATCATCAATAAACTTAATGCTTACATAATACCCCGCAAAGTGCAGAGGCTAGGGCTGAGCTTAAATAATGTCCCCAACAGCTGAGTCTCATTAACTCATTAGCCCTAGCCTCTTCTTCTTCTGGTGCTCCGCAGTCCGGCAGAGCACTGCAAACGATATTGTCTGCATCACCCCTAATGTCGAGGAGGGGCGTAGCAAGCCGAAGTCTGAGGCGATCCGTGACACTGAAACTCTATTCATGATTCATGAATCAAATGGTTCATTATTACAGGCAAGGACTGAGTCCGCTGGATCACTTTCATGCTGAGCACGTAGCATTTCACCAATAGATTAAAACTGAGTAAATCTTAAAGAATTTACTAGAAAGATATGTTACTAAATGGTCTGATTTTTTTAAAAAGGAATTTCTGACATAAAATAGATCCATTTAAGTTTTAATGAAAGCAAATGTAAGCAGATGCTTAATTCTCAACTAAAATTATGATGAGTTTTAGAGATGTAAATAGATCTCAGCTTTAGTTTGTTGGTTTACAAGAATGGAAGGTACTTGTACTTCGCATCTTCCCTGGTTCTGTGACTGGGTTCACCACTCCAACACACTGCTGCTATTAATATGGGTGAAAAATGACAATGTGATTAAAGGTGATAAAATACTTTCGCATTAACACAATATTAAGTTAGTGAATATTAATATATTTAATTAATTAACATATATATTATTTACATACGATAAACACTAAATAGACAGAATATGAACAAGAGACTATATAAATTCTATTTTCTGTCAATGAATTATACTACATCCCCAACTTTACAGAATCTCACTGAAGCCCAGTGTTTTCCACACACATTCACACAGGCTGTCAGGCAGGTGGAAAATGGGCTTAGGGAGTCCATTCCCATGTCGGCGGCTTCCTCAGTCTGTCGATAACTAATCCTAACCTTTTCCCATCCACAAAATTGAAAATAAGAATAAAATAAAATAGATGGTGGATGCTATCAAGGGTAGGGCAGATAGGCTGGAGGAAATTGTGTCACTAATGGATTTAGCAGTGAGAAGGTGAAAATATATATGATGGCCCTTTCTGGCGTAGCCCTTTCAGCCCTGGGCAAGATTCATCCACACATACACTCAAGAAGGTGTCATTTTTCCTCTTGGCAACTGTGTGGTGATCACACTTACACCCACTCACACCTGTGGGAGGACGTACCGAGATCATTCTTGTCAGTCTTGCAGGAAGGTGTAGATGAGAAGATGCAAGAGTATGCAAGGTGGAAAGGACAACCTATGCTAAAGCCGATGTTTATCCAGCCAGGACTACAACTCCAACTCACTGCCTCGTTCAAGCCTTGCAAAAATTGAGTCGATATTGGAGTGCCAGTTTACCTGTGGCCTTTCCTTTCTCCGCTTCACAGCAGTCATACCTGTTAGAGCTGGAAATTACCTTCTTCCAGCATCTCCACGCATCAGGAACATGCTGCATATATTTGGTTACCATTATGCCCTAAGCTGCACTGAAGATAAAATGCTGCATATCAACAAAGCTGCCTCAGAAGGGACATTTCATACTTCCTGTAAAAAACTAAGATAAAGCCATGATAAAACTAAACAGAATTTTTAACTTTAGGATCTAGACTTTTGACACTGTACCTGAAACATCCTCCTCCCTCAGGCAAGCACCAGTCATCCTGATAACAAACATGCTTATTCTTAATTCTGCACAGTTCTCTTAAAGTTTATTTATGCACCCTGCAATGCACATTGTATTAGAGCAAAATTCTAATCAGGCCAGCTGATATCATTAGGTTTGCACCCTTAGAATAAACAAGACCTTCTCCGAAAGGAGTACAACTGCAGGGTTTAAATGATAGCTATCTTTTAATTTTAGGGAAGAAGTCTGGTAATACAATATAAACTATGGAGAATGGAGACAAACATTCGCTAAAGAGGTGAGATGCTATCTGATATTTATAATATAGCAATTATATATAGCTATTGACATATACACATTGCTCTATTTATCAGCAACACCTACAGGACATTAAACCCACATTGTTAGAAAACCTTGTGAGATCTTCCCCAACTGTTTTAATCATCCAGCCCTTCATGTATTGTTGGTGAGCAGACAAATTTCAACCCACCTGTGTAATCTGTAACCCTGATCTGTGCAACTCATCACACATATTCAGCTCCCACCCAAACAAGCACTCTGACTCATCTAACGTAATGGTTCCAGGAAACTAACCACTGGACTTACAGGTATTTTCCCACTGCGAGCATCACACTGACCCTCCTGCATCACATGACTACTGCTCAAACCTCACCCTCCCAGAGGTGGCATAGAGAGGTTCAGTGCTACTGCACTACAGCTTAGGCACTCTGTAGTAGTGTTGTAGTACTCGAGTCTGGTCTCGTTCTTGAGACCATAAATGAGTGGTTTCGGTCTATTGTTGGTCTCAAACTCATTTGGACTCATTTGTCTCGGGGTAAGGTAGACATGGAAATTGTTATCAAGACCAGTCGAGTCCAATGCATCTGTCTAAGGTAACGTTAATTATAAACTGAACTTTTTTCTATCATTATTGAATGTCAACAATCCATTCAAATAGAATAAATCAGTCATTTCTCTACATGCCTAAATAAAATCTGCACTTAGATTGACTAACAGGGAAAAAAGTTACTGCTCTTCTCGTTCAGTATCCAATCAATGAACACTTTTTATGTGAATAGTCTGACGTTAAGACTTCAAGTGTGCATTTTCGATTGCTCTCTTTACTTTAACATGTCTGCAAAATCTGGAATTATTGGAGTTATGTTTTCACATCTAATAATAAAAATGGACAGAATGGATGTTGTTGCTACATTTAGTTGACATGTGGTGATTTATGAATAACTTTGACTGAAGAAGGGAAACAGAATCATCACCATCATTTGTTTCCAAAAGTTATATTGGCTTAGTTTGACTAAGATAATATTATAATAATTAATCATACTTTTAAGCTATATATAATTTATGTTATATTTTACAAAATCTATGTTGAAATATAATATTATTTATTAGTAATATAATTATATCATATATTGTATAAGGAATGGAAAGTGAATTCCAAACTAATAATTTTTTTCCATTGTACTCTTTTTATTCTTGTATGATGAAAAAAAAAAAAAAATGTTAATCTGGTCTCGGTCTTGTCTCAGTTTCAGCCATTCCTGGTCTTGACTTGATGTGTCCCGGTCTTGGTCCTGACTCGGCTCTAGGAGTCTTGAATACGCACTGTTAAGGCTAGACGAGCACCCGACACCATAACATTGGAAAATAATACTCAGCAATAACTGCAGCTAAGCATTTCCTGTAACTGTTGATCAATCCTGCTCACCGGCTTGGAGGAATTTTAGCCCATTCCTCTGTACAGAACAGCTTCAACTCTGGGATGTTGGTGGGTTTCCTCACATTAACTGCTTGGTTCAGGTCCTTCCACAACATTTCGATTGGATTAAGGTCAGGACTTTGACTTGGCCATTCCAACAACATTAACTTTATTCTTCTTTAAAACCATTCTTTGGTAGAATGACTTGTGTGCTTAGGGTCGTTGTCTTGCTGCATGACCCACCTTCTCTTGAGATTCAGTTCATGGACAGATGTCCTGACATTTTCCTTTAGAATTATCTGATATAATTCAGAATTAATGGTTCCATCAATGATGGCAAGCTGTCCTGACCCCAGATGCAGCAAAACAGGCCCAAACCATGACAAAAACTGCCACCCACCATGTTTCACAGATGGGATAAGGTTCTTATGCTGGAATGCAGTGTTTTCCTTTCTCCAAAACATAACGCTTTTCTTTGAAACCACAAAGTTCTATTATGGTCAAGTCCGTACACAAAACACTTTCAAGTCCAAGTTATCATGTCCATGTGATCTTTAACAAACTGCAGACGAGCAGCAATGTTCTTTTTGGAGAGCAGTGGCTCTCCTTGCAACCCTGCCATGCACTCCATTGTTGTTCAGTGTTCTTCTGATGGTGGACTCATGAACATTAACATTAGCCAATGTGAGAGAGGCCTTCAGTTGCTTAGAAGTTACCCTGGGGTCTTTTTGACCTCGCCAACTATTACACGCCTTGCTCTTGGAGTGATCTTTGTTGGTCGACCACTCCTGGGGAGGGTAAGAATGGTATTGAATTTCCTCCATTTGTACACAATCTGTCTGACTGTGGATTGGTGGAGTCCAATCTCTTTAGAGATCGTTTTGTAACATATTCCAGCCTGATGAGCATCAACAACTCTTTTTCTGAGGTCCTCAGAAATCTCCTTTGTTCAAACATGTGTTGTGAAGAGCAGATTTTGCTCGATCCCTGTTCTTTAAATAAAACAGGGTGCCCACTCACACCTGATTGTCATCCCATTGATTGAAAACACCTGACTAATTTCACCTTCAAATTAACTGCTAATTTCAGAGCTTCACACTTTTGCCACTCACAAATGTGTAATATTGGATCATTTTCCTCAATAAATAAATGACCAAGTATACTACTTTTGTCTTATTTGTTTAACTGGGTTCTGTTTATCTACTTTTAGGACTTGTGTGAAAATCTGATAATGTTTTAGGTCATATTTATTCAGAAATATAAACAATTCTAAAGGGTTCACAAACTTTCAAGCACCACTGTATATGTCTTCACAGATCAAGCAGATAACATCTAGTCCTCCCATGGTGGCTGGGTCCCTTTTTGAGTCTTGGTTCTCCCAAGTTTTCTTCCTCATCACATTTAGGGAGTTTTTCCACTGTTGCCCAAGGCTTGCTCATTTTGGCCAGTAGGCTTACATGTTGTAAAGTTGCTTTGAGACAATGCTGAGTTATAAAAAGTACTATCAAAATACGTCTGATTTGACTTGACAATGCACAGTGCCATAGAGAGTTTGAGTTTATCAAGAGCAGCTAAAAATTGAACTGAGCAGTTGACGGTGTCTTTTTTGTTCAGAGAATAATAATGTGGCAGAACCAGGATTTGAACGCACACTTTTACAGTTAGTAGTCCAGAACCTTATCCACAGAGATACCACTTGTTTTATTAACTGTTAACCTGAAGACAATCTTTAAATATCCCAAAAATTCTGACATGTATGGTTTTAAACACAGATGAAGTGATATAAAAACAACACTTAACACTGCCTATAACTTTTAACCATTTGCAAACTGGATGTGTTCAGTGTGTGAATTCTCATGATTTTGCAATGATGACACCATGTTAAATTCCTCATGCTCCAGAATGCCCCCAAAACTCTGTGTTATTAGAAATGTCAGCTAATGCAACTGGTAAATGCTAGTTTAAGGTATATTTAGGGCAGTATGAGTACAAATATAGTACAATTGTAGTATATGTTCTGCCAGATGCCACTAGAGGGGGTTTTGTAAAGGGCACAGCTGATAAGACTGAAGCCAGCTCTTATCCTTTAGAGCCTTGAAGGTGTGTAAGCTCAAACCACAATCATCTTCCTTCTTTACTCAATTTTCAAACTGATTACAGTACAAGCATCATAAGCAAAACTAGCACACCAAGCAAAATCAGGTGGCCATTTTGCAAGTTGTTTATATAATGCTGAGCCAGAGTTTCCATGTAATAAATTGAGAATCCATGTTGTCAATGTTGTGCAGAAGGAAGACAGTCACTTCCAATATCAATACTGATATTGATACTGAATATTTCTCATAAGCACTTTCTTCTTGTCCATCAGCTCATAAATAGCACATCTTCTACACACACACACACACACACACACACACACACACACAAACACACACACACACACACACACACATATATAGTTGCTCAAATGCATACTTGCAATTTTTTTTTTTGCAAACACACATTGTCACAAGTCATTAGTTACTCAGTGTGTGGTGAGCCTACAAAAGCTCAGAAAACCAACAAACCAGCATGCTAGGCTTTTAAAGTATGCATTCAAACACCAAGCTGGCAAGTCTGGAACCAACCACCCCGCTCTAAAGTAAGCCGACAGATCCCAAAGGAACTGACAATCCTTATTTTCTCCACTCAGGGTCATTTGGCATTGTCCTCTAGTGGTTATCTGTCCAACCACTTTCCGACACGATATATGAATTGTGCCTGTGGGCATCCACAGCTTGCTTTATTAATTTGAGTAATTATTTGCTTAGGCACAAAAAGTGGACATTTTGTCTGCATTCGGCACTTTTAAAAGGAACAGCCTGTACTAATGGATGACAAAATATATAAAGGAACTAGAAAAAGTGACCTTTGTAGTCATGTTCTCATTATCACTTTCCATTGCCTATGTGGTGTTAAGAGGGTTTTTCACGTATTAACCCCACTTTCTCCTGGTCAGTGAAGTGGGAGCTCAGGATGGGATGCCAGTTCATTACAGGGCCGGCAGCAGTTAACGTTGCAGTGCCAGTGTATGATCCCTAGTCCTGGCACGCTGTAGATCAGACACAGCCAATTGTGTTTACTTGTGATGCCTGATCTGGCCAGAAGGCACCTCTGGGACTCAAACCCAGGTCACTCTGGTGGCGGACTACCTTATTAAATAGCTGTGTCACCTGAGCGGTGCCTTAATAGTTAATAGTACAAATATACATATTAACACAGCACTCCAAACTGATTTGCTTTCCAAAAATGAAGCCATGTCATATATTATGTATTTATTATGTCCTCACTTAAGACTGTCCTGCCTTCTCTTTCTCTCCCCTTGTTTGACAACACTTGTATGTTTTACTGCTTATTGAACTGCTTATTTCCAGACAAAAAGACAGAGTTTGGTTTGTCATATAACCATATTCCATAATTCCCAGCTGGTAATCTAAGGTAGTATACAGTTTTATTAATGCCACTATTTCAGAACAAATAAAAATATGTCTGTTCTATGTCTTCCTGTCATGCAGCTCCCAAGGTTCTTGAGTCTGAGTATCACTGCAACATAGCAAAAGCAAAAGAACTCTAAAGATTATAATTTCTAATCTCATGTGATGTGTGTGACATGTAAACAGCACACATTACATGAAATGTGAATATTTAACAGTACTTAAGATATCTAAGGGAGAAGGTAGAAGAGTTGTGTACAGTACTATACAAAGGTCAAAGGGCATCCCCACTTTTACAAGTTACACATTTGTTTGTCTCAGAGCCTCTTTAACTTTTCCATCATTTCAATTCTACTACCAGCGAGTTACATCTGGCTTAACTAAAGGTACTGCTTAGACAGTTTAGACTTAACACAATGCCTAGCCTTGCAAAGTTTGTTCATGTGCATCTAGGATGGACATTTTTTTGGATTATATTCATCGAGTGGTACCTTTCTTCCAGAGGGCTTGTCGAGAACCGAAAATGACGAGTATAGAGCAATTTTTTCCCATAAGGAATAATGTAAATTTAATTAATCTGTTCCAGACCCCCAGAAAATCCACACTGTGTAAGGCATTATATGCAATAATGGAGTTATATTGTACAGGTGCTCCCTGATTTATGATGGGGTTACATTCAGACAAATCCATTAAATGTAAGTTAACCTACACCTAGCCCTAAACTTAACCTCAGTCACCTAAAGGAAGTCTTTTTCAAATGAAAGTTTAAATAATAATAATAATGATAATAATAATAATAATAATAATAATAATAATAATAAAACTACCTGTCCTTGTGGGGACATGTGGGCCTCACAATAATAAATAAACTTGACCAGCCCCCACATAGACAGAGCACACAACTCTCTCACAAACACAATGAAAAATGTTTTCCATTTTGCTACCTGCATCAAGGATGAAGTCCCCAAAATACCTCAAATCTGTCCATCTGTCAAACTGTCACAGCCTATGAATCATCAGTTGTCTTCAGTGCAGTGGAGTAAGACAGCTAAACCTCAAAAATGCAAAAGCAGACCTCGCAAAATGAAATTTGATAGAAGGCATACTGAGAACAGCACACAGTCAGGCATCCCACACAAACTGCTGAGGCGAAGATGCAGACCGGAGTTTTCTTCAAATGCACATAAGCCTGTGAACACTGAAAAGGAAAATAATGACTGATATTTTGAAATTTTGCAGTCAAGTACTCAAAAATAATACAAACAAAAACTTGCATCTTATTTATAACAAACAATGACACTTGCATTAAGCGACTTACCACCAACTAAATAGGTGAAGTTACACTTTGTAGTTCCAATAGGAATTTGTTTAATATGTACCTTGGGGCAAAAAAGTATTTAGTCAGCCACAGATTGTGCAAGTTCTCCTACTTAGAAAGATGAGAGAGGTCTGTAATTTTCATCATAGGTACACTTCAACTATGAGAGACAAAATGAGAAAAAAAAATTCAGGAAATCACAATGTAGCATTTTTAAAGAATTTAATTGTAAATCATGGTGGAAAATAAGTATTTGGTCACCCACAGACAAGCAAGATTTCTGGCTCTCACAAACCTGTAACTTCTTCTTTAAGAAGCTCTTCTGTTCTCCACTCATTACCTGTATTAATGGCACCTGTTTGACCTTATCTGTATAAAAGACACCTGTTCACAGCCTCAAACAGTCAGACTCCAAACTCAACCATGGTCAAGACCAAATAGCTGTTGAAGCACACCAGGAAGAAAATTGTAGACCTGCATCTGGCTGGGAAGAGTGAATCTACAATAGGCAAGCAGGTTGGTGTGAATAAATCAACTGTGGGAGCAATTGTAAGAAAATGGAAAACATACAAGAGAAGAAGAATGCTGAGTTGCATCCCAAGAACACCACCCCTACTGTGAAGCATGGGGGTGGAAACATCATGCTTTGGGGCTGTTTTTCTGCAAAGGGGACAGGACGACTGATAGGGAACAGGACTGATAGGGGACAGGACGACTGATCCGTGTTAAGGGAAGAATGAACGAGGCCATGTTGAGATTTTAAGCCACAACCTCCTTCCATCAGTGAGAGAATTAAAGATGGAATGTGGCATTACAATGATCCCAAACACACCACTTGGGCCATGAAGGAGTGGCTCTGTAAAAAGCATTTCAAGGTCCTGAAGCCAGTCTCCAGACCTCAACCCCACAGACAATTTGTGGAGGGAGTTGAAAGTCCATGTTGCCCAGCGACAGCCCCAAAACATCACTGCTCTAGGTGAGATCTGCATGGAGGAATGGGCCAAAATACCAGCTACAGTCTCTGCCAACCTGGTGAAGACTTGCAGGAAATGTTTGACCTCTGTCATTGCCAACAAAGTTTATGTTACAAAGTATTGAGTTGAACTTTTGTTATTGACCAAATACTTATTTTCCACCATGATTTACAATTAAGTTTTTTAAAAATCCTACAATGTGATTTCCTGGATTTGTTTTCTCATTTTGTCTCTCATAGTTGAAGTGTAGCTATGATGAAAATTACAGACCTCTCTCATCTTTCTAAGTAGGAGAACTTGCACAATCAGTGGCTGACTAAATACTTTTTTGCCCCAAGGTACATATTAAACAAATTCCTATTGGAACTACAAAGTGTAACTTCACCTATTTAGTTGGTGGTAAGTCGCTTAATGCAAGTGTCATTGTTTGTTATAAATAAGATGCAAGTTTTTGTTTGTATTATTTTTGAGTACTTGGGCCATGAAGGAGTGGCTCTGTAAAAAGCATTTCAAGGTCCTGAAGCCAGTCTCCAGACCTCAACCCCACAGACAATTTGTGGAGGGAGTTGAAAGTCCATGTTGCCCAGCGACAGCCCCAAAACATCACTGCTCTAGGTGAGATCTGCATGGAGGAATGGGCCAAAATACCAGCTACAGTGTCTGCCAACCTGGTGAAGACTTGCAGGAAACGTTTGACCTCTGTCATTGCCAACAAAGTTTCAAACAAAAAATCCTACAATGTGATTTCCTGGATTTTTTTTTCTCATTTTGTCTCTCATAGTTGAAGTGTAGCTATGATGAAAATTACAGACCTCTCTCATCTTTCTAAGTAGGAGAACTTGCACAATCAGTGGCTGACTAAATACTTTTTTGCCCCACTGTATCTAACTTAAAAAGTTGTATATTCTTAACATACCAGGGACCCATGCTGCAGTCATCTGTGATGTTACAGAGTAGGGCTAATTTAAGAAAATAATCCTGAAATTAACGAACGCACGCGCACACGCACGCACGCACGCACACACACACACACACACACACAGACACACACACACACGTGTGTATATATAGTACTGTGCAAAAGTCTTAGTCATTCTATATTTTTCAGTTTATATTCTGCTTATTCTTTATTTCAGTTTTAGTGACCACAGCACTTTGTAGTTTTACGGTTACTGACTAGTCCATCTGTTTCTCTACATACTTTTGTTAGTCACCTTTACTCTGTTCCTATGGTCAGGATCCCCACAGGACTACCACAGATCAGGTACTATTTGGGTGATGGATCATTCTCAGCACCGCAGTGACACTGATGTAGTGGTGATTTGTTTGTTTGTGTTGTGCTGATACGAGTGTGGATCAGACACAGCAGTGCTGCTAGAGTTTAAAAACACCTCAGTGTCACGCTGGACTGAAAATAGTCTACCAGCCAAAAATGTTCAGCCACCAGCATCCTGTAAGCAGCATCCTGTGAGCAGCATCCTGAGCACTGATGAAGGACTGGAAGATGACTAACACAAACTGTGCAACAACAGATTAGCTGCTGTCTCTGACATTACATCTACAAGGTGGTACAATAAGGTGACTGTCTCTAATAAAGATCCAATCATACCAGTACAACACTCACTAACACACCACCACCACATCAGTGTCACTGCAGTGCTGAGAATTGTCGACCACCCAAACAGTACCTGATCTGTGGTGGTCCTGTGGGAGTCCTGACCATTAGGGAACAGAGTAAAATTTCTAATTTAGTTTTTATTTTATTTGAGTTTAAGTGAGATATTTAGGAATATAGCAGAGAATAAAATGTTGCCAAGACTAGGATCTTTTTTCCTCAATAATTTTATTGCATTTGTGGCTCAGTTTTGTAATTGTTTAATTTTTTTATGCAAGTTCCCTTCAATTGTATTGACGTCCTTCTGTTTAAAGCCCTTATATTCTGCAGTTTAACTGTGTGCTCAGAGCTACTTTGTGCTCTCCAAGTAAATTAAAACTGGATATTTTAAATCAATGGCATTTTTTTCTTATTTTTATTTAAATAGAAAAATGTATAGTCTAGCAAAAACCTTTAATTATATTTGTTGTTGTGGTCACATTTCATTAGGCACATTGATTTAGAACTGTGATTAAATTTTTGACCAGATCTATTTTAGGGTCTCTTGATATAAGGAATTAATGCACAACTGCTCAGAAATGAGTGTTTTGCATGGCAGTGGCATAATGCAGATTAACAAACTAGCAATGCCTATTGCACAAACGGGGATGTCACGGATTTACAACAATTAGGTGATTATATAAAGAGTGCTTGGTTATGTTCCAATTTCTGTGCATCATTAAATAAGATACCGTTATAATGTTTAATACACATTTCATGCTTCATGCTGTTTATGTTCATTCATATATGTAGATGGATGTACTCAAACAGTATGTCATGGTCGTGGACTCCTGTAAAGCCCCAGTCTGTCTCTGCTAAGCGCCTTCTAAAGTCTACAGTAGAGATGTCTACAGTACATTCTTAGCTGTGAACAGTTTGAGTTGTGCATAAATTGAATGATAATGCTTACAAATTCCTGGAAGGACACTAATGACGTTGTACTGCATTCTGGCTCAGCCACTGGACTGAGGTTAGCACAGATGTCACAGGTTTACAAAAGAGTTTACTTGTATATGTGAAACTGTGAAATACTGAAATGTCAAACACAGACTCAAATAAAGTCAGTTTTGTGATAGATATCTACAGACTTTTACTTTGGTATTTTTCTGTTTGTTCACACCATGTCTGTGTGAGGGTTTGCATGTTTCAACCATAGAGATACAGATGCAGCAATACAGGCCCAAGCCCTGATACAACCACCACCATGTTTCACAGATAGGATAAGGTTCTTATGCTGGAATGCAGTGTTTTCCTTTCTCGTTTTTGGAGAACAGTGGCTTTCTCCTTGCAATCTTGCCATGCAGACCATTGTTGTTCAATGTCCACCTGATGACAGATTCATGAGCATGAACATTTTACAATATGAGAGGGGTCTTTAGATGCTTAGAAGTTAGATGTAGAATTGCTCTTGGGCAGTCTTGAAATTCCTCAAACACAGTCTGTCTTACCATAGTGTCACACTTCCATCTGCTCGACACTTGGACTCTTCTGTCCTTGTCATCGTCTCACTTCTGTGTTCCCTGTCTCCAGAATTCTAATCACGCTCAGCTGATCCCAATTACTTCATCTCACTGCGAATATTTAAACCTGCTACCAACATGGTACTTCATGCCCCATAGCATGTTTCTGAGTGCTCTTGTCTTTTTCCATTTGCGATCCCATTGCTGATCTCTGCTCCGTTTTACCGAATCCGCCTCTTTGCCTAATGTTCTGGATACTGCTGTTTTGGCTGTTAGCTCATGCTTTGACCCTGGACTGTTTCTCAGTATAAGTTTTGGATTATCCCCTACACTTTGTGGAAGTAGGTGATTGCTGTTGTTTTGTTATATTCTGCTCAGCAGTAAACTCTCTGTACAGCAGCTCTCTGCATTCGCTTCCTGACCTGCGCATTATGACAGATAACTTCGCCACCTCAGAAGCGACAGGAGCTGCGAGCTCAGTTGATCAGATCACCGCACATGGTCACATTCTGGGGCAGCAGCAGCAGCAGATAGCGTCATTTTCACAAGCCGTCTCTGTGATGCAACAGCATCAACAGCATCAGCAGTTAGCATTGCTCCTACAAATACTTCCAAATCTCGTACAGAGTCTGGTGAGCTTACCTATAAGCGCTCCAGTTCCGGCTTCCCTTCCACCTCCTGTGTTTCCCCTTGCCCAGCAATTGGGTGAGAATTTTTCTTTTTTGGCAAGTACAGTATGAGGGTGACCCAGAATGTTGCCAGGGGTTCCTCCTACAGTGATCGTTATATTTCACCAATCAACCGACTTGTCTGTCTGACACGCAATGCATTGCACTGTGTAGATTGCTCCTTAAGGGGAGGTGGTCAGTATCTATGATCATTTCATGCAGGCATTTCAAGCAATATTTGATCACCCCCATCAAGGCACTAGTTGTGGTCAGACTGTACTGCGCTTACGACAGGGACAACGTACTGTATCCGAGTATGCATTGGAATTCCGCACCCTGGCAGCTGAGAGTGGAGAGGGTTGATGATGCACTCATGGCAACCTACACGCAGGGGTTACAGGAGGATCTCCAAGCTGAGTTGGCTTGTTGTGACTTTGGCTCCACCTTAGACAACCTGATTTCATTAACCAGTCGCTTGGATCAATACCTGATAACCGCCCCCCCGGCTCTTCCCTCTTCCTGCACCGGAGGATGTTACTCCCATTTTGCTCCGTGGATATGAATGTTAGTGCCGCAGAGCAGAGAACCTCTGTTTCTACTGTGGCTCAAGCCAGTACCTGGTATCTCAATGTCCCATTTGCCCAGGAGTTGTCAGCATTGTCCCCTTCGAGTGAGCTCTGCTTCTTTTCCTGTCAGCCTGTGTTCTTTAAAAATTCCTGTCCACATTGTGACACCACTTAAGACTGTCTCTCTCATTGCCTTAATAGACTCGGGAGCAGAGAGGAACTTCATTGACACTGAGATGGCACGAGGGTGGTGCCTCCCGCTCGAGAAACTCCAATCAAGCCTCCCCATCACTGCAGTAACTGGGAAACCTGTGGGCTCAGCAGACTTCACATTCTGCACCCAACCCATTAGCCTCTCGGTCAGCTCCCTACAATCAGAGTTAATCCAGTTTTACCTGATCTGCAGTCTTTGTTTCCCTCTCATTCTCGGATTACCCTGGTTATGCAAACACAACCCCACGATTTCTTGGATTAGCAATGAGATAACGTCTTGGTCACCATTCTGTCTCCAGCACTGTCTGTTGTACCCCAAGCGGAGTTCCTGTGGCGCTGTACGTCATTTCCCCCTTCCTGATAACTTACCCAGTATGTACACTAACCTGGCTGAGGTATTTAGTGAACAACAGGCATCTCGATTACTGGAACATCGCCTGTGCCATAGAACTCCTGGAGGGTGCCATGCTGTCCCATTCCTGGGTCTTCACATTGTCCCCTGCAGAAACCAAGGCTAATAGGGACTTTGTCGTCAACGGATCTCTGCAGTGCCTGTAACCTGGTAAGGATTCGTGAAGGAGATGAGTGGAAGACTGCCTTCCTAACAGACTGAGGTCATTGAGTATTTAGTTATGCCTTTTGGACTGCCCAATGCACCCTCTGTCTTTCAAGCCATGATCAATGATGTACTACAAGATGTATTAGGAAAGTTTGCCATTGCCTACATTGACGACATCTTCATCTACTCTCCCTCTCTTGATGCCCATATCAAGCATGTACGCCAGGTTCTCCAGTGCCTCCTCTTGCACCTACTATTTGTAAAGCCTGAGAAGTGTGTTTTCCACGTACAGTGCATTCCCTTTATCTCCCACTGGTGTCACCATGGACGATTCGAAGGTCCTTGCAGTCCTAGAATGGCCACAACTCCGCACTATTGAGGAACTACGTTGTTTCCTGGGTTTTGCCAACTTTTATAGGTGGTTTATCTGCCTGGTGGTTTATCACTTCAGCAGCACCGTAGCTCCTCTCACCTCACTGCTTAAGGGTAACCCTCGTTCCCTAAACTGATCTCCTAGAGCTGTGCCGTTAAGAGGACTTTCTCCAGTGCTCCTATCTGAAGGAGTGGCGTCATTGGCTGGAAGAGGCTAAATTACCCTTTGTCATCTACACGGATCACAAGAATCTGGAGTATCTACGCTCTGCCAAATGCCTAAACCCCCTTCAGGCTCGATGGTCACTTTTTTCCTGTTTTTGGTCACCGTTTCTTACCACCCTAGTACCAAGAATCTCAAAGCAGATGCTCTTTCCCGGCTATATGCCCCAGAGTCCTTTAACACCAGTTTGGCCACTGTGATGCCTCCTTCATGTTTTGTTCAGGCCATTCACTGGAAATTTGACAAGGAGATTGAGGAGGGCCTCCAACTAACCCCGCCACCTCCAGAGTGTTCCAGTGAGAGGAAGTACATCCCTTTGTTGTTGCTCCTGTCATGCAAGTACTGGTTGCCTTCCATGGCTGCTGATATTCATCAGTTTGTTTCTTCTTGTGCTATTTGTGCCCAGAACAAAGTACCACGCATGCTCCCAGCTGGTAAGCTAGTGCTTCTCCTCATCCCGGAGCATCCTTGGAGCCACATTGCCGTCGACTTCATCAAAATTAGACCACTCCTGATTCCTGTGCCACAATTTGCTCATCAATGCTTGTTTTATTCTGTGGGAAACATTAAAAGTTGATATAAAACTCAAAATAGCATGTCTTCGTATTTGAAATCTTCCAAAATATCTTCTGTCTTGGTTTCTTTTTAAAAGATTAGTTGTTATCTGGTAATCTGCCACACCCGATGCAGCCCATCACAACCCTGAAAGGAAGCTTCTAAGCAGAACCAAGAGTGACAGATATCTACAGGTAGATATCTGTAATATGCCATGTTGTGAGTCCCAAGGTAAATGAGTGAGAAAATCTGCTCCAAAAAAGTGAAATATCATGCAGTGTTGGCTGTCAGAAACCACTGGTTTTCATCAGGCGATCTGCAGCTGTTCTGAAATTAAGACCCGACAGGAACAGCAAATCATATCAATATCAGCCATTAAGAGAATTGGTCAACACTTTGAAACAACAGGTGATGTCACTAGAAAGAAGCCCAAAGCCTCTTCTGCTGAAAGGTCCAGTTCTCAAAAGGTTGTGTAATGCAGGTTTCGTGACTAGTAGATGTGTAAAAAGTCATTGCTGTTTAAGAAAAACAACAAGAACAGAATGAAGTTTCTGACAGGATATGGGAAGTTTGATGAATCTCCATTTGAGTTGCATGGTGACGGTCCAGAGACATGTCTTCAAAGATATGGTGAGAAGTACAACAATGAATGCATCTATTCTACCATTAAGCATGAAAGTAGAGGTGTCATGGTGTGGGAAGTCCTTTCAGCTGCTGGTACTGGTGAGCTGCTTCACTGTGAAAAGTCAATTACTGCTTTGGATTACAGGAAATATTGCAGAAAGATTTGCTTCCCACAATTGAGAAGCTGTATTCTAAACAGCAACAATCATGTCACTTTTCAACAAGATAATGCTGCTGCTCACATTGCGAAGACCATTAAAAGGTGGCTTGAGAAGATGGGCCTGGCCTGAGTCCAGATTTGAACCCTATAGAGAATATTTGGTCTCAGATTAAACACAAACTAACTAGTCAGTACTTGTCACTTGTTTGAATTCATTACCATTCAGTGGAACAACACTGACTCTTCTTTTGTAGAAAGCTCTCTGCAAGTTTACCCACAAGATTTAAACATTTAAGGAAATCAAAGGGAAAGGCTATCCTATACTAAGTTACTTTATCTATTTGTTTAATTTTTGCTAATTTACTCACCAACTGTTTGCAGTTGAGACCATTAAAAGCTGAGCTGTACTCACTTCCTGTCTTGTGTTCTTTGCTCTAATGATGGCATTCTTGGCTTGACATCCTGTATCTCTCACTATAATGTTGAAACCCTTCTTCTTGCTGTCGTCTACAGCCAGGTTTTATATAGTATTTGAAATGGTGTTGTACAGTTAAACGAAAGTTAATCTAGAATCAATGGCTTTAATGTAAGCGTTCTTCATATTGTATTGGGATTCAACCTGGATCACTGTCAACTGTTTGTTTCAGGTCAGACTGGTTAGCCTCTTTAGGACCCTTTTACGCAGAAACACTACTCTTAATGTATCTCTGATGCATGTATGTTGGTGGATCCAGAATTCGTTCCACCTCTAAAATCCTATCTTTAAATTAGATTAATTAAAATTCTGTATTTTATGAAGATGCAAGTACTTGTACTGGTTTTGGCATGATTCATATCAAAGTTACATATTCTAATGGATATCTAAGAAGTTGAATCTGTTCATCTGGACATAGATTTTGTTGGAGAAACGTTTCGTCACTCATCTAAGTGACTTCTTCAGTCTCAGCAGTTGGAAAACTTCCCCAATCTTATACACAGCACCTTTGCATAACGACTGGTACCAGCACCATTGCATAACAATGGGACCGGTGATCAGTTTAATATGCAGATTGACATAGCCATTAACGCCAATGGGCAACGTGTGCCATTCACACAGGATTGGGGAAGGGCTGCGATGGCTCCGTTGTAAGATGGTGAGAGGTGTACTCTGAGGCCTCTGAAACATTTTTTTTTGGATGAGACAAAATCTTTGTTAACCTGTTTTATCCACACAAAATCCTCATTTTGGCATAGAACATTATATATTTATTTACTTATAATAATGACTTTTTCTTTGATAAGGAAGGAGGACCAGTTCTTAGGACTCAGCTGATGAGTTTTTGACAGCTTGTGTTTTTGATAGGCAAATGACATGCTACCAGTTACAATTACTGTAATATTATTATGCGATTGTGTTATGAATGTCTGTTGATTGGCAAAGTACTAAAAGTCACCTTTGCTCAAATAGCTCACTCTTATTAGTGTATGACATTAGTACAATGAGTCAAAAGATTTACATGCACATCCCTTTCAAAAAAGTGAAGGACCCAAGCCTTTTCTTAAAAACTTTTTAAGCTCTACAACTCCTCAGCTAATCTATGACAATGACAAAGACATCGGAACCACAGAAAGCAGAAATTATTGCAAAATAGAACATTTTTAAAAAATAAATGACCTTCAAAATGTACACTAAATGCTGTTTCTTGAGCTCACAATCCAATTCCTCCCTGTCTCTAAACCATACAGGGAGCATTACTTTATTCATTCATATATCAAAATAAGCGGAAAGTAGATCTTTTGTCTGTAAATGTATAGTTACAAATGAATGGTTTTAATTCAAACAAATGATCCAATTCGACAGCAATGTCAAAGACATGATGACTAATGCCTTGCCTGGCATGGTGCCACAACTGATTGCTTTTCTATTGCATCAAAATCAGAGATTCATAGATCTTGATAAAACTCAGTAGCCTGAACACCTCTTCATTAATGACTGAGGGTGAAAGCTGGGAATCAGCTCCTGAAACTGACTGTTAAGACTGCTACACTTCAGCTATCTTTAGAATAAAGATCACTGTTTTCACATGGTGCTGTGAAGTGGAGCTATTGTCATGTCTAGTTTGTATGCATGGCTAATCACAGTTTAGTGCTCAAAATATACTTCTAAATTATGATCTGGGAGGAATGTTTTGACAGCAGCAGCATCTGTGTAATGGCAGAGAAATACTTACGACAGATATTACTGATAGGGATTACTCTTCTTGTCTTTAGCACTGCTGCTTTAATGGGAAACCAACCATTTTTATCTCCTGAAGTATTAATAACTATTAAATATGTAGTTCACAGGAACCTATTCCTCTGAAAAGTTTTTAGCAAAGTTTTTTTTCCAGTGAAAGATCATCCTTAGGTAACTATTCTGGAAAACGTTTATTCATGAACATGAACTCCAAACTCCTATTTACAATTTCTTCAAGGAGGGATGCTATAATAGCTGGAAGACTGCTGTGATTCTAACGTCCCCAAACCAGACAAGGCCCCACAGAGATTATACCATTTCTATTTTTTGCATACAAGTATCCAGTTATTCTCTACTGAATGAGCAGTGGCTCTGACAAAATCACCAGCACTGAATCAATGGAAAATGAGTAAGACAGGACTGTGAGGGCTACGAATCAAAAACTTATGAATAATATGTTGAAAAATCAATGTTTTTTTATGAAGAAGAAGGTAAAAGTGTGTGTTGGAGAAAGATTGCATGTGGATCCTCCTTTTTACACCCTCTTAAGAGGGAAGCCAATATCCTCAAAGGCCGCTGAGTTTATAGTCTCCATTTTAGTGTTCATACACGCAGTTAGGCTGGAGCTTTGCCTTGATGGTTTTAGCTAAAGGACTGTAAAGGCCAGAGGAAATAGGAAACGTATTTCACAGAAATGTCAGTGAAAAAGGCTCTTAAGTATTAATAAAGAATTAGCAGCCATTTCAGGGCTTATGAAAATATTTTTCTACATGTTAAGCTGCCATGTCTTTATACATTTGTAAGGAGTAAGCAATGTCAGTGAACTTTAGCCTGCTTTACTGAAATGCTAAATGTAATATGATCTATTCTTTTCTATTCTGAACTCTATGAGACAGACATTCATTCATTCATTCATTGTCTTATCTACTTAGTCCTAGTCAGGATCGCGGGAAAGCCATACCCAAAATAAAACCAACACAGAAAAAAGCAGCCCATAACGGGAGACATCTGTAACATATCTGAACAGGAAAGTCATGGTTCCTGTGCTAAATCATTTATACTTTTCATATAACAAATCGAAGAATGTGTTGGTCCAGTTCCAAATTCCCATTAAGCTTTTGAAATGTTTAGTTTGTGATTAACACACTGAAGTCCACTTGTCCTTTCCTTTACAAATGGAAAACCTGGCACTATGCGTAATTGAACAGGCCAAAGTCAACAGCACAGGAGTTATAGATAAATCTCTGACATCTGTGGCTAGCGTGTAGAAACATGCCAGGGTTCACACAATCACCCGAGACACTCTGGTGAAAAGGAACGATCCAAGATTTGAAATGGGAGAGGACATGCATCACTTACAGAGCTACAAAGCATGACAAATGAGTTTGTTTAAAGGAATACAAATTACTTGGTGCAAAGCTGCAGTTTAAAACACAACTGAGATAGTATAGGTGACCAGGACAAATAGGCAAGATACCTGTGTGTGGAGCAAATTCATTTCACATAGCGGCGTATTCAAATGGGAGATTTTCCAGTCGTACCGTGCATGTTATGTAATGGGACTATAGGATTTCTGTAATGAAAATCTCTCATGGAATAAGAAATCTCTGGGAAGGCCTATATGATTTGAACTATTATTACATACTGATATGAGATAGGCGTAATCTCATATCTTCACATCTCATCTGTAAAGCAAACCCATTGATTGGTCCTTTATTATAAGTGTTTAATGTAATGTTTGTGCAAGTTGGGCTTTAAAATATTAGGTTACCCAGAATATGTACTGTATGTGGGCTATAATTTACCCATGTTATTAAGGTAATAGCATTAATAAAGCCAGAAGTATTGTAGGAGTCCTATAGTACATAATTTACGTTTGATTGTTTGACTTTTTGACTCCATAATATTGGTTTCAGTGCAGTTTGGGCAGGATTTAATACAGACCGTTAAGAAAAATAATGATAAATCTTTCCTCACATGACATAATTCATTTACTATTACCTCAAGGTTATTTCTACCCATCACTTTCAGTGGTGCCTTTACGTTTACTCACATAGCAGACAGTATTTTTTGAGTGTAATATGGGGGCACCCCTGGTCTGGGACACATAACCAGTGCTGGACGAGGCACACTAACCATGAACTTGAGTTAAAGTAGAGATACTCAAGGTGAAATATTACTCCAGTAAAAGTAGAAGTCCTTCCTTCCATGGTCCAATTGAGTAAAAGTACAAAAGTATTTGTCTTTAAATGTACTTAGTTACTGAAAGTAAAAGTACCTATATTTATTATGACTGTAATGTCCTATTATATTTTGTTGTAAAAAAAAACTATATGCTTAATCAACTAATTTTAGGTGAAAAGACTAGTGCTACTCTTGGGACACAAATCTTTTAACAGAATGTCATTAATTAGTCCAACAGATCTAAACAAGTTCAAAACAAAGTGAGCCCTATTCCCCGATTGGTGTGTTTGCTACTCCCTTCTTTCGTTTTTATGTGTAACGTTTTATGCACACATAAGTAACAACAGATTACACATAATATAGTGGAGTAAAAAGTAAGATATTTGATATTGAAATGTAGTAAAATTAAAGTAAAAAAGTAAAAAGTCTAACAAAATGGTAATACTCAAGTAAAGTACAGATACACACAAAAAGTACTTAAGAATAGTAACGAATTACTTTGTTACTGTCCACCACTGCACATCACAACTGCAGACCCACCCCAAGGAGCATGGGAGACTCAAGAGACTGACACGAATTGGGAGACTGGGAATATACACACATCCGGAACAAATGCAGAGGAAAACCTGCACTTACAGTGATGCTTAAAAGTTTGTGAACCCTTTCGAATTTACTATATTTCTGCATAAATATGATCTAAAACATCATCAGATTCTCAAATAAGTCCTAAAAGTAGACAAAGAGAACCCAAATAAACAAATGAGAGAAAAATATTATACCTGGCCATTTATTTATTGAAGAAAATAATCCAATATTACATATTATTGAGTGGCAAAAGTATGTGAACCTCTAGGATTAGCAGTTAATTTGAAGGTGAAATTAGAGTCAGGTGTTTTCAATAAATGGGATGACAATCAGGTGAGAGTGGGCACCCTGTTTTCTTTAAAGAACATGGATCTATCAAAGTCTGCTCTGCACAACACATGTTTGTGGAAGTGTATCATGGCATGAACAAAGGAGATTTCTGAGGACCTCAGAAAAAGAGTTGTTGATGCTCATCAGGCTGGAAAATGTTACAGACCCATCTCTAAAGAGTTTGGACTCCACCAATCATACGTCAGTTTGAAGGTGAAATTAGTCAGGTGTTTTCAATCAATGGGATGACAATCACGTGTGAGTCTATCAAAGTCTGCTCTTCACAGCACGTTTGTGGAAGACTATCATGGCATGAACACAGGAGAATATGAAGACCTCAGAAAAAGAGTTGTTGATGCTCTTCAGGCTGGAAAAGGTTATAAAACGATCTCTAAAGAGTTTGGACTCCATCAATCCACAGTCAGACAGACTGTGGAGGAAATTCAAGACCATTGTTCCCCAGGAGTGATCGACAAACAAAGATCACTCCAAGAGCAAGGCGTGTAATAGTTGGTGAGGTCACAAAGGACCCCAGGGTAACTTCTAAGCAACTGAAGGCCTCTCTCTCATTGGCTAATGTTAATGTTCATGAGTCCACCATCAGAAGAACACTGAACAACAATGGTGTGCATGGCAGGGTTGCAAGGAGAAAGCCACTGCTCTCCAAAAAGAACATTGCTGCTCATCTGCAGTTTGCTAAAGATCACGTGGACAAGCCAGAAGGCTATTGGAAAAATGTTCTGTGGACGGATGAGACCAAAATAGAATTTTTTTTGGTTTAAAAGAAAAGTGTTATGTTTAGAGAAAGGAAAACACTGCATTTCAGCATAAGAACTTTATCCCATCTGTGAAACATGGTGGTGGTATTATCATAGTTTGGGCCTGTTTTGCTGCATCTGGACCAGGACGGCTTGCCATCATTGATGGAACAATGAATTCTGAATTATATCAGAGAATTCTAAAGGAAAATGTCAAGACATCTGTCCATGAACTGAATCTCAAGAGAAGGTGGGTCATGCAGCAAGACAACAACTTTAAGCACACAAGTCGTTCTACCAAAGAATGGTTATAGAAGAATAAAGTAAATTTTTTGGATTGGCCAAGTCAAAGGCCTGAACCAAAGGACCTGAACCAAGCAGTTAATATAAGGTAACTCACCAACATCCCAGAGTTGAAGCTGTTCTGTACGGAGGAATGGGCTAAAATTCCTCCAAGCCGGTGTGCAGGACTGATCAACAGTTACAGGAAACGTTTAGGTGCAGTTATTGCTGCAATAACTGCACTACACTAATATGCAATATTGGATGATATTCCTCAATAAATAACTGACCATGTATAATATTTTTCTCTCATTTGTTTAACTGGGTTCTCTTTATCTACTTTTAGGACTTGTGTGAAAATCTGATTATGTTTTAGGTCTTATTTATTCAGAACTATAGAAAATCCTAAAGGGTTCACAAACTTTCAAGTACCGCTATATGCTGCCCAGGAACCAACTACTGGGAGCCTCTGTACCTGCAATGCAGGAGAACAACCCCATCGGGCATGACAACAGAATACAAGCCCGAATGTGCCCGAAAGTGGAGAATGAAGCAAAGTGGCTCAGTCAGTAGGGTACCAGTTCCTAATGCAGACCTTCTCTAATTTGATCCTTGTCTCTGGCATGCTGGGGCTTGAGGTATGAAGTTGTGTTCTATTATGAAGCCCAGCAAGAGTATTCCTTTGACATTGTAAGTCCCAAGGGTCTCAATAGTTGGTTCCTTGACATTGTAAGTCCAGGTTAGGTTATCTCTCTCTTGATAGAAGTGTGATTTGCACTTCACATTGATTTGAGATCTCTGGTCTCCCAAGCCATGCCAAGGATGCGTTACTGAGTTTCTGTGCTCCTCAAGGTTGGTGCTGGGTCTGAGAGTTTTCACTTGACCAGGCGTGCCCCCACATTACAACTATGTACAATACAAGCAGATTGTGGACCTTGTTCAAGCTTGGCACATCCAATATTCAAAAGTCAAAAGTTTTCATGAATGTATAAAGCTACACCTATTGGGTAACTACAACAAATAATTTAAAGTGGATGTGTGATAGGCTTGTGAAGAGGGCAGCTGAGAGGGTGATGGCAAGCAAAAGAATTTTCAAGAAATAGGATCTCTGACTCTTGAAAGAATTAGTTAGGAGCATATGAGTCAGCTAAAGAGAATGCCCTCCTCTGAGCCTAGTCTGGCAAATGGCGAATATATCTAAAGACTAAAGCTGATCTAAAAAAGATTACAAAGGCTATCACACTACATCTACTCAAAATGTCAATAGGGTGTTTCCTCCACACACAGTAACACTACACCAATGTTAATTGATTGGGTTTTGTTACGGTTCGCCATGGTAAAAACGGATGACGAACAAAATATAAGGGTTTGGGACCCAAATGCAGTTAGCTCCAGGTGGTAATAGTGAACTGAAATATAAATAACAAATGAAAATGAATAGAAAATGAAAGGAAAATGATAAAAGATAGCTAAAATACTAAATAACGAATATTAACGGCGTAAGCGTACGACGCCGCTATTCAAAGCATGCGCTTACGGCGTGCCTCCGCTGCGCCAGTGGCAGATGCCCGAGCGGAGCTTCCGCGATCGCATGCCACACAAATAATAACAAATAGCGCCTGCAAGTATGTGGCACGAACACGGGGAGCAAAGAGGACATGGCTAGAAAGCTCAGCGTCCTCTTCAAAGCGCGATCAAGGGGATATAGGGTTTGGCTGAGCGAGCGTGTCGTGCTGTCAGCCCGAGCCAGTAGCATGTGGAATGCAGCGACACTGTGCGAGCCACAAAGGTGTGCTTATATGGGCTCAGCAACAGGTGTCGCCACTTCACTATAATAAGCCCGGGAAGGGCTGACGCCGCCAAACTGGGTCAACTACTGGCCATAAGCGGCCAGAGAGTGCCCCCTGACAGGTTTTACACTGCACACATGCTTTTACAGCTGGGCGGCGCAGTGGCTCGGTGGGTAGCATCGCCGCCTCACAGCAAGAAGGTCCTGAGTTCAATCCCAGGGTGGAGTGGTCTGGGCCTTTCTGTGTGGAGTCTGCATGTCCTCCCCGTGTCCGCATGGGTTTACTCTGGGCGTTCCGGTTTCCTCCCACAGTCCAAAGACATGCATGTTAGTTTAATTGACTACACTAAATTGGCATGGTCTCTGGCGACTGACGGAGCAACGCGTCCGCTGGAGTATTCTCGGTCGCATCGAGTGGCAGTGGGCAGACCCTGCACCGGTGGAACAGGCGCCAGGAAAATGATGATGACATGCTTTTACATGTAGTCCATGTTTGGTGCTTAAAACTGATCTAGAAATGCTGATTATCTTATATATTTAGTGGTGAATTTTCATCAATTACAAAACAATAACTTGTTATTTTTGGTCATAGGCATTTTTCCTAAATGGTTGTCATGCTAACGTGGATGAAAACGTTCACATAGTGATGCTATGTTAGCTGATCCATCATTCTGCATTTTTTACTCATTTTTGGAATCACCTATTCTATTCTATCCAGACAAATGACTCACTAAAGCAGCAAGTTCCCTATAAAATATACCAAGTATATTCAAATTGTGTAGTTTTTTGAGTTTTGTTGCATATATTTGAGCATTTAGGAAAGAAATGTGTTACTAACATACTATTTTACAATATATGTTCTAATCATCTAGTGGAATGCATTCTAAGGGACTTACTCCATATTTTTGCTGGTAGATTGCAGTAAAGTTAATACTACATTATATTCTCTCAGACATGCATGAGTATCACGTTAGAATTTTAGAAGAATCACTAGACTGGTTTAGATCTTAAGACTGACAGGCTCATTCTTTACAAGTAAATGGATAATTTTCAGACTTATGACACGTAAATTACGGGGTGTCACAAGGTTGTCTTAGTTTCATTGCAGTTTTCTTTCAATTTGCCCTCATTTACTAAATACTATTTTAAAGCATGGCATTAGCTTTCATAGCTAAGGTGTTTCCATCCAGTTTCTATATATTTATCTTGTAGGCTTTGGGACTTCAAACCAATATTCAGTATTCAGAGATCTTATCAGATTTAGATTAAATGACCTACCAGTTCAAGAAGGCATAGTTTTCTCACCAGACTGTCAATGGGCTACAGTGGTGCTTGAAAGTTTGTAAATCCTTTAGAATCTTCCATATTTTTATGCAGAAAAATGACCTAAAACATAACTGGATTTCCACATGCATCATAAATTTGGATAAAGAGAACCCAGATAAACAAATCAGACAAGTATTATACGTGGTCACTTATTTCTTAAGGAAAATATATCTATTACATATCTGTGAGTGCAAAAGTATGTGAACTTTTGCTGTCAGTATCTAAGTGCTACGGTGGCGTGAGGCAGAGCCTCGGGTTTTGGATCAATATGCAGTGAGACACGCTGTGTAACAGAGCCGGTGTAATTTTCACACTGTTACAGTTTATTTACAAGCTGTTCTTTGTGGAAGTGCTCGTGGTGATGCTGGTGGTGCAGTGAGTGGCGGTCTGATCAGTCTGGTCCGAGACATGAGGTGGAATTGAGAGGTGAGCTTCCTTGCTGGCATAGGGGAAGAGCTTGTGGTGTTTCTGTTGCCCATGTAAAGAGATCGCCTTGGGATCATGGCTCAACAGTGCAGCAGCTGACTGGAGCGAGAGAGAGATAGAGAGAAAAACGCATAAGTGCACACGGAGATGTAGTAAGGAGTTGTGCTAGTAACCCCAAATACTCATGGTTTGTAGGATGCACAAGTACCGGCTTAGACACGTCGAGGATCTAGCAACCAGCCATGGTATTCGAAGGGCCCCATGGGGGTGTTGAATGCCGTCTTCCACTCATCGCCCTCCTATTGCAAGGTCCAGCTTTGTGAAGACACTAGCGTGCTGCAAAGTTTCAAAGGCCAAGTGAAGGAGTGGTAGCGAGTATTTGTTCCTCACCATTATTTGGTTAAGGTCCTGGTAGTCTATGCAGGGTCTCAGCGTCTTGTCCTTCTTCTCCACAAAGAAGAATCCTGCCCGTACCAGTGACGACAATGGTCGGATTATTTTTAGTGGCAAACATGGCATCAATCAGGTTATCCTTGGCCTCCGAGTCAACCAACACAAGAAGGGCACCGGACCCCAGGGGAACTAAATCATTTGTGGGATCCGGAGTTGGGGTCGGCCTGGAGTCGAGCTGTCCCTCAGGGCACCCGTCCGTGCTCTCACAGTGGCGGACGGGGTCCTGGAGATAGTCCGCAGCGAACTCCTGTTGTGTGTGGTGTCCACCGGAGGTGCTCGATGGGGTCTCCTCCACTGGTTCGGTCCTAGGACCCAAGCGTGGCTCAGCTGCATGGGTTCAGGGATGGGAGGAGCGGAAGCTGGTTCCTCCAGGGGGATTGCCAAATGATACCTAGAGTGTGGTGCTGGTCATTGTTCAGCAGGACCTGTTCACCACAAACACAGAATAAATGGGGTGAAGCAGCCTTTCACAGGGCTCAACCCTTAACACTAAGGTGACCACCCTTGGGCAGCAATGACCCACATTCTCCTGACATTTTCCTTTAGAATTTGATGGAATAATTTATTATTTCAGCAATGAAGGCAAGTTGTCCTGGCTCAACAGGCCCAACTCATGATAAGACCACCACCATGCTTCAGAGATGAGTTTCTTATACTGGAATGCAGTGGGGCAACACTTCTCATTTAATCCAAAAAGTAATTTTGATCTCATCCGTCCACAAAATGTTTTTTTAATGGGCAGCAATATTCTTTTTGCACTGCAGTGACTTCCTCCATGCAACCCTACCATGCACAAAATTGTTCAGTGTTCTCATGAAATTAACAGTAGTCAATGTTAGTGAGACCTTTAGTTGCTTAGAACATACCTTGGGTTCCTTTGGGAGCTTCTATAACATGCCTTGCTCTTGGAGTAATCTTTAAAAAAATTGCCAGCCTGATGAGCATCAACAATTCTTTGTCAGAAATCTCCTTTGTTCATGCCATGATACACACTCACAAACAGGTGCCATGAAAATGGACTGTGATAGCGTAGTGGTTAAGGTACTGGACTATGGATCAGAAGGTCTAAATCCCACCTCTGTCAAGCTACCACTACTGACTCCTTGAGGAAGACCCTTAACCCACAATTGCTTGGATTGTAACAGTTGTAATTGCGAAGATTGTATAAGTTGTAAGTTGCTTTGGATAAGAGCGTCTGCTAAATGTAAAATCAGAGACTGATAGATTCCTGTTCTTTAAAGACAACAAGGTACCCACTCACATCTGATTGTCATCCCATTGATCTGACTCTAATTTCAAATTTAAATTAACTGCTGGTCTTAGAGGTTCACATAATTTTGCCCCTCACATGTTGGATCATGTTCCTCAATAAAAAATTGACCAGGTATTCTCTTTTGTTTAATTTGGTTCTCTTTTTCTTCTTTCATCTATCTGGAGGGATGTTGTTCTGATAAATGGTTCAAACAGTGAATATTTATACAGTGGGAGCCCTATTTCTATAATACAGTGGTGCAGGGATATTCTGATTGGTTGTCCTGCTTGTTATTTGTGGATTGGATGGGGCTTTGTCTCATGATCAGAGTTCATCACATGTATGACAATGTATAGACATAATGGCTCACAATGTGTTTCTTGTAGCTCTAAACATGAAACAATATGAAGCAATATGAAACAACCAACCATTACCTCAACATCAACCGAAATTAAATAAAAGTTTAGGTTATTCACAAATAGGAGAGAAGTGGAGAGTATAGATGGAGGTTAGAAGCCACACTACTATTTTTCCAGTCACATTTTCTTGTAACCTAGTGGTTCAGATAGGTTTTCACTTCCCATCTGCTTTTCGTGGTGAGGGGTGCAGTGGTTCAGATAGTGGCTTAGATGATTAAAATGTCCCATGTGTTATATAGGGAATTTAGATAGTATTTTGACTATATTTCTATTTCTGCTTTCAATTTATAACCATTTCACAGTTTGATTACTGCGGAGACTGTCTCTGTACAAGATATAGACTCCATTACAGGGCATACCATTCTCTGAAAATATCATTCCTGAATGAAAAGGCTTACAGGAACATCTACCAATAACAAATATGATTTCTATACCTCAGTACAGGTATGTGTTTTAGAAATGAGACAGTGCGAGGAGAAAGATCGAGAATGAAAGAGAGGATGAGAGAGAGTCTTCTTAAATGACCACGTATCAATCATGGCTTCTTTTCTCAGGGAAAGAGCCTCAAAGGGTAACACAGCTGTCAATCTCAAGGTAAATTGCTCTCATCTCCAGAGACATGTCAGCCTGACTTTCAGCATCAAGCTGGAGCTTATCTGCCTCTTTCATCCAATTAGGATATGAGTTCACTTTAGAAAGTCCACACAGTACTGAGGAATACCAACATACACAGATAGCCCAATCACTAGTACTGAGTCCCCATTTAGATCTCAGCAGGGATAACCAGGTAGCACACGAACACACTCCCCAGCACAATCCCGCCACGCTTACTTATCTTCCTTTACTGCAAATACACCTTTTGTTACAGAACTCACACACACACACACACACACACACACACACACACACCACTCACACACACACCACTTGGAGTGGTGTGGGCCCAGCGTGTGAGATAAGCGGCAAACCTGGGGTGACAGGCTCGGTTGGGCCATTATTGAATTGCAGTGAAGACTATATTACTTTAGAGGGAGATAAAAGACTACATACAAGACAGATGGGAAGGGGACATCAAACAAGACCGTGTCCGTATTGTGCCAAGACCAATCCCGCTGAAGGCAGCCTTGATTTCCCCTTAGGCCAGGTGCCATTTCTCCTTGAATAATTCTTATGAGCAATCCGACCTGCTCCGCTTTGGTCTTTATTCCTCTTCCCTTTCCTGCTCTCCCTGCTTTTCTCTCTGTCTCTCGCTGTCTCATTCTATCCATCACCAACGAACAAATGTGCTACTCTGATGTTATGATTGGAATTCTTCAAAAACCATTTAATTTCACCATGTGTGCAGAGACCCTTGGGGGAATGCCTTGGCATATGAAGTAGGAACGCCTGTGGGAAATCCACAATGTGCTCGCCAGGATAGCCTTCGAAAGCAGCAAGCACTATCGTCAAAGCAGCCTGCCACCGACATGCTATTCATTAGCGCAGTGTTTATTGAGCCTGTTCCATGCCAATGAGCCGCACTCTCCCCTTCAATGAGAAATACAAAGCTATGTGCATGGGAAGGAGATAAAAAGAGCTTGCAGTCACCATTATCAGAAAAATAAGAAATTATGTTGAATATAAAAGAGAGCTTAATCAGATTATTTCCAGTATCAGAATAAACTAATTCATTAATGGCTATCCAAAATGTATGTATAAGATGAAATGATGCTTGAATATAAAGTTATTTGTGAGTCTGACTTTTCTAAAACTGTTCTTTATTTTGAAAGGGACTCAAGTGAAAGTGTGTTGGGAAGACGACAGCTACAACTATTGTATCTTCATTACTAAAATTGGAACTGCCATGAGTTTTTCGTTTCGTTTTTTTACTTCTCTATAGAAAACTAAAATACCAATTTTTATTTCACCTTCATCTGGAGCAACTTACAACTGATACAATCTTACAATCTAAACAATTGTGGGTTAAGGGCCTTCCTCAAGGACCCAACAGTGATAGTTTTCTAGAAGTGGGATTTGAACCCTGGACCTACTGAGCCATGGTCCAGTGCCTTAACTGCTAGGTCACCACATGACGGATGAAGCGAATAACACTGACAGTGTGATGCTCTTGGCAATGTTCTGCTCTGGAATTTTGGGTCCTGGTATTCAGGCGGATGTAACTTTATCACGTATTACCCCCGCGAGGGTCGTTCCAGTGGTGAGTTATTGTTGAATTTACGGCAAGGACGCTGGTCGGTCGCACGATGGCGGCCCAGAGCGAATGGAACAAGTCAGCCCTCATACCCACCTTCAATCAGGGATTACGCCCCGATCTAAAGAGGGAATTGGCGGGACGTGACGTCAACCTCACCCTGGAAGAACTTATCTCCCTCACTATTCGGCTTGACCAGCTTCTCGGATCTCAAGCTCACATTTTTCCCCGTGCTGCGCCATCTTCAGCCTTGGGGTACTCCTCACCACCTCCGGAGCCCATGGAGCTCGCTGTTACCCACCTTTCCACGGAGGAGCGTCGACACCGCTTCGATCTGGGCTTGTGCTGCTACTGTAGCTCCAACCATCACCGGCACTCCAATTGTGGCCTCACACCTCCCAGTACGTCCACCTGCATGCTGGGGCTACAGCACACACACTCTGGGTGAGTCAATCCCCCTTCATTCCTTCTTTCACTCTGCCCATATTACTGCGCTTAGCTAATGCTGAGATTCCCCTTACAACCTCAATTGATTCCGGCACCCGGGGAGCTTCATCGCCGACCATGTGGTTGCCACCTGGAAAATAACCTGCACCAGCCTTCCCATTGGCCGGCGCGTCACCACGGCAGATGGACAACAACTCGGCTCTGGTCTCCTCACACAAGTCACTACTCCCCTGTGCCTGCTCACCAGCACCACCCACGAGGAGACAATCTCTTTCCTGCCACTGGCCCCCCGGCTTACCCGATCATTCTGGGCCTCCCCTGGCTCCACCGTCACGATCCTGTTATCTCCTGGTCCACCCGTGAACTCATCCGCTGGTCACCCTGCTGTGCTGACCACTGTCTACGCCGCCCAGCCCTCCAGGTCAACTCTCTCCTACCGTCCTCCTCATCTACTCTCCCTCACAACATACCACAGGTCTACCAGGACCTCACCCTGGTCTTTGGCGAAGGAGAACCTAAGAGTCTCCCTCCTCACCGACCATACGACTGTGCAATAGACCTTCTAACCGACGCGCCGCTACCCAAGGCCTGACTAAACCCTCTCTCGCCAGTGGAGGAGAAGGCCATGAAGGATTACATCGCTGAGTACCTCAGCGTCAGCCTCATTCGCCCGTCCACCTCACCCATATCTGCTGGCTTCTTCTTTGTGCCCAAGCGAGACTCGTCACTATGACCATGCATCGATTATCGAGAACTTAACCGTATCACCAAGAAGTTTGCCTACCCTCTCCCTCTGGTGCCCTCGTCTTTGGAACAGCTTTGGGCCGTCCACTGGGACACCAAGTTGGACCTCTGCAATGCCTATAACCTCAACTGCATCAAGGAGGGTGATGAGTGGAAAACGGCATTCAGCACCAGCTCTTGTCATTACGAGTACCTGGTTATGCCTTTTGGCCTGGCCAACACTCCCTCGGTCTTCCAGGCCTTTATCAATGATGTCCTCCGGGATATGCTGGGCCAATTCGTGATTGTGTACCTGGATGACCAGCACCTCCAATGTGAAAGCCGAGAAAGGTGAATTCCACACCCAGTCAGTTCACTATCTCGGCTACGTCATTTCACCCTCTGGTGTTTCCATGGATGATTCTAAGTTGTCTGCCGTTCTCTCCTGGCCCACACCCCGGACCGTCAAGGAGCTCCAGCAGTTTCTGGGCTTCGCTAACTTCTACTGCCGCTTCATCACAAACTTCAGCCAGACTGTGGCACCCCTCACTTCCCTACTGCGAGGCAATCCTCGTCTCTTCCGATGGTCCCCAGAGGCTGAAGCGGCCTTTGCGGCTCTCAAGTTGGCTTTTTCCCAAGCTCCGGTTTTGGGTCACAGTGACTCGGATCGCCCCTTTGTGGTGGAGGTCGACGTGTTGTCGGTAGGTGTGGGGGCTGTTCTTTCACAGCACCTGGGCAACTCCCCGAAGCTTTACCCCATCGCTTTCTCCTCTCACAAGCTCACGCCGACCGAACACAATTATGATGTTGGGGATCGCAAACTCCTGGCCAAAAACTAGCCCTGGAGGAGTGGAGACAATGGCTAAAGGGTCTCAACATCCCTTCACCATCCTTACGGTCCATAAAAACCTGCAATACTAGGCAAGACCCGCACATGTCAGCTCCTGGCGGCACGCTATTGGTGGAGATTGATGCGCAGGGATATACACCGGTTCGTGGCGTCCTGTAGCACATGTGCCCAGAGCAAGATTCCGCGCACCCTTCCTTCGGGTCAGCTTCTCCCCCTACCCATTCCCCAGTGCCCGGTGTCCCATATCGCACTGGATTTTATCTCGGATCTCCCATGCTCTCAGAGGTTCACCACTATCCTCTCCATCATCGACCGTTTCTCCAGAGCCGTATGCTTTATTCCCCTATGCAAGCTCCCTACTGCTTTTCAGACTGCTGAAATCCTCTTCGAAAATATATTCCGTGCGTTTGATATCCCAGAAGGCCTCCTATCGGACCGGGGTCCTCTGCAGTGTGGCAAGCATTCGTGGGTAAGCTGGGAGCCTTGGTGAGTCTTACTTTTTGGTACCACCCAGAGTCCAATGGCCAGTGTGAGTGCTCGAACCAGGAGCTGAAGAAGTTCAAACACAATCCACTGGATTGGAACCAGTTCCTCCCCTGGGCTGAGATTGCCCAGAACTGCCTGAGGCACTCGGCCACTGGTCTTATTCCGTTCCAATGCATCCTGGGCTACGAACCACCCTTTGTGCCATGGAACCCAAGCCCCTCTGATGCACCGGTCGATGATGACTGGTTCCAGCATAGGAGATCTGGAGCCAGGTACAACAGAGGATGTGTACCTGGCTCCCCACCCCCGAGTACCGTCCAGGGGATCGGGTCTGGCACTCCACAAGGGATCTGCACAAGTCTCAGGGAAATACTCAACTCTTTCCTTGCTAATTAGGTCCATTCAAAATCACCAAGCAAATTAATAGTGTCACCTATAGACTCGCATTGCCAGCTCACTTACGCATCTGTCCCACTTTCCATGTTTCTTTTCTGAAACCCTGGGTCCCTGGTCTGCTGGCCTCCACCTGCACTTCGGAACAGCCACTGCTGGCGGAGGTGGATGGTACACCTGCCTACACAATCCACTGACTCCTGGACCCCCGACGGCACCGCTCCCGCCTCCAGCACCTGGTGGACTAGGAGTGTATGGCCCAGAGGAACGTTGCTGGGTGGAGGCCAAAAATTACCTCGGACCCATTCTGCTAGCCCTGATCGCCCGGTACTGTGGTAGTCCCCGCAAGTCCTTCTCGGGGCCTCGACCCGCATGCACCCGCTGCTCCTCGGCTCACATGGGTCCTTTGGTGGGGGGTACAGTCACGCCCGCTATCAGCCCAGCGGTCCACGCCCGTGTTCTACAACATTCTCTTTCTCCCACTTTCTAATCTTCTCCACCTCATGCTCATCTTCCAGTCTCTCTCTTGTCCTGGTTATTACCTCCTTCTCTCATTTCTCGTTGCTAAGTCACTTGGTCCTTACCTAGTTTCTAAGCTTTCTTATTCCGCATTTCCTTACCTGATTGCGACTTATCTTCGGCTCAGACTCCGCTTCTTGGTTCTCCCTTTCGGCTCTGTCAATCTCCGTTCCGCCTGTTTCCTCTCCTCGAAAGGTCCCTGTTTTTGGTGGTTCCCTGCAACTCCAATAAACGCCGCTTGTATCTGATTTGGTTGCTGCGTGTGTCTCCTTCACCTAAGCTGGCGTTACATGAATCCTTCAGAGCACAGGCTATGCTAGCACTGATGAGTTCACCAATAGAATACGTGTTTTCACTTTCGATCCATTACTCACTAAATTACATGAGATTTTTCAACACTTTATTATAAAATAAGCTTTGTTTTAATGATTCTGGCCAAATGTAGGTGTTTTAAACAGTAACTTACTTAGTATTTATCATACTAAGACTATTACACACTATAGACCGCTCTACCAAACACTCGTTAAACTCATTGGTTCATGATACATTTAACTATTGATGAATTTGTTGGAACATATCCCCATTGTAAATCAGGGAGCACGTGTACAATACAACTCCATTAATGCTTATAATGTCTTACACAGTGTGGATTTTCTGGGGGTCTGGAATGGATTGATTCAATTTACATTATTCCTTATGGGAAAAAAAAATTGCCCAGTACTTGTGGTTTTTTTTAATTAACGATGAGAACCGAGGTACCACTCTGTTTCTTAGATTGAATAAGATTCTTTCTAATTATTCTGATTTTATTTTATCTGTTCTCCTTTGTTATTTGAATTATTTATATATATATCATATATATATATATATATATATATATATATATATATATATATATATATATCATCTTGTTTTGTTAAAGCAGGCACCAAGATAACTTTCTTTTCTGAAATTATAATAATAATCTAGTAATGGTGGACTCTACTTATTCATAATCTTAACAAAACAAATCATTGCATTATTGAGTGATGTAAACTAGGAGCTTTGTGGCAGCTTATACAAGTGCATATATATATATATATATATATACACACACACACACACACACGTGTATATACTGTATATGTTGTTTTTGTTAAGCTGATAAGTTAAAATTGTTGCAAAATTGAATTAAATGATTTTTAGATAGCTGTTTGTGATTAAATTGAAGCAATGCACCCACACAAATTATACTCACTTTATTACCAGGCTGCTTGTATTTACTGTTTTATAGTCTTGAATTTACTCACAGGATTTATGTGTGTAACACATGTTTGGCAGACATTTAGGGAGGTGTCTTCAGAGGGACCTTCATATGTAGAGGTATACTGACTGTAATATGATTTATGCTTGAATGGCTGAGATAGACTTAATTATAAAATATCCAATAAACGTCTCTCACCTTATCATTGGATTTGTCTCATTGATTAAGAGACTGCATCATTCCTCTAGATGCCAAGCAATTCATCTAGGAATCCAAGTTTGGTTTGCAATGAACAAATCTATTGTCTGAATTGTGGAACTGTGCTGATTGCATGTTAGCACCTTTTTTCAGTATTTTGTAATAAACTCTCTTCTGTGAGACACTAAGAATAAACATGACAGATTTTTAATGAAGGTCTCAAATAATGTGCCTTTTGGGTCTTAAACCTCATTCCGTTAATTAACTATTTTTGGTTCACATTCAAGCACTGATTTAAAATGAGGTGTAATAGTTAGGGCAAGCACAGAACTTCTTTAATCCAATGATCTGTTCCTAATGGGTTCACATACTGCCTACCCATCATATAAAGTGGACTAACTACATATAATAAAAAGCACTAATGGAGAGCATCTTATTCTGCTACTTATTTGCTTTTGACAGTACTGGATTAGAATGACACTAAAAGAAATGCAGGTTGCTGGAGAGTGGAAATTATTGGTTGATCAGGGGTGTTTCCGTAAAAGGTTTGTAACACTAAGTACTTAATCTTAAAATGTTCATTACTTAATGAACCTATAATGCATTCCCTCTTAACTCATGTAAACTCACTCATAAAGAGGAAGCTGAACTTCATGTTACTCTTTGATTCTTTATCAGGATCAGTGTAGGCATTCATTTAAAATGGCATTAATTATGTTTTGTTATTCATTAATTTAGGCACAATTTAATTCAGTTAATTTAAACACATTAAATAAAATCCTACAAACATAAAACGTTTTGTAATTGCAAATGTATTGGAATCAACTCTGTTTTTTCACCTAGTCACTAACAAACCTATAAATAGCAAAAATTACATGAAATATATATATATATATATATACGTATGTGTATATATATAGGGGATAAGATATAAGAATAGATAGATATAGAGAGAGATATAGAGGAGAGACGGGGGTGTATATAGATACGGATATATAGATACGGATAGATGGGGAGATATATTATACGTATAATAATAAGAGGATATATAGAGATATATATAGAGTATATCGATATATATATATATATATATATATTTCATGTTTTTATATATATAGTATATATATATATATATTATATATATATATATATATATAGATATATATATATTTCATGTTTTATATATATATATATATATTTATATATATCATAGCTAAAGCTACCATTTAATTCAATCTCTTGACTGACTCTAGGCTACCACGCCACCTTGGATTTATATACCATTATATCATATCAGGATCAAGTTATAAAAATGTATGTAAACGACTTGGCATGTTAAAGTTCACAAAAATTGAACACTGCATGACGTTTCGTGGGTTTAGTGTACTTTTGACTGATATACGTTTGCAGCAATTTCATGCGGGCATCTGCAATTCACGTACCAAACTGGAACAAACACAAAATGTTTTTCTGAGACTTTAGTTGTTTCCGTATTCTCTCTGTTTGCTAAACCACTCTGCTTCACAAACTGAATCCCATTGAATGTAAACCACAAAAAGACAACACCATTTTATAGACTTTAATATAATGTTTACTCTCATGCTTTTAATTAATGTTAATTGAATAACACACCAATTTAATAATAATGTGTATTTGATATGCTGTGAACTTTAACATTCCAATTTATACCAGTGTCAATATCAAGTAAAGCAAATCAATGAAAAAAAAACAGATTGGCAAGACTGTAAAGTCTTTTACATTTTACATTTTAATTTTACATTTATTCAGTTTATTGCCTAATCATTTTGCATTAAATTTGTAGGTGTTTGTGCAAATACACAGGTGTAATATGATACATTACAGAAAGTGCCATATAAAAAGATAGAAAAGTAAACAGATAGATACACATGTTAAATGACCAAAATTATGTAAACAGCTCTTCTAATTAGTGATCAGTTATTTCAGTCAGACTCACCGCTAACAGGTTAATGTTAGGAATCATACAGGCACATAATCTCCATAGATAAATAGTTGCAATATGTTGTATTAAACACCTCAGTGAAAAATAAATAAAGCAATAAATAAAGAAAGAAACAGTTTGCCAGCTTTGGTGGAAGAGCCCTGACCTTTAACTCATCAGACTCCTCTGAGAATCTGAAATGACAACGGTGAGCCAAAACTACAAAAAACATGATAAATACAAACTACACACTTCTAAAGACATATAACAGTTCTTAATTATGTACTTTTACTTTATACAGAAATAAGTTAGGATATCATCTGTGTTATTATGATTTTAAAGTAGAATAGATACTTCACAAGCATTAGTGAATGTGAGCTCTTTCATGCCCAGT
Organism: Ancistrus triradiatus; assembly: GCA_025084515.1. Taxonomy (NCBI): domain Eukaryota; kingdom Metazoa; phylum Chordata; class Actinopteri; order Siluriformes; family Loricariidae; genus Ancistrus; species Ancistrus triradiatus. Next base: position 5,722 of record JAJAGP010001199.1, on the reverse strand, counting down.
AGATGTAGCGCCGCCTCTCACCTAGTAAAGAAGACAAAGACGTTAATAATTCCAAAATGGCTTTTCTGAACAGTGGCATCTTTCTGAATTCAAGAATATATAATATTATAGAATATTATCTAATAATATATTATCAATTAATAAATGCTGACAATTCCACTCTCTCATCTGAAGTACAAGTATGTGCATTTCTATTAGCTAGCTAAAAGCTGTGGAATACTTTTTCTCTTAATGTTAAATCCATTACAAATATTGATGAGTTTAAATTTAAGACCCACCTTTTCCTGACGTATAAGAGTGTGCTTTAATTATGTTATTTTAATTAGCTAGACATTTTAGTTCTAATTTTTATATTGGTTTGTTTTTTTCAGTAACACATTTTAGTTGTTTTAAATGTTTATTTTAACTCATAATTAAAATGATAGTTAATAACACCATATCACAGTGTTACATAAACTGAAAGTGTTAAGCACAGTTGATGTTTATCATTGACCTTTGTATTAATTATGTGCAGGGCAAAAGGCCAAATAAATATCTCTGCTAACGATAACTCCTTATATTTATTCTCAGCTAAAGAAGCTAGTGTCTCTGTCATGTAGCTTAACTCAAAAATGAACCTCCATTTCTTTTCCACTGAAATTGTATGAGCTATGCAGCATGTTGGTTGACCCGTGTAAATACAGTGGTGCTTGAAAGTTTGTGAACCCTTTAAAATTTTCTAGATTTCTGCATAAGTATAAGTCCTAAAAATAGATAAAGAGAACCCAGTTAAACAAATGAGAGAAAAATATTATACTTGGTGATTTATTTGTTGAGGAAAATGATCCAATATTACATATTATTGAGTGGCAAAAATATGTGAACCTTTGCTTTCAGTATCTGGTGTGACCCCCCTGTGCAGCAATAACTGCAACTATAAACGTTTCCTGTAACTGTTGATCAGTCCTGCACACTGGCTTGGAGGAATTTTAGCCCATTCCTCCGTACAGAACAGCTTCAACTCTGGGATGTTGGTGGGTTTCCTCACATTAACTGCTTGGTTCAGGTCCTTCCACAACATTTTGATTGGATTAAGGTCAGGACTTTGACTTGGCCATTCCAGAACATTAACTTTATTCTTCTTTAACCATTTTTTGGTAGAACGACTTGTGTGCTTAGGGTCGTTGTCTTGCTGCATGACCCACCTTCTCTTGAGATTCAGTTCATGGACAGATGTCCTGACATTTTCCTTTAGAATTCTCTGATATAATTGAGATGATTGAGATGACCAATGATGGCAAGCCGTCCTGGCCCAGATGCAGCAAAACAAGCCCAAACCATGATACTACCACCACCATGTTTCACAGATGGGATAAGATTATTATACTGGAATGCAGTGTTTTCCTTTCTCCAAACAAGAGCAGTGGCTTTCTCCTTGCAACCCTGCCATGCGCACCATTATTGTTCAGTGTTCTTCTGATGGTGGACTCATGAACATTAACATTAGCCAATGTGAGAGATGCCTTCATTTGCTTAGAAGTTACCCTGGTGTCCTTTGTGACCTTGACTTGGGTGAAAATCTGATAATGTTTTAGGTCATATTTATGCAGAAATATAGAAAATTCTAAAGGGTTCACAAACTTTCAAGCACCACTGTAAATCAAAGGATTAAAATACAGAAATTATGAAATCACCACACTTCCATATGGATTGTGTTGGATTTCCTTCTTGACAGAGTTTTATAATCCTTTCATTGTTTCAATTCACAACTCTTTCATTTAGCGAAATTCTGCAGACTGATTTGCATTTTAGTCAGTACATGTATATATTTTTGAGATGGTGGCTAGCACCATCACCTCACATCAAGAAGGTCCTCTGTTCAATTCCAAGTGGAGTGGCCTGGGTTCTTTCTGTGTTGAGTCTGCATGTCCTCCCTATGTCTGCGTGGGTTTACTCCAGGTACTCTGGTTTCCTCCCACAGTCCAACGACACCCATCTTAGGTCAATTGGAATTTCTAAAGTGCTCTTAGTGTGTGTACGTGTGAGTGTATGTGTCTATGATGGATTGGCACCCTGTATATATTTCTCCTGCCTTGTAACCTGTGTCACCAGCTATGCACCAGCTTTCTCACAACCCTGACCAAGGATTAAATTGATAAGAAAATTTCTAATATTTTTTGCAAGGGGTTGTAGATTTATGTGTCAGTCCTTAAGCTGTTTTACCACTGAGGAGCTACATAAGTTCCAGTGACCAAGACTTACTATAAGTACACTTGCTTTACACCTGCTATAGATATTTTTTTTGCCATTGGATTGGCTATAGATATTTCTGTACTTACTAAATGAATTCTGGGCAGATGTTGAAGTGGTGTATTGGACATGTTGTCTCGGGAAGAAAAATATTGTGAACTGTAAGCTGGGTTCTGCTGGCTGTAGAAGTTTGTAGACGTGTATGCAGGATCATGAACTGCAACATAACGATTACGTTAACATAGCCAGTAATGAAACAGTGGGAAAATGAACAAAAAAAATGCACTTAACGTGCAAGTACCTGAATGAGATGTTTGTGATCTTGCTTGTGAGTGCCATTCAAAGTCCTCGTCTAACCACTGTCTTTTATACCTATAGAAGAGTTTGACACAGAGAGGAAAGGTTATGATGAAGCTTTTTTTTAAAAAAAAAACCACTTTTTATCTTTATTATCTGAAAAAAGTACACACAAGGACATGCAAACAAAACAATGTATACAAAAATACAAAATAATATTCACACTGTATCCCATATGCGTCATTTATATAAAAATACAAGATTTAAACACAAATTCCTTACCTCTTTTCTTTTCTCTTTTTCATCAATACATAAGCTGAAAGCACTGCTATCAATAATATTAAAACCCCAGCAGCAACTCCAATTCCAGCATAGAAGCCAATTTTATTAACCTTGAAACTGCAGTCTTCTCCAAGGTACCAATTTGCATCTGTATGAGAACAACTTGAACACACAAAATACCACAGCTTTAATCACCACCTGGTTTTGTTACAACTGTTATAATGTTTATAACTCCCTTTTCAATTTAACAATAATTTGAACATGAGTATGATACTGATTTTTAATTTGAGTAAATCATAAATCGATCACTTTTATTTTTTAAATTACAAAGAAGGAAGATGGAAAAGTATACTCACTAGCAGGATGGACCTTCCTTAGTAAGCTCACAGGTGCCTTTGTTCATGCAGGTCTTTGAATAGGGATGATCAGGATGGCATGGGTTTGCACAAGCAAGTTGGTCAAACACAGTGACAGAAGCAAAGTATTGATGGAATTCAATGGGAAGCTTTTCTGTTACTTTCTCACAGACATCAACTAAAGGAGGAGGAGTAATGAGGGTTAATGAAGTGCATTTAAATACTGTATCCGTTATAAATATCTATACCATTCTTGCCAGTATATAATGACATGTTCTAAATGTGAATGAAGTTACCTGAGTCAGCCAGTTCAGTTTTATTCACAGAGTAGCTCATAACAGTAAAGTTTGGGCATTCTGAAGCAAAAAAATAAAAAATTATTATGATATATATATATATATATATATATATATATATATATATATATATATATATATATATATATATTATATATTATATATCTTAATATTATATTTATATTATATTTATTCATTGTAAATGGTATTATAACTTACTTTCAACTGGGGAATAACAGTTTCCAACTGTTAAAAGGGCAATTGACACATCTTCAAAGACTTTGTTAAGTTGATCAAGGACGTTGTTGTTTTCCACTTCCAGAACAATATCATGTTTAACATTAACACTGGGGACATAATTTGAGAAAATATAAGTCCAATATGTCTTTACTGCACATCCATGCCATAAAAATGTGATCTAATTTTTTATATTCTTAGAAGAATGCTCAGCCTTTATGAACTTCTCATAAAAATGGAGAGGTTGTGTTCCTGGATACTCACTTATGCGGTTGTAAGAGTTTTCTGTTAGTCCACCTGCTCCATCTTTGAGGTGCAATAGCGCCTCCTTCACTGTAATATATAACAAACAATGGCATTTTAACTTTAAAAACTATTTATAAATTGTTTTAAATTATTAGTTTTATTTTTTCATTTATAAAACAATGTTATATTAGTGTTTAATTTAATTGTGTTAATGTCAGCATATATACCTGAGTATTATGTTTGTTATATTTTTGAAGTTTACTATATTGGCATTGTAGAATGCTGTCATCTGCAAGGAAAAAGTTAAATTAAAGTCAGTTGTCATAACTGCATAACTAATGTTTCACTCACAGTTTCACTTACAGTTTATAATGGTAACTTTTATGTACAATCCTAGACATCTGCTTACATGTTTCTAACATTTCAGGGTGTGCTAAACATACCTACTGAAGTATGTATGTTTTGGAACTACCTTGAAAGAGTGTTATCATAGGAAAGGCTTTAGAACTCACCTGATTCCTGAAATTTTGTACAAATTGTATATATGTATTAGAGGATGGATCATTGTAGTCAGGGAGATATAATTGAGTTAGTTTTAATTCAGCTTTGGCTGACATTTCAAGAACATCTGAAAAAAGGGAAAAAAGTTGAAACATTAAGTTGTGCTAAACCACTTTAGCAGTCATGTTTAGCTATCTGCATGCTCTGCTTTCAGACTATTAACCCGAAAATATTTATTTTTAATATAAAATCAGCTACTAACGGACATTGTTCCTTAATTGTTTACAACATTCTGCAGTTTGTCTGTATTATAAAATAATTTCATTGTCTACCAGAGTCAAAGGTGGCATAAAAGTGAATCTGATAACAAAACATAATAACCAACTTACAGTACTGTGCAAAATTCTTAGGACATGATTAGATTTGTTGTTTCAGCAATGCTATAATAACCATATATAACACTTTGCTGACAATTGGACACATCACTCCATAATACTATTTTCCAATGATCTTCTTTCCGATCTTTGTGAGGTTTAGAAAAATCTTAGGTTTTAGATCCTGTTCCCCTTCCAAAAACAGTGGTGTCTTTGCTGCTACTACCCATCCAAAAAGATCATTCCTCAACCATCTTCTTCAGGCTGTAAAAAAGTCAATTTTGCATTCTGATGAAGCTGCCAGATGCTGCTATTGCTCATGTGTAAGAGGGAGGTCAGACTACATACTTGCTACTGTAGCCTATGGAAGGTATTTTTTTTAGTTTTTTAATACTGCATACAACTTGCTGTATTTTCTGGTTGTATTCTAATAAAGAGACGGAGAAATATTTATATATGGTCATTAGACCATTGCTTAAACAATCATATATATATAATATAATGGCGGCCTGACACTTTGGCACAGTACTGTAAATGGAGTATCTAACATTATAATTGACAAAAAATGACAAGAATCATTGTTTAACATACCTGGAATTGTGATGTCACTTCTGATTATCTCACATAGCTTTCCTGTGAACTCAGGGGTGCAATAACAGACACCAAATTCAAGATCTGGGGTTCCACCATTTTCACACTCAATATGTGGTTTTGAAGGATAGGTAGTCGTGGTAGTAATAGCTTGGGTTGTTGTGCTTGCACCTGACGGAGTTGTGGTGGGGCTTGCTGTTGTTGTGCTTGCACCTGACGGAGTTGTGGTGGGGCTTCCTGTTGTTGTGCTTGCGCCTGACGGAGTTGTGGTGGGGCTTCCTGTTGTTGTGCTTGCACCTGACGGAGTTGTGGT